>CM035444.1:84318533-84656033 GCA_020310875.1 Ceratopteris richardii
GTGGGCGTATAGAACATCCTACCGAGTGACAACTAAGAGCACTCCGTTCTCCCTAGTATATGGCAAGGAAGCCATCTTTCCCATCGAAAAAGAAGTGCCGACATTAAGAGTGGCCATCGAGGCCAGGCTGGGAGAGGAAGAGTCATTGAAGGAGAGGTATATACAACTGGTCAAGCTAGAAGAAAAGAGACTCATTGCACAGCAAAGTCTGGAAGCTATTCAGAGAAGACGTAAGGAGAGGCATGACAAGAATCTCAAGACCTATGCGATTCAAGAAGGGGATTTGGTGCTAGTCTATGATAGCAAGTATTACAAATTCCCAGGAAAGTTACAGACAAGATGGGTAGGACCATTTAAAGTGGTGGAACTCAACTCCAATGGTTCCCTGCAAATTCAAGATTTAGGAGAAGAATGTGCTCCCGTGAAGGTTAACGTGCTTCGAGTCAAACCATATTTTAAGTAGCATTAGGACGGGAGAAGCCAGACGAGATCCAAGCGGAAGGACGTAGTAGACTCCTTGTACATAGATGTATAGTTATATATATATATATATATATATATATATATATATATATATGCACATATGTTAGCTATGATTTTTGTTGTCATAAATATTATCCCTTGCTAGCTCAAGAATTTTGGACTTCTAATTATTTTTTTGGTGTTGGGCAGAGACTGTTAGGACTTAAGTAACAAAATGGCATATCAAATAACTCAAGTCTATTTGTACGAGCTGGGGATATATTTCTCAGACCAGACATTCGCCCACATGGACATAGAGGTTGACAACTTTGAGACCGAATATGATGTGGAACAAGCGCAGTGGCTGGTATGCTTCATAAACTAGGGTTTGGATGTTATATTTCATATTGAGTGCTTTGAAACATACCTGATCCGACATGTAGGATGGGCGGGGGATCGATATTACTATTTCGACCCTTCGAGGGAAATTCCTAACGAAGAGAACGATATCACTTGGGCTTGGGCAGATCTGTTAACGATAGGTAGCGATGACGGAGCTCCTGAAGTTGAGCGTGACTTGCCCTAGGGAAGTCGTCGGGATGCGAGTATGAGGTGAGGCTATATGAGACATGCCGGAGACCCACGTTCTAGATCATCTAAGGATAGGTATATAAGGGACCAAGGCATAGCCAGTTGTAGTTACCTAGTGAAAAGTCAAATCGATGAATACATATGTAGTGTCTGTAATTGAGAGAATGGAGTAAAGAGATGGTTGATTTGTCAAAGGCTAGATTGTATATGTTTGCATGCATGTGTGGGAAAAGTGGGAAAAAATCCCTTTCTTCCTCTCCCTAATTCTCAGCACTGGGGCGAATTAATTAACTATGAAAAAAAAAAGAAAAGAAATGAAAAAAAACATTGTGTTGTTGTGATTGTACCAACGCGCTATGGTGGGCTAGTAGGTGGGTGGATTTATCCTATCCGGGTGGTTAGGACCACGAGCCGCAGCTAGTTTCGCCATAGGCTTGGGATGTACATGTTTGTGTCTTAGCTACGCGCCATAATGGGTTGGTAGGTAGGTGGAGCCATCGTCGCTGGGTAGTCACGACCACGAGCCGCATCCAGCTTCGTTATGGGCTAGCTGATATATGTTACTTGTCTATCGTTATGTGTTCGTGTGTTGTGCGCTGCATTGCATTGGTAGATGGGTGGAATCAACCTGGCCGGGTGGTCAGGCCCACGAATCGCATCCAATGTCAACGTAGGTCAACTTGTGAATATAAATAAAATTTACATATGAAATTATTCCCCACTCCTGAGGGGGAGAGAGAGAGAGGAGAGGGCGATGATCGCCTGGAAGGGAACGTTATTTGCTTGTGTGATTGGTATATGGTGGCTTGCAACAGATCAGCTCACTCTGAATCAACATTTTCAAAGGCACGGATACTGTATATGTACTTATAGATGAGACCTTAGCGAGGTAATGCAACGGTCTTGCTTTATAACTTGTGTGCTCTACCCGAGGGTTTTCCAGTATGTGGGGCACTCTAGGGTTTTTATGTAGGACTTGACCTGTACTCGAGTCTCGATGACTTTTGTAGAACGACGATGGGGATTCTTCGGTGTATTTAGTCATGTAATAATTGTACATAGCGAATAGTAGGTGCAATAAAGGGGTATGAATTTTGGGTATGTTGCATCTCCTGTTGAATTCATTTCAGTTGTTGTTGTTTATTTCGGTATTTCCGTTTCTGTTTTTTTTGCAATGACAGTTGCATGTGTAAAACATGGAAAGGTATGCATGTGTTATTTTGGTTGAGACTATTTTCATCATGGAATGCATGAGCAATTTGATGCATGTTGGAATTGGATTTGCATATATGTGCATGTTCTTGGATCATTTTGAAGTGAATGATTTGTATGTATTCATGAGTGATTTTTTTTAAGCACTAATACCTTCAATGAGTGCAGGTTCCGTTGGAGTAATGGCTCGATGGAAAGGTATGCAAACTAGTTGTACACTGACATTTTCATGGTTGTTTTGATTATATTGCAGCGAGAGTGGCTCGTCGAGGACGACTTCGCAAATAAGAAGAGGGGAGTATGTTAGCTCAGAAAATGGTTGGTTTTGATGCACTAATGTGGTTCTATTTGGCAGGAAAATACGTTTGATTTCAGGTACTTGAAGAATGGATTTGATGATTGATGAGAAGTATTTGGAGGTAACACGACAACTTCTTGGTCAAAAAGGGGGGCTGTCATAAAAGATTGGAGATGATGATGCTTGATGCTAATTTTTCGGATGCGCCATCTTCAGTGTGCAGAGCCCCTCCTACGGTGCATTTGAATGGAGTTACTGATGCCAAGTTTGCAGGAGCTTTCGACATGCAATGTCGCATTAAAATTGGATGCTTTGAAGCAGAACATGAGGCCTGGGAACCCCTATGGTGACACAAGAGGAGCTTTTGGTGATAACCAGTTCCGATTCACATTACTGTGCCATGCTGCATGTGAAGCACCTCTAGCATTACCCCTTGGAGGCTACACTTATGGAGAGAAATGTATATTTGTAGCCAATGACTGGCATGCTGGACTTGTTCCCGTTTTATTGGCAGCAAAATACCGAAGGTTTGGAGTATACAAAGATGCAAGGTGTATATTAGCAATTCATAATCTAGCACACCAGGGTGTAGAACCAGCTACCACTTTTAGTAAACTTGGCATACCTGGAGACTGGTATGGAGCACTTGAATGGGTATTCCCCACATGGGCAAGGGCACATGCTTTGGACAAGGGGGAGGCTGTAAATCATTTAAAGGGTGCCATTGTAACGGCTGATCGAATAGTCACTGTGAGTCAGGGATATGCATGGGAAATAACTACTTTGGAAGGTAGGCATTGGAGTTTTATAAAAAATAAGGTGAAAAGGGTTGTTCATTTTAATTGTCAGACAAAGGGGCCGCATCCGTTTTGTGTGCAGAAGGGAGGAAGTTACTTTTGTTTTTTTTGTTACAAGGGTTGTGTGGTCCATTTTCTATGGAGGGATTGGAGCCTTTATCTGGAGAGGTAGCAAAAAGGGTCTCGCTCTCTCTCTCTCTCCATTCTTTTTTGCCAGAAAACAGGTGGGGCACGCGTTTTTGCGTTGAGAAAAAGGGGAAACACCTTCGAGGAAGGGCTTCTTCAGCAATTTTTGGGGGTTGCCGTGTGTTGTTTTGTGGAGTGCGCATCCTCAAGGGGGGGGATCGTTCTGGGGTTTTTTTTTAGGGATTCATGAACTTTCATCGCAGAGTACTGTGGGAGCTATGCAGACAAAGAGCGAGGGCAGTTCCTTGGCGAACGGCTGTTGAGAAGGAGAGGGAGGTATCGGGTGCGGAAGGGGAGATGTGCAGACGCCTGTAGTCTCATGCGCGGAAGGGAAGAGCACGCAATGGTTGCTGTGTACTACCATCTTCGGATCTGTGTTGTTATCCTTGGAGTCTGCAGTTTGTTGCGGAAAGCATAAAAGAGGGAGGATAGCGCTGATATTGAGGCAGCTCTCTTGGACGAGGAGAAACAGAAGAAGGATTGCGCATCATGTAAGTCCAACAACTTTCAGTTTTTTGTGAATTCCTCTGGGGCCGCGTGGTTTTACAAAGGTATTATTTGTATCGATCTCCCAATTGAAAGCAAAGCCTATGTTGCATCGCTATGATGGCAGGAAGGCGCTGCCAATTGTCCATATCTTTGCCTTGAGTGTCAATCATTCCATCGTTTGAAATAATTGCATAGAATCTACAAGGTTTTGTTTTGACACATTTGTCTGCATAAATTTCTGCATTCAATCATGTTCGAATTAGTTCACCATACCATGTCTCTTTCATATGAGAATAGCCGCTTCGAATGTCTGTTGCAACATTGATGTCCAGATTTCTATAATGTATGACACACTAACTCTATTAGCTATAATGAAGTCGTATGCTATATGACCTCCGTAAGATATTTATCGAAAAGGAGACTCCGTTGTGGTGGGAAATTCTTTTTCAATCTCTTTGTTTTATTATACAGTAAAAAGACGGAAATTAATTGGAGGGATGGTATTAAAACTGTACTTTGATGTCAAAGTTTTGTGAGCACCCTTCCTTAATTTTGATGCATACTGGGAAATGAAAACTGGATGTTATCATCCTTGCATATGTTTTTGGCATTTTAACACAATACAGGAAGAAAATTTAGCAATTGTAGGAAGAAGTCATGCTACTCAGAGAAATTAAAGGAACAAATTCACGCAAAGAGTTTTCCATCAAAGGCATGAAAGAGTTACTGTTTATATACGACTGTAGTGTTTGCTCATCGTGGCACCTTCTATGCGAAGTTCTATCTTCTACGAAGTAATGCATGAACTTGAATGGCACTTGCATACTGAAGTTTTGGAGCTCTAAAAAATTGATTGTCTGTTAATCTGCTCTCTCAAAAATTTGTTCAGAAATCTGTTGTGCTCACCAGTTGCTTCGATTTCAGTAGTAAGAGAGGTACAAATGAATGACAATGAAGAAATACAAAGTTCTAGTGTGTTTTTGACTGAATATAAACATTGTTCATATTTCGATAAGTGCTACTGAAGCTACTTTATGGACAGTAAAACTACAGTATCTCAATCGGATGTGTAAATGTGCTATTATTTCATATCATGAATAACATACACTTTCTTGGATCTTCCGAATAATAATAAAAGATAGAGCTTTTCTAAATCATTCAGATTATATGCTCTTGTCTTGCCTAATAGAAGAAATATCTGAACTCGCTTTGGTAACTGGAGTTAGAGACTTATGAGATTTTAAGGTGTTCAGTCCGGTAACACTTATACCTTTGGATTTAGCCGAACAGAATTTGTTTTTTAACATATGTCTTCATTCGAAGTGTTTTCCTGCTCCTCAACGCTTAGTTATCATATATTTCACTACAACATGGTTTGTAAGGAATGGAAAAGGAGGATAGGGAGATACGATCATTCCTCACGTCATGCTGAGTAAAGAGTGGACTTAAAAGAGTTTGAAGTGGAAATTCCTTAACTCTTAAGTACAAATCTTTTACCCTTAGGCTTAGAGCAAAAAGATTTTTGTTGTTCAAGGAACGATCCGTGACTAGTAATATTCAACCAAGGACAAATTTTCTTGGCACCCTGTGTGCACCCCTAAGCGCACGTGAACCCGACCACATACGTGAACCCGACGTGAAAGGAGGGGGTTGAGTGAAGAAAGGGAGGTTACAGGAAGTGACCACTGGAGGTGGATATCCAATCGCGCATGCGTTTTCTCGCCTCCTCCATCAAAACTTTGGAGTGAAATTGTGGACTTAGGGGAAACCAAATTTGACCTAGTATCAGGAGAGTTGGGTAAAACATCATTGTGTATAGGCACTTTCCCTTGGACTGAGAGAGATAAATTTTGGTGCGTCTGCCGGGAAAAGCTTGGCACGTCTCTATAAGAGAGTGCCATAGGTTCGCCTAGCGCCACATGTTGGCCGAGCTTGCGGACTACAGATCTAGTACATGAGCGAGGGGAGCTCATCCTCAGGAGCAACACAAACGCAAAGAGAAGAACGCGCTCACAGAAGAGCCCTTGAAAGAGAAAGGAAGAGGTGGGAATTGCAAAGTGAGTCAACCTCGACTAGCTCGAAAAAATTTGCTAAAAATGTGTACTCTCGTAGGAGAGTCGCGAATCAAGTGAAAAAGTTTGAAGGAGGGATCCTGAGGCCGCGTGCACTAAATTTTTGGGATCGAAGTGATATTGACATCACACGTCTGTTCGAAATGGCTCAACGGATTTTGGTTCACTTGGGGGACTTCACCAAGTTCTCAGGTGCTTGGGATGAGGATCCGGATAGTTTTATCCAGCTATTTGAGGTTACTTGTGAGGCCAATGAGGTAGTTGACCAGGGTCAAAGGTTGAGGATTTTTTCGGCTATCCTTCGTGATGAGGCAGCCAATTGGTATGGGAATTTGACACCACAAGAGCGTGGAACTTATCAGATGCTAAAGGAAGCCTTCTTGGCAAAGTTTCGACGACAAGGCTTCCAAGATAGATTGGCCCAACAGATGGATTACCTGCGACAGGGAGTCAATGAGAGCATCGATAACTATATTCAGAGAATGGAAACCTTGGTAAGAAAGATGGGCGCGAATGCCCCAAACGATGAGACATTGAAGAGAAGATTCATTGCGGGATTGAGAGATCCTACAACGCAGCAGCATATCAGTCTGACAAGACCAGGCGAGGTAAAGCCTGCGCTTACTGAAGAACGAATATTGGAGTTGGTCACACAAGCTATAAAAGCTGCCACAATGACCCAGGAAACATACACAGTAAAACCAGAGGTAACTACGAACCCCAACCAAGTGTTTAGATCGAATACATGGTGTGGAAAGTGCCATGGTTACAGCCATTTGGCTTCAGAATGCCCTACAGTCTCAAGAGTATTCTTAGATAGATCGCCACCTAGAATGCATTGCACTTTTTGCGGAAGGACCAATCACACGGAGGACCGATGTTACAACAAGAGAGCCTATGAAGAGAGGACCATGAAATCGGGAGATACAAGAGAAAGACCCTACACGGGATTGCCCGCTCAAAGTGTCCCACCTACATCTCGTTGGGAAAACAGACCGACTTATGGATATGGTGCTCAGGGTCAGGGAGGAGACTATCCGAGAGGAGCCCCACATGATCAAAGAAGAGATGGTCCAATCCAGTGTTGGAGATGCCATGGCTTTGGCCATACTCAATCTAGATGTCCAAACGAAAAGAAACCAATTGATTATACCCCACTATGTAGGTACTGTAGTGGAGAGAGCCACTTTGATGAAGATTGTCCAAAACGAAGAGCTTCCACTGGCAAGGATAAGGGACCAGTAGGGTCCTCGAATTATGTTGATACTCAGATGCGTTCCACAACGAGAGCTCAAGAGCACGTTCCTACGATCGGAGTAGTGTTCAAGACACCGAACCCTCAAGAAGGCTCTAGCTCGTCAATGCACTTTGTGGATGCTTACCAGGCCAAGAAACCACATAAAGAGCCAACTGTGGTTGTAGTCACAAGGACCCAAGAGTATTCAAAGAAACATCGAGAAGGCGAAAACGAAGAAGCGAGATCACAGAAGATAGTTGAGCATGGAGAGGTAGAAAACCAAGTTGGAGGATTTGCTGAGCAGCAAGAGTTTGAGGATGGGGAAGAGATAGAGATTCTTCCACCAGTGACCAAGGAGTTTGTGCCAGGCATAGCACCATTTCCTGAAAGATTAAGAGCTCCAAAGTGTAGGAAGGAAAGACAAAGTTTGGAGGAAGTGGACATCGTAAAGTTGCTCGCTGACACCGAAGTCACGTTGGACATTGGCACATTGCTGAAATGTTCACCTGCATACAGGAAACAATTCTACAACGAATATAATAAGAAGCCGAGGAAAGCTCGAGATAAAAAGAGACAAGATAAAGAGGTCCAAGGTCTGATTCAAAGTATTACTACGCAAATTGATTCGAATGCTCCAGCTGTGATAGTCGAGATTAAAGGGTATGCAGTCCCCGGTGCTCAGTTAGATAGTGGAGCCGCAGTCAACCTTATGACTGAGTACATGATGAAAGCTTTGGGCCTCAACCACATGGAAGAAACTCCAATGTCCTTGAGGATGGCAGATCAAACGCAAGTAAAGCCTGCTGGTCTTTTGAAGAATGTAAGCACAGTTGTGGGTGGTCTAGAGTTTAAAGTTGATTATCTGATAGTAAGACCAAGGACCTCAGAGGCCAACTTCTCCATCTTACTTGGAAGGCCATGGCTGGTGCAAGCCGAATGTGTGCACGATTGGCGCACAGGATTTATCACAATTGGACCGAAGGCTGATCGAATACAACTTCAAGTGTCTCCAAACTTGTCCGGCAAGAAATCGACACTAGTTGAGGAAAGGGAGCAAAAAGCAAAGGAAAAGGTTAGACAAGAAATGGCACGGGTAAGATTTGCCTTGCGCACGGAGACTTCCAAGGACCTTTCACAGGGTGGATTTAACTTGCAATTATCCAACCTTCAACACGCGAAAGTGGGCGAGTACAAAGATCCACTATGTTACAAGGATGACTCAGACCAGGAGTTTCTAGGATGGTTGACACATACCAGTGAATTTGAGAGCTACATGTTGAGTATAGACGCAAAGGAAAGCAAAGCTACCCAATCCCTGGAGAAGGGAACTTCAAAAGAAGAGTTGAAGCTGGAGTTAGCTCCGACAATGGAAGTACAACAGTTGAGAGAAAGGGTCAGAGTGCTAGAAGCAGAGCTTCTAAGGAGAAGTCGAGAATCGGAAAAAGAAGCAAAGACTAAGACTAAAGTGTTAGAAGCCATTGCAAAAGCTAAACTAAAGAAATTGGGTCCGGTTGAAACAGAAAAAAACAATGATTTACTGGCCAACCATGCACGCGTGATCGGGGAGCACTTCCCAATCACTGCGTCATCAAGGAATAAGGAATATTCGCGAGAAGCTCAAGTGGAAAAATGGGAAGTTTTTCCAGAAAAGTTCTTGAGCGTGGGGTCAGAGCTACCAGATGGAGTACGAGATTGCATTAAATTGGCACTCAAAAATTTCAGCAAGGCCTTTGCATGGTCATACAGTGATCTGAGAGGAATTGATCCCCGAATCTGCCAACATTATATAGATTTGGAAGAAGGCACCCGACCAATATGTCAACGACTTAGGCGGACAAATCCAGTCTACTCGGAATTGATCAAGCTGGAATTGACTAAGCTATTGGAAGCAGGATTCATATATCCCATCGCCTCCAGCGAATGGGTATCACCAATTGTAGTTGTTCCGAAAAAAAATAAGAAAATCCGCATTTGCATAGATTATCGGAAGTTGAACGAGCGCACAAAAAAGGATCACTTCCCTTTGCCGTTTACTGATCAAATCTTGGACAGAGTGGCTGGCCATAAATTGTAGTCATTTTTGGATGGTTTCAGTGGGTACAACCAGATCCAAATCCATGAAGAAGATCAATCAAAAACTACTTTCACGATAGAATGGGGTACGTATGCATATCGTGTGATGCCATTTGGATTATGCAATGCATCGGCCACATTCCAGAGGGCAATGATATCTACATATCAAGACTATTTGCAAGATTGGATGGAGATATTCCTCGATGACTTTGCGATCAGAGGCAACGATGAAAACATGATGGAGAGGATCGAAGCTATTTTAAGAAGAAGCATTAACATTAAGGATTGACATTAAGGAGGTGGAGCTTCTTAACGTGGTCCTCACCATTGTGCTAGAGCAACACCAAATTTGGCGCCGTTGCCGGTGTTGGTGCAATTCAAGCCTTCACAATTTGGCTTGGATTACTTCATGAAGACACCACTTGAAGGAAGGACCATAGGAACTTATGCTTATAAGTTCTTAACATTTTACTCCTTGTAAAATTCTAAAAGACTTGGCATTTCTTATGTACACACCTACTTGATTAGAGTCGTGAAAAAAGTTGTTGATTGATTGAGAGAATATCTCATTACCTTTTAGGTGAAAGATTCTAGGAGTTTGAATTTGAATTCAAACTTGAAGTTTCAACTCAACTCTATAAAAGATGCAAGTCAAAAGTCGCGGGCAGCTCAGCTCATTCTAGCTCACTTTCCGAGACATCTATCATTTGTATCTGAGTGTGTATGAGTGCTACATTGAAGAACATACCTCATTACGTCATCTAGCTATGGCTATCATGCTAATGAGATTGTACAATTATGTCAATTAATAGATATATTCACATTCATCAACTCTGTGTTCTCTGAGTGTACCACTTCAAGTCTGCCAACTTCAAAGAGGCATATCTCAGTGCCTACTTCACCAAATCAAGTGATTCAAAGCTTGGTGGATCCAGATCAAGGCATACTACAAGCATACAAAGTTTGAAGCAACGTGGTTCAGCCAATCTCGAGAAATTGTCGTCAAAGTGCTCACTGGTATTTGTCTGCATACTTCCTAAAAAGTCGGGGATGTCCATAAATTTGCTAAAGTGATTTCTCCTAGTATAGTTTATCATTTTGAATGATTCCACTTGCAAATGGTAGCTTACTAAGCTAATAGAATACCTCTAGAAGGAATTTTTCCAATTGTAAATGTACTGGTCATACTGAGTGAAAGACTGAGCAGGTATCAATACCAAAATAGAAAGTTTTCTAGCTTTGTGATTCACAAACTCATCTGTTTTGATCAAGTCATTACTCAAACCTTTTCCAAAGTACATATAGCATTTCTTGGTATCATTTGCAAGCTAATGGTGTCTACTAATCATATCTGGAGTCACTGAGGGCTGGTGCAAAGCAGGATTAGCAGTACCTACTTAATCTTCTGAAGGATCCATCCATCTTTCCCAACAATGGTATCAGAGCAAACAAGGTAACATGGGAGATGGTTTTCCTTCATTCATTGATAAATTGGACAGGAACAATTATCAAGCTTGGTCTTTGAGGATGAAGACCTATCTACAAGGAAGAAGTCTATTTGGATTCATCTCAGGAGATGAGGAGTTGCCCTCATTCAAAGCAAGGGGTCTACCCACCAAGGAAGAACAAGAAAGGCTTAATACATGGTGTGCAAAAGATGCATTGGCAAGGTCTTATCTTCTTAACTCTATATCTGATTTCCTTTTACCTCACATCAGAAATTGTAAGACTTCCCAAGAAACTTGGGAAACCTTGTCATCATATTTTTCATCTAATACAAGGGCCAGGAAGAATCACTTGTGGATTGAATTCACAACCCTTAGGAAGCAACCAAAGCAATCAGTCTCAGAATTTGTGACCAAGATCAAGGATGTGGCAGACCAATTAGCAAGCATAGGAGAGGAGATTGAAGAGGAACAAATAGTAAGGCAGGTAACCAATGGACTTAAGGCATATGATAAGTGGGAAAGCTTCACCACTGCAATGGATCTCTACATGGATATGCATACCCCAGATCTCACAACTCTGATGGGCCAACTATTCACACATGAAGCAAAGTTCACAAAGGTTGGAGATACATCTAAAGGTAACACTCCTTCTGCCCTATATACTGATAAAAAGGTTAAAGACAAAGGTAAAAGTAAAAAGCAAGAAGATGAAGGCTCTACCTCCCAAGCCAACTATGCAGGGAGAGGTAGATCTTCAAGAAGCAGGGGCAGAGGAGGTAAGCAAGGTAGGGGGAGACCCTACAATTCATCACCATGCAATATTTGTGGATTGTCTAACCACACCACAGATGAGTGCTACAGAAACTACAAAAATCAGAGAGGAAGAGGCTATCAAAGAGGTGGATACTCTCAAGGCAGAGGAAGGTTCAACCAACACCAAGGCTACAATGGCTACAACAATAACTACAACAACAATTACAACAACAACCATAATGGTAACTACCAAGGAGGATTCAAAAATAGGAAAAACTACAACAACTACACAGAGGAGCAAGATGACTCCCTATTGATCATGAATATGACTTCCAAGTCAGGTATCAATGATGATCATCTGTTTTATATTGATTCAGGGTGTTCTAAACATGTAGCTGGCAATGTGGCACTACTCTCTAATCTTGAGGAACCTAAGGGCAAACATCAAGTACAGACAGGTGATGATACTAAGCATTCTGTAGTAAAGATTGGAAATGTAAAAACTTGTGATGGTAACCAGAACCTATTAAGCAGGGTACTTTATGTACCAACCATTACCAAAAACTTAATGAGTGTTGGTCAGATTGTGGAGAAAGGTTTGCAGGTCAGGTTCAATCAACATGGAGCATATGTAGAGGACCCAAGACATGGATTCAAAAGGATAGCCAAGGGAGAAAAATCAGGTAGATTATTTACTTTTGAGCTAGAAGACACCAAAAACATTGCTTTATATAATTACAAGGATCAAACACTTTCAGAATTAGAAATATGGCACAAGAGATTAGGTCACATAGGTGAAAGGACCTTAAAGCAAATGTGCAGGGACCAATGTGTGCTTGGGATACCTAATGTATCGAAGCAACACATGATTTACAAATGTGGTGCTTGTCAGTTTGGTAAGCCTCACAGATTGCCCTACTCAAGGAAAGGTTTTATGCATGAAGACTACCTAGACTTGGTACACACAGATGTTTGGGGACCTAGCAAGGATCCCTCCATTTCAGGATCAAGGTAGTATGTGTCTTTCATTGATGATTATAGCAGATGGACTATGTTATACTTTATGAAGCACAAGGATGAAGTGTTTAATTGTTTCAAAAGATATCTTGCACTAGTTGAAAATCAAACAGGAAGGAACTTGAAGAAGCTAAGGTCAGATGGAGGAGGTACTTCTCAAATGAGTTTGAGGACTTCTTGCAGGAAAGAGGCATCAAAAGGGAAATAACCACAAGGTACTCACCTGAACAAAATGGGGTAGCTTAGAGAAGGAATAGACTTATTGTTGAAACAGCTAGGTCCATGCTTAATGAAAAGAAGTTGCCAAATTATCTTTGGGCAGAGAGTGTATCTACTGCCACCTATCTCATAAACAGGTTTCCATCAAAGTCACTTGATGGAATGACACCTTATGAAGCTTGGCATGGTAAGAG
Source organism: Ceratopteris richardii (assembly GCA_020310875.1). NCBI lineage: Eukaryota > Viridiplantae > Streptophyta > Polypodiopsida > Polypodiales > Pteridaceae > Ceratopteris > Ceratopteris richardii. The sequence goes on from CM035444.1 coordinate 84,331,582, forward strand.
ACCATCATTGGATCATTGCAAAATTTTTTGTTGTATAGCATATGTGCATATTCCCTCACAGGTAAGGGGAAAGCTAGACCCTAAAGCAGAAAAATGCATTTTCATTGGTTATGACTTGAATCAAAAAGGTTACAGATTCTACAACCCAACCAATAAAGGGTTCAAGGTAAGGAGAGATGTCATCTTTGATGAGAATGACTCATGGTATGAGAATAATTGCAGGAAGGTTAGTCTACCCTATGATTTGGAAGAGGAGTTTCCAAAACTCTCAAAGGAGGAACCAATCCAGAAGGAAGACTCAAGTTCAGAAGATGATGACACAATCAATATTGAAGAATTCAAGGCATGGAAGTCCAAAGGAAAGATGAAGATGAAGCAGCTAGAGGATATTCTAGAATCCTCAACTCAGTCAACTAGAAGATCTCAGAGAGAAAGAAAAAGACCTATCAGATATGGGTGTGATACATCTCTTGTTACTAAGCATTCAATTTATCTTGCAAAGGACTTGTTAAGTGAAGAACCAGGTTCATATAAAGAGGCAATCACCAAACCAGAATGGAAAGGAGCTATGGATGAAGAAATAGAAGCTCTCAAGGAGAGTGACACATGGGACTTGGTACCCAAGAAGGACTCTATGAAGGTGATAGGATCCAGATGGATCTACAAACTAAAGAGGAACTCTGATGGTACAATCAACAGGTACAAAGCTAGGTTGGTAGCCAAGGGTTTTGCACAAACCCAAGGCATTGATTATGAGGAGACATTTTCTCCTGTGGCTAAGATGCCAACAATCAGATTATTGGTGAGTGTAGCTGCATCCAAAAATTGGAACATGTACCAATTAGATGTCAAGAATGCTTTCTTGAATGGATGGATATTTGAAGAAGTCTACATGTCACAACCACCTGGCTATGAAGATCCCAAGAAGGTAAATTATGTTTGTAAATTGAAGAAGGCTCTATATGGATTGAAGCAGGCACCTAGAGCATGGAACTATAGGCTGACAACATACCTCCAAGACCAAGGGTTTACTATGAGCAAGGCAGATACTTCATTGTTTATCAAAAGGAGCAATTCAGAGGTAATCTATCTCTGTGTTTATGTTGATGACATCATCATTACAGGTAATGATGTCCAAGGAATCAGAAGCATAAAAAACCAGATGATGAAGGAGTTCAAGATCAATGACCTTGGATTATTTAAGTACTTTCTAGGACTTGAATTGGTTTATACTAATTCAGGTATATATATCACCCTGAAAAAGTATGTACAAGACATGTTGAAGAAGTTTAACCTGCAGGATGCTAAAGTCTCAAGTACTCCAATGGAGGTCAACCTAAAGCTAAGTGCTCATGAAGGGGATGAAGTCCAAGACATTACAGGATATCAAAGTATGGTAGATAGTTTGAATTATGCTACCTTGACCAGAATCGACATAGCATATGGAGTTAGTGTGCTAAGTCAATTCATGCACAAAACAAGGGTACCTCACCTTGAGGCTGCAAAGAAGATCTTGAAGTATCTAAAGGGAACTCAGAACCATGGTTTGTACTTTCCTTATACATAAGATATTGACATTAAAGTGTATTCAGATGCAGATTGGGCAGGATGCAAGGATGATAGGAGGAGCACATAAGGATACTTATCTTTTGTAGGTGATAAACCTATTTCTTGGTCAGCCAAGAAACAACCAACAGTGGCATTGTCATCCACTGAAGTGGAGTATAGAGGGCTAGCCAATGCCACTCAAGAAGCTATTTGGTTAAAGCTTTTGTATACAGAGCTAGGCCTATACACTAGGCCCCCAATTATCCTTGGAGACAACACAAGCTCTCTTCACCTTGCAGCTAATCCAATATATCATGCTAGAACAAAACACATAGAGGTTCATTACCACTATGTGAGAGAGAAGTTGCTAAGCAAGGACATTCAGTTGACCTATGTGTCTACTAATATGCAATGTGTAGATTTACTCACCAAAGCTTTGGATGGAAACAAATTATGCAGATTCAAATCCATGATTGGATTGCAGGATGTGATTGAAGATTGAAGATGAAGACTTAAGCCAAAGTGTTTGGCTTGAGGGGGAGCTGTTGGTGCAATTCAAGCCTTCACAATTTGGCTTGGATTACTTCATGAAGACACCACTTGAAGGAAGGACCATAGGAACTTATGCTTATAAGTTCTTAACATTTTACTCCTTGTAAAAGTCTAAAAGACTTGGCATTTCTTATGTACACACCTACTTGATTAGAGTCGTGAAAAAAGTTGTTGATTGATTGAGAGAATATCTCATTACCTTTTAGGTGAAAGATTCTAGGATTTTGAAGTTGAATTCAAACTTGAAGTTTCAACTCAACTCTATAAAAGATGCAAGTCAAAAGTCGTGGGCAGCTCAGCTCATTCTAGCTCACTTTCCGAGACATCTATCATTTGTATCTGAGTGTGTATGAGTGCTACATTGAAGCCCATACCTCATTACCTCATCTAGCTATGGTTATCATGCTAATGAGATTGTACAATTATGTCAATTAATAGATATATTCACATTCATCAACTCTGTGTTCTCTGAGTGTACCACTTCAAGTCTGCCAACTTCAAAGAGGCATATCTCAGTGCCTACTTCACCAAATCAAGTGACTCAAAGCTTGGTGGATCCAGCTCAAAGTATACTACAAGCATACAAAGTTTGAAGCAACTTGGTTCAGCCAATCTCAAGAAATTGTCGTCGAAGTGCTCACTGGTATTTGTCTCCATACTTCCTAAAAAGTCGGGGATGTCCATAAATTTGCTAAAGTGATTTCTCCTAGTATAGGTTATCATTTTGAATGATTCCACTTGCAAATGGTAGCTTACTAAGCTAATAGAATACCTATAGAAGGAATTTTGCCAAATGTAAATGTACTGGTCATACTGAGTGAAAGACTGAGCAGGTATCAATACCAAAATAGAAAGTTTTCTAGCTTTGTGATTCACAAACTCATCTGTTTTGATCAAGTCATTACTCAAACCTTTTCCAAAGTACATATAGCGTTTCTTGGTATAATTTGGAAGCTAAGGGTGTCTACTAATCATATCTAGATTCACTGAGGGCTGGTGCAAAGCAGGATTAGCAGCACCTACTTAATCTTCTGGAGGATCCATCCATCTTTCCCAACAGCCGGGGATCGAGTCTAGGACGAATGTGTGATGGTAAGAGTATAGCAAGAAGTGGCGTTGGAAGGTAAAAATTTCAGTTTTTGTTGTTGTTTTTACTTAGTTTTTAGTGTTTTTCACCTCCCCCACACTCCATGATCACCGTATCATCATCTCCAATTCCAAAAAAATCAGAAAATTCACCATATCCACCCATTCTCCTCATTTCCCCTCATTTGTGCATGTGCAAGAGAGAGAGAGAGAGCTTTTGTGCTTGTGTGTACTTGTGTGTTTTTGAGTTTTCTTGTAGGTACAGAGCTCCAGTGCAGCAGGAAAGCTTGGAAAAGGTAAAATTTCACTTTCTGTTAGAGATCTGCCGAGTGTGTCAGACCATCGTGATGGTCTGCCAACTTCGGTATTTTTGGTAAGCGAGTTCATAAGCATGTAGGCGACCCTTGCGTGTGTAGGAATCCATTGTTGCATTGCAAAAATTCACACTTTGGTGGACCGTCGCGATTGGCTCAGACCATCGCGATTGTGTCACACCATCGTGTTGGCTCACGCCATCGCGACGGCTCGACCGGACCATCGCAACGGTCTAGCACCATCGCGACGGCTCACTTGAGCCATCGTGACGGTTCACTTGGACCATCGCGACGATCCCGTCGGCCCCATGCTATCGTGATTGGCCCATGCCATCGCCTCGATAGTGCCACATGTCAAATTAGACCATCACGATTGCTCACACTAGCCACGCCATCACGACGAGACCCTTACACCATCGCGACAGCTCAAAATTTGGACCATCGTGATTGGCTTTCACCATCGCACGGTGACCATTGCGACGGTTCACTTCGGACCATCCCGACGGTTCACGTTGACCATTGACTGACACCATCGCAATTGTTCACTCGATTGGACCATCGCAACTCTTCACCCAGACCATTGCGATTGCTCACATCCAGCCATCGCGACCGTGCACTTCAGACCATCGCGACGGTTCGAGCACACGCCATCGTGACGGTTCGCTTAGACCATCGCGACGGTCTCGGACCATCGCGATCATCTCAGACCATCGCGATTGTCCATCCCAAACGCAAATTTTTGGGTTTCAATTTTTGGCCAATTTTGGGGCTATTTTTTGAAAATTTTTGGACCATTGCACTCATAGGAGACCCCTTAGCTCATATTTGAAGAAAAACCTGTTTGTGAGTTTTCACCCCCCGGAGCCTGAACGCTTATATCTTTCTCATCCGAAGTCCGTTTTTTGAGCTTAATAGCTTGTTAGAAAGCTCTCTACAAGTACTACATGACCTCAACTATTTTTTTTTATAAAGAATACATTGATTTTTAGATAAGCCAATTTGAGGTTGACCTAGTGTGGGACTAGATAGCCAGGGGGCAATCATTGAAATTTTGGGCAAAAGGTTAAGGGACTTTAAGGCTGTATACACTCAAGTGCTTGATCATCCATTTGTGAAATTGTTGTAATATTGGAATTTTGGCAGGTCTAGCAAGGTCAAGCAAGGGCATTCAAGGCAAGGCAGTGAAGGGCATAAAGCTTGGGAAGCGCGGCTTCTTGGGCGTCAGAGCAACCAAAAGAGCTGACTCGAGGTTGGAAGATCACTCAACCCCCTCAGTCAATTAATAGCTTAAGCTAACCGTTAGCATTGTGTATAGGATTAACGACGATAGGAACGCCTCAAGTTCAAGATATTTAACATTATCAAGTCCAAGACTAAAGTGAAAGTGTGTGATACGAAAACTTAAAGGGAAAGAACCTAAGTCTGATGGAACGAGAACTCAAAGTACCACCGAAAGTCGAATTCCTGTCGCATACATTGAGACAAGAATCTAAAGGGAATTAAAGAGAATCAAGAAAGTAAGAAAAAAGGAATTTTGACGATCAAAGAGTACCGCTAAGTAAATTCATGAACCTTAGATCGGGCAAACATATAGGTAAGTCAGACCGACGAAGCCTTAGATCATCCGAAGAAAGTGTAGACACTACTGCACGATCGTGGGCTCAGCAATTGAATAGTAATTACCCCTACGAGAGCTTAGATACGAGTGAATCAGAAATGGCATTTAGCACGGAAAGACCAGAAGGAGGGTCAAATGTAGCATACTTAGAAAAACCACAAGGACCCTATAGGACTCAATTAGAGTTTCTCCGAACCAACCGCTTAGGTGCTCGCATCTATGAGGATGGTTTGCGAAGACAAGTGGTGCAGATGCACAATCCTGACCAACCCATTGGACTGGAACGTCCAGTGGTGAAATTCGAAAGAGATGCGTACATAGACAAGGAAGGAACGATGTACATCTTAAGTACACAGCCAAACAATACGAATGAGTTTGGTGTAATTCAGTTAGAGAGGGAAACGAGATCTCAAGGAAAAGAACCATTAGAAGAACCAAGAACACCTAGAGGGAAATCTGTACTGACACGAGTACTAGTTCCAGATTGGACCCCTCAGGACAATAGAAGCATAGAGTTGTTTGTAAATAAAGAAACTGACGAAGCATTTTGGAGGTACAGAACAGAACAACCTAGCGAGGTCGGCTCCATCATAATCTACGAATTTAAAGACCCGGATACACCTGGAAAGGTTGTATACCTAGACGAGACGTCACAACGAGTATTTGTGGTACCTGACCACGCTAGAAACACGTACACATGGAGAGGTGAATTGGTATTCCCTCCATCACGAGCGAACGTAAACGCGAGTCATCAAGGGGCAGGAACATCCTCAGCCCATGGCATGCAAAGAGAAAAGAACAAAGAAAGACCAGAAGTAAGCTTTTCAATCACCCCATAGGAAGAGAGAGAGCCACCATAAACACGGACAGAGTGGATAGACAAGGAGAACCTAGAATGCCAGGTGGCAGAGATGATTTTCCTCTACCTAGACCACGTGAACACGCAAGAATATTGAGACCCACTCAATTAGTGAAATCCATGAAAAATTATTTTGATGGGACAGGAGATCCCTACGACCATGTTGCAGAATTCAAGCAAGTACTAAGAGCAGAACAAGTCGAAGACATGTTCACGCAATATAATGCATTTGGGCTAACGTTAAAGAATACCGCTTTAACTTGGTTCCAACCATTGCAACAAAGGCAATTTAGAGACATCCATCACTTTTTAGAGGCATTCATCACTGAATTCTCTAAAAGTGGGATTAGACATGACACGTCTTCCTTGATTCATAGTTTCAAACAGACCCCTCAAGAAACAGTAAGACTCGCAGGACGTAGGTTTAGACAATATGTTGAAAGATGTCCAATGCAAGAGCTACCCTCACAAGCCAAACAAGTGTCATTGTTTCTAGATGGCTTGTTGAGCTCTAAACTATGCTCCTATGTGTACTTAAAAGAACCCAGAACGCTAGAGCAATGTGTGAGAATTTGCATAGACATTGAGGACAACTTAGGAGACGAGTTGGAACTCTCAAAGGTCTATAAGGACTCGGATTGCTCTTCTCTAGCATCCACAAAATTGTCTAGCTCGATAGAGGATCTAGCAGAAAAAGTGGCCCAAAAACTAGGAGTTTCTAGTAAACAGATGCCTAGGGTAATAACAAACAATATTGTACGATCGAGAGAAGATACACAAATCACACGGCTCAAGACTACCCATACAACAAACAAGCAGTAAGACAGAACTACCCGCAAGCATATGCACAGCCAGGTAGGTATCAAGGCCAATACAATGTTCAACCTTATTACTATAGGCCTCCTCATAACTACCCTTATCAGGCACAACAGAGACCTCAACCTGTCTTAGCTCAGCAGCCAACCCCACCAGCGAATGTCATCTCAATCAAATATGCTGCTGTAGAAGAGAACCTAAGTAGGGCCTTAGTGCCTTCTTCACCTTTGATCACAGAGAGTGACCCGAACTCAAACAGTTTTGACTCTACACATGTAGATAGTCCACCCGCGTACTACACAGAGTCACCAGAACACGTAGAGACATATCAATATGATAGTCCACCAGTGGAACCTAGTTGGGAGCCCGACTATGCTAATGTGATGTACACAAACCCAAATCCGTGGCCCCCATTAAGACAACAAAGACCACAGGGCCCTAGAGGACCATGCTTTAGGTGCCAAGGAGATCATTACATAAAGGATTGTCCACATCCTCCGTTGGCAGGACAGTCTCACTATTACAACATACAAGGCTTTTGTGCCGATTATGGCAAAGAGCACATAATCAAAGATTGTCCTAAGAACCCTATTAATGCTTCAAATGTGACACCAATCAACGTGATAGGTATTGTAAACAATGCAGATGGATCTAACCCTACGTACGTGCCTATCCAAGCTATGACAAGAGCCCAGGCGCTCTTACAAAACCAACAGCTTAATCAAGAGAAAATGGCCGGAACTAGTGAAGTTGCAGAGTCTAGTAGTAAAAAGACGAAATCTTGGAAAGATTCTAGAGAAAGAATCAAGAGAAAATGGAATAAAAGGATAACAGAGTTGGAAGGAAGTTTAAAAGAATCGAGAGCCAAAATCCTAGAATTGACCTCTCAGGAATTAAATCAAGAGAACCCAGCTCAGAAATCAGGATCAGTTCTAGTAGAACCCATACCCGAAAACCTAGACATGATGTTCCGTGCATATCAGGCTAGAATAAAAGAGGGACCTCAAGTAGCTGAAATGAGTAAGAACTACCCTCAAGCTGACTTAGAAATAGAGAGGACTAAACTTTGCATGAAGATGGTAGAATTAGCACAAGCTTTGTTTGAAGCCTCTATATATCTTAATTGGAATAACATGGCAAAACCGGAATTACATTTTCAAGGACTGATGGAGAGGCTAGAATACTTGATAGATAGCAAAGAGAAAAAGAATGAGCATAGGAACCCTATCACAGAAACACAGGAAAGGAATGCACCATCCATGTCTCAAGTACCCATCCTCCTATTCAAGAAATAGATGACTTGCAGGAATAATTTCCCCAAGATATCCCCTCTATTTACGATGATGTAGAGGAAGAGCAACTGAGTGAACACACAGGTTTTGAATCCAATTCTTTACAAGAATTACCTCAGTTCACAGGACCTTGGAAAGCAAAGTCTATTAGTATGAGAGCACCCACGATAATAGTGAGGAATGAAGAATCAGCAATTCCTAGAAACACGGAAGTGATCAAGAATACCAAAGTACAGTGTAATCTCACCCTAGAGGAGTTGTTAAAGGTTAAACCAGAACTATGGAAACATGTAGCAAATCAATTCCCTGAGCTTGCTACTACTCCCTCACAGATAGGATCACATAACAAGGTACCAGAGATACCCGTAGAAAAGATGGGAGATGTAAGTGAAGGAGAGGAAGGTAATACTTACCTTCCAATAACTCATCAGGGCTACACCACGAAAGCCATCTTAGATTTAGGAGCCGGAGTAGCCATCGCTACCACCGCTTTATGGAAACGTTGGGGTAAGCTAGCACTCAGACCCACCCGGATGAAGCTACAAATGGCTGATGGACACATAGAAAAACCATTAGGCTTACTAGAAGGCATATCTCTCACCACTTGTGGTGTGGAGTTTGAGCATACTTTTGCCATTTGTGATTTTGCGAAAAATCATGCTTATGAGATGATATTGGGACGACCATTCATGCGTCAGTTGAAAATCGTACAAGATTGGGGAACTAATTCTTTGTACTTGCAACATTTAGGAGTGACTACCAAGGTCAATCTTAAAGACTATTCACATCAAGATGTACCCCCAATACAATGGAATACCATCCATAAGACACAGGCAGAAACAGAATCGGTACACTCATTAGAGTCAGATCCCTCATGGTTGCACGAGGACACTCATTTATGGATGTGTAAAGTAGCGAAACAAGAGGAAGAACGGTTAGAAGCCAGGACCTTAGGTGCAGAACAACATCCACGAACCCTTCAAGACCCAGCATATGCCCCGGTAGTATTTCCAGACGAAGAGTTTGAACCCCATGGTTGGGCAGAAATCCTAGCAACCATGGACGTAGCCATCAATGAAGAACAATGGACACCCCATTGTGATGAGGATGGCTATGATATCTCAGTTTTCATGATAGAGCCAATCATGTGTGATTCGATTATTGAAGAATGTGAGCCTAGCACTGATGCTTTCGAGGACGCAAGTGATTTTGATTTAGAGTCAATTATTATGGATCCTCCTTTTCCATCAGAAGAAGAATATTTCTACGAGGTAGAGACTTACCCTCAGAGACCCGAAGAAATTATGAATGATGTGAGGTTAACCACACAAGTGACTGTCAAGAGTGAAGGTAAGAAAAGAAAGAAGAAAGAAACCATGTCAGAAGAAGAAGAATCCTTGTTTGAGGTTCCCGAGAACTTCAAAAAGTATGAGATCGAAGATAGAAGAATCATGGTACGAATGCCTAACAGAAAAGCTGATGTTGGAGAAGTATATGATAACCGAGAGAAAACCAAGAAAATCATAGTAGCCATATAAGGAGAAGAAGAAAAATGTACATACATAGGGCAGGATTTGACGAAAGAAGAAGAAGAAGAATTAGTCGCCCTATTGCGTGAATATAGAGATGTTTTCGCATGGAGTTACAAAGATTTGAAAGGAGTAGATCCAGACATATGTTCTCATAGAATCCCTATGACTCCAGATGCAAAACCCACGAAACAAAAACCATACATGTACAATGATAACTACGCTGCAAAGATTAAAGAGGAGATAGATCGTTTGATAGAAGCAAGATTCATTTATGAGATTGAGCATACCGAATGGGTATCCCCCATTGTGGTTGTGCCCAAGAAAAATGGAAAATTGTGTGTGTGTATTAACCTTAAAAAAGTTAATGCCACCACGATTAGAGACAATTATCCTCTTCCTATCACAGAACATATATTGGAAAGAGTTGCGGGCAAGGAAGTTTACAGCTTTCTTGATGGTTTCTCAGGCTATAATCAAGTAGCCATTGCTCCAAAAGATCAACACAAGATGGATTTTGCCACAGAATGGGGCATATTTGCATTTCGTGTAATGGCTTAACAAATGCACCCGCCACTTTCCAGCGACTCATGTGTCATGTTTTCAAGGAATTCTTATGCAAGATATTGGAAGTCTATGTCGATGACTTATGTGCTCATTCGAATATAAGAAAGACACATATCCCAGAGTTAAAACAAATATTTGACAAATGTCGAGAATATCAGGTTTGTTTGAACCCAGAAAAATGCGTTTTCATGGTCAGACAAGGCAAAATTCTAGGACACATTGTGTCAAAGAATGGAATTTCTACGGATGAAGAAAAGTTAAAGGTGATTGCAGATCTACCTAGGCCAACTAACGTAAAAGAAGTACAGGCATTTATGGGCCATTGCGGTGATTATAGACGATTCATACACATGTATGCAATCATAGCTAAGCCTCTGTACTCTCTTTTGACCAATTTTGAATGGACAGATGAGTGTGAGAACTCATTCAATGAACTTAAACGACATTTGTGCTCAGAACCTATATTAACAACCCCAGATTGGAGTAAGCCATTCCATGTACATGTGGATGCATCCAACTATGCCATAGGCTGTGTGTTAGCACAACCCACGAATGAAGGTAATGTAGATCTCCCCATAGCTTACGCGAGCAGATAGTTGAACGCAGCAGAAAGAAATTATACCACTATGGAACGAGAAGGATTAGGAATGATCTACGTAGTAAAGAAGTTCAGGCATTATTTGTTGGCAAATAAGTTCAAATTCTTTACAGATCATCAAGCATTGTTGTACTTAGTCAATAAACCATGTAATACGGGAAGATTAATTCGTTGGTTTCTATTGCTCATGGAGTATGATTTTGAAGTAGTAGTAAGGAAAGGAAAGACACATCTCAGAGCTGACCACCTCTGGAGACTAACCTCAGGAGAAGCTCCTCAAGGGATAGCGGATGAGTTACCAGATGCATATTTGTTTAGCCTTGAGATAGCACCAGAATGGGCTAAGCCGATAGTCCCTATTCTCACATATGGACCTAAGAATCCTAGGATAAGTATCAAAGAAGGAGAGAATTGGTTGCAATTAGCACATGTAGGTGCACTAACGCAACATCATTCAAAACATCGAACATTATAGACTCTGCATAGACTGGGAGTATATTGGCCTACGATGGAAGCAGATGTCTACAAGTTGTGTAAGGAATGCCATGTTTGTTGTGAAAGACCACCAGTAGAACATGCTACATTATATCACGTGTCTCTCACACCAGAATGGAGTGAACCTTTAGTGACATACTTGAGGACGAAAACATTCCCTCAAGGAATGACTTTAGCACGACAATGAAGTCTAGAGCAGGAAGCTCAAGACTATTCACTTATTGGCGACAATCTATACAAACGAGGACGAGATGGATATTTAAGACAATGTGTTCATGAAAGCGATTACTTGAGCGTACTAGAGACTGCACACCAAGGTGTCGTAGGAGGTCATTTTGGCCCCGATAGGATAATCAAAGCCATCCTCTTTGTAGGATTATGGTGGCCCACTCTTCACATGGATGCACATACCTATGTAAAGAGATGTGATGTGTGCCAAAGAACTCAGTTTCCTACTCGCAGAGACGAAATGCCATTGAAACCCATGATGGGTGGACGTGCATTTTCTAAGTGGGGTATAGACTTTGTAGGACCCATTAACCCCCCTGCAAAAGGTACACATGCTGAATACATTATTGTAGTGACAGATTATCTTACCAAATGGGTAGAGGCAAAAGCCACGAAAAAGAATGATGTTCACACGACTGCAAAATTCTTATTTGAAAATGTCTTTACAAGATATGGATTGCCTATAGAGTTAGTGAGCGATCGAGGAAATCACTTTCTAAACCAAGTCATTGAATATTTGTTACAGGATTTTATGGTGATTCACAAGAAATCCGCACCATATCATCCTCAGGCCAATGGTCAGGCTGAAAGCACTAACAAGATCCTTTGTACTGTACTAACGAAACTCGTGAACAACAAACGTTCAGATTGGGACAAATAGTTACACCACACTGTTTGAGCATATCGACTGGCCTACAAGACCGTACTCAATGCGACTCCCTTTCAGATGGTTTTTGGTCAGAATGCTGTGCTTCCTTTGGACTTCTTGATACCGACCCTTAAGGTTGCACAAGAACATCAGTGGACCAGCCATGAATTATCAGCAAGAATAATGGACTTGGAACGATTAGGAGAAATTAGGCTGAAAGCAGCAGCAGGAATATAGTACGCAGCAAAGAAGCGATAGAAAGCATATTTTGATGCACATGTGAAAGATAAAGGCTTGAAAGAAGGAGATTTAGTCCTAGTATATACGCTGAAACAACATGCACGGAAGTTAGAAAAGCGAGGTTATGGACCTATGATCATTAACAGACTCTCAACAAGTGGAGCAATACAATTAGCCACCTTAGAAGGAGACATAATGCCTAATTACATTAGTGGCTGTAGAGTCAGGTTATATCAAGAACCTCTTACTGAGGATATGCTTAGACGACTCATGTTGGTAAAGAAGCGTAAGGAGGAAGAAAATAGAATACGAGCTGAAGCTCAGGCAGAAGCTATAGAACGCATTAAGCGCATGAAGCTAAGAAGACAAGGACTAGGGAGAGAACATTATAATCATCTGGAAACAACACCCAGATATCCCATGGCCATGTGTCAAGTAAAGTCAACCACTCATCCTAGCATAGTGGATAGGAGACCATTCATTACAGTCAGGCTAGAGCACGGCAACCCTTGCCAAGAGCTCAGGGCTTTAATTGACTCAGGTGCTGCGACTAGTGCGATTAGATGGTCCCACTATAAGGATTCAGGAATAGAAATGCGGCCAATTGAGGCATACCTCATAGGGCTAGGAGGCATGGAAACCCCTTGCATGGGTGAGGTGGACCTTCCTATCCTCATAGACGAAGTGAACTTGACAGTAAAGTTACTAGTGTGCCATGACGAGGACCTGATAGAACCCCTAATCCTTGGCCAAGATTGGCTATACGATCACTCAGTGGACTTAAATCTTAGACAAGGCTCCTTGCAGATTGGAACCTTGGATCAGAAGCGAGTGATACCGCTTGACTTCCCTAACGGCATCCCGACTGAGGTATGTAACCCTAGACCCTATGAAATGCATGCGACGGAAGACAGGAAGATCTTTGGTCAAATCAGTCATGTTAAGTCTACACCAACCCACACGGGCTTGGCTATAGATAGTTGTCAATCAGAAGGACGTCAGGAGATTTTCCCTTGGGCTTCCTGCAAATTAGAAGGGTCAACCACCCAACCACTTGGTCAAATGGACACCATCAGCGGACAAATGGGGACAATTAGCGGCCAAATGGGCACAATCAGCGGTCAGGTGGACTTCATCAGCGTCCACATGGGCAAAACAACCTACGGTGCCCATCCTTCCACACTTACTGCGGACTGGCCTAGATTAAAAGTACAAAATGGAGCACTTCCTAATGGGCAGGTTTCGCAAGTGTTGGACCTCCCTTCTTTTCCAAAGCAGAGTGTCCCTCCGACCTCTCAACCTCAACCACAAAGGAGTCAACCACGACGAAGGAACCCAGACCGACGACAATATCAGACAACCCAGAGAAAGCAGCAGTATCACCACTACAGCGCAAAAGGCACAAGACAAATATGGGTGCCAAAAGGACAGAAACCACCGACAGATTTCAACCATGCAGACAACGATAAGCAAAAGTTTCAGCAGAAGCAGAGACAATATCCGAGGTCTCCTCGACCTTCTTCTACGACTACAAACATTCGACAAATTTGGATCGCCAAGAAGTACCTTACAAATCAACCCACACCCACGCAGATTTGGGTACCCAAACAGTGTATTATAGGTCAAACCTCAAGCCTTGTAATATACATCCCTCAGAAATCTCTTCAACCCTCAATACCACCACGTCCGATATCACCTTTTGTCCCTCAGCAGAAAACTATCTCCCGTTCAGAAACTCTTAGGAAGTGGATACCGAAACGTATCTAGAAGTCTTCTCCTAACCCATTGTCTAACATAACTCCCACCCAGACTAATCTACAACCTTGTAATAACTCATTCATGACTGAACCTTGTATAAATCCACACACTATAACCCAACATCACCTGTAATAACACCTCATTAAGCAATGTATGCATCATCTGAAGCATGTAGGTGTCTAGAGACCTGCATTAGTTTGCAAGAAATCATTCAATAAACCACACCACGACACTTAGCTACACGGGTTACACATCGGTTATGGAAAGGGATTGCGGTCTCACTTTAATGGGATGATAAGTAATTTCCATACTAATGTGCTAATCTTTTGTAGCAGATCTTTTCCATTAGCACGTCAATCATCATGCAAACCGAAGAAGGACCATCTGAAGTGGGAACCAGTATACCCAGGGCTACTATTAGTGATTTACTTGCTGAGCCCCATCCGACGGCTCCACCGCCAGAATTTCAAGGTTTCCCAGGACCGATGCCTATTGACGACCCTCCTAGAGGGTATACTGAGAAGATTCATCACAATTACCACTGGTTTCAAGGGCTAGCAGGACACTTGGCAGATGCTGAGTTTATATTTGAGTCTAATTTGACTTTTGATGACCGTACCTGGGGCAAATATTAGTTTCTCTCAAGAGAGTTCGAAGGGCTACAAAACACACGACTTAACACATGTTTGGGCAAGAGCCGGCTTCATCGAGTATTTCAGTGACCCTTTGCCTAAACCTGACTTCTACAGATGCTATTACTTAATCACCACTTTGATAGCTTCGGAGAATAAGGACCTGCCCGGAACTTTTATTTTGCCATCTTTAGTGAACGATCCACCATATAAAAGGTTTTATCTTTCGAAAGATTTGATTCGAGCTGCCATCAAGATTCATGGAACCCACACACCCACAGAGCGAGAAAGGTTAGTTCCAGACCCTATGAAACGTGGGGACGATACTAAGTGGGAGGAGATTTCGGTGATCACACCTGAGCTTTCAAAACCACTACTGATATGTATGCAGCATTTTGCTTTCCCCGCTTAGGACAGATTCACAATGCCTCACAAACAAATCTGGTTTGGTTTGTATTTATCTTGTATTGGACCCCAGACAGTTGATCTAGCTAGTTGGATCATTGATCAGATGTACCTAGCACAACACAGATGGGAAAGAAAGAAGGTCATCAATGGATGTTGCGCACTGACTCGAATTGTATACATGTGCTTAGCATATGACTTGCCGATTGAGCGAGCAATGACAAGTGAGGAGCTGAAAGCGTTTAAAGGAACCACAAAGAAAGCTAGGAAACCCAGCAAAGGAAGAGCAAGAAAGCGAATGAGAGGAACTATCCCCTGCCTTCAGGTGCCAGAATCGCCCTCACCACAACCATCTCCCGAACAGTCTCCTACTGAACCCCCTGTACAACCCATTCGCATAAGGTTATCCAGACCAGTTACAACGGAGAGCACTACCAGCACAGTCACTACTCAAGCAGCCATAGTCCCAGGACCTACCACCACTACAGCAGAAGTTCCCACCACTATTGGTGCGGAAACTTTCTCTTTTCCGATAGCAAACATGGAAGCAGAGCCACTGGATACAACCTTTGATTTTGAAATGCAGGATGCCTTCTCGAATGAATTTCAGTTTTCAGAAGGTCACATCTTCTCTCAGGAATATGAGCGGCCAAGTTACCCGACCACGCCCCGAGATCAACCACAAGGACAAGTTGTGTCTAGTTCCGAGGAAGAAAGAACAGAGACAAATGAAGATGAAGGCAATGATGAAGCTAGCCAGGGCACACATGAATCCCAAGAACATGTACAAACAGACGAGCAAGGACAACAAACGGACACCCAAGGTGATACAAGCACACATGAAGAGGAAACCTTCAAAGCAGCAGCTTATACACTGGCCATCAAAAAGTTATACCGTACTATGGAAAAGGTTTGGGCGCGTAAGAAGTTGACTGACGAAGAGAGCCAAACCCTCATAGAACAAGAGCTTGTTTCGGGCAGGTTCGAAGAAGTATACATCAGAGGTTTCAGAGAGCTTGTCAAATCAGTTGGGCCCATCGAAGCCTTGAGGTATTTGCAAAGAAAACCGCTACCGCAGTATGACCCCCGCAAAATCCGCTTACTAACCAAACCTGGTGAATATATTCGTGAACCCACCGGCGGACAATCTTCAGAATAGGCCAAAGAAGCATGTCTCGTCCCTGAAGGCTCTTTGGCAGAAGAAGCCATCCTCGTAGATTCCCCACCCCGTGCTACCACGGTACATACCACCACAGTTACCGAAGTACCTGTCACCCCAACTGCTCCTCCTTCACCTCCCATCCATCCAGTCTCCCCCATACACCCTCCTTCTCCCAGAACAACATCCTCCTTCTCCGGCGGAGTAGCAGAAGTCGTCCTTACGCCCATTCATCCCACAATTCCCGCACCCACTCAACCTAGTCTACCCCCTAACACACCAAAGCATGCATGCTAAAGCTTTGCATCTGACAAGGCCTGAGAATCATGTACTGCACATGCTAAATCATTCATAGATTTTTCATGAGTTTATACAACCCACGACATAAAATGCCAAAAGCGATAATGACATCACCATTTGATAGATCATGAACTTTACATCTATCATCAATAAATTTCGCAACCAAGCCAATCTTTGCTAAAGTTAAAACGGATAACATATTCTTCTTGATCCTTGTCACAAATAAAGCATCTCACAATGTAAAAGAGCTACCATCAATAGTATTCATAATGATCTTACCAACTCCCAAAATAGGATAAGATAAGTTGTTGGTGCATGTGACAATATTCCCTATAGGGGCAGGCCGAGTGAAGTGAAGAACCTACATAACAAGGTAATATGTTTGGTCATCCCACTATCAAAGTACCAAGCATCTGAGTCTTCTGTAGACGTACACTATTCATGAGAAGATGGGTCATAACTACAAACAATGGTAAATGCTCATTCTTCATTCTACACAAGATTAGCAAACTCTGTTTTGGGTGTAGAGGCCTCTACAACATCCATTCCAGCCTCTTTCTTCCTTTCCTCTTTAGCAACCCATTTTGGACAGCTCTTTATTACATGATCATTTCATTTACAGTATTTGCAAAACAATTTCTACTTTTTTGTTTTCTTCTCTTCTCTGTCTTCCTTCTTTGATTGTGTAGAATTAGTAGATTTGTGCTTGCTAGTAGAAGAGCTCCATTTATCTTTGCCCTTCTAACTAGCCAGGAAAGCTTGATCTGCAACATGCATAATGGACCTATTCTACCTAGACTTATCTTCCTGCAACATAACAGAGACTAACTCCTCAAATGTTAAGGCATTTGGATTGACTTTCATCATCAAACGAAGAGTAGAAGCGAAACTCTGATATGAATTGGGAGACCATTCAGAACAGTCTGCACAAGTGAAGTTTTAGACAAGACTTCATAAGGAGAAATCAACTGTTCTTTCAAATCTTTGATCTTTGTCAGAAAAATATCGATGGGATCACCTTCATTCATGTGCTCACTCTCCAACTGTTTTCTGAGGTAAGCAACACGAGCCTCATTCCTTGCCCAGTATAAAGTTGTATCCCAAGCATCAATGCATGTGCCTAAGCATATCTACCATCCCAACAAATTTTCTCTGCAATAGATGCAATAGGAATCACAAGATGAACAGGAACATGAAGAATATCATCATCTTCAATGCCATCTGAATCACCTTCAACAACTATTCTATATTTGAAGGTGAAATAGGACATTTTCCAACACCTTGCACAATATTCCACAATCCTTTTGCAACGAATACATGATGCATCTATAATCCCACAATGGGTAATTTGTATCGTCCAACTTATCCTCAACAACCAACATACGAAATAAATCACTACTTTCAGCCATGGCCACTGAATAAAATACCCTGATGCAAAAAAATGAATGTATCTGAAAAAGTTGAATAGAACTACCCTCTCGAGTTCCGCTAAACATGTAGCAGATTTTGAGATGCTTATATTGTCAAACCAAAACCTGTATATATACTGGGCATAAAACGAAAAAATTGCCTGCACAAACACTATGATAGTGCATTCGGAGGCCGAAGGGTTATGAGGCTATGATCGGAGGCGTGTGCCCTAGATGAAGCGGTGATGTGCTCTGATACCAACTGTTGGATTTCGAGATCTGTGGAAGCAGGCAAATAGCACAAGGAAGAAGAAGAAGATTGGAGCGCAATACACAAAGATAAGTGACCCATTAGGGCAATAGGTGCATATACAAGTTGGGGGAAAAACCTCCTAAAGAGGGAAAAAAGTGCCCCGGTAGTCCTAGTGTGTTCACACACATCACTACCTAAATATATCAACAATTTTCAAGTTTCAAAATGAATTTTGTGATCCTTGTACACTCCTTTCTTTGCATACATGGCTGGATTACATAAAACCCTAGTATTCCCTTGAAACACTTCTCACCATACTCGAGATGTGTTGTGTCACCCCACATGCATGTGTATGTGTGAAAATGATGTTTCTAGAGTATAGAGCTCACCTCAAAAGGAATTTCCTCCCAAATTTTGGCCCCTTTTTCTCTTTATAGGCTGAGTTTTAGATGATCCTATGCTCAACAATATGGATCATTGTTTTCTCTCTCCAGGATATCTCCACTTTTGCAAATGAATTTTGAGATGTGGTTGTTGTGAGGAGATGGTGTCTTGATTCCATAAATTATGTGGTGTTGCAAAAACATACTCTACACTGTTGAAGAAGCACTCACGAATTTGGCATCTAGACAAAAATGGAAGGAGAAAAGACAAAGAGAAGCAGAATTAAAGAAGCACGACCGAACTGTACAGCATGCAGAATCAGAAAACCAAATCAAGAATTGTGAATATGAGAACAGGACGTGTAACAGAGTAGTGAACAGGGGAGTGCGCATAACGCACATAAAGAAGGATCGTGGATCACACCGAAAGTGAAAGGCGCAGAAGAGTGTGGAAGAATGAAGACTATATATATCAACCAAGAATCGAGCGATAGAGTGAGAGATGAAATATAGCAGAAGCGCAAAGGCACAGAGATACAGAGATACAGATAAAGAGAGAGATAGAAGACGCCAGAGATCGCGTATGTAGTATAGAAGATGCCATAGATCTCGTATGTAAAGATGAATAACAGAAACCTGAAATGCCAGGTATTCATCTGAGAGAGATGGTAATAAGAAACTACTCAGTGTAGGAGAGTTTTTATAGCTTGAGCAAGAAGAGGCCAAGCTTCTTCGTACACATCTTCTCTAATAGAAAACACATGTTCATGTGGAAGCTTTGCGCGCATTCTTCATATGAGTAGAAGTTTGATTATTCTATGTTACGGTTAAAGTTAGTTAACAGTTACAGTTTCACTATATACGTACTTTTGGTCACTTACAGTTTACTCAATAAACGTGTTTTCGGAAAAACCACGAAGTATATCTCGCAGAATAATATAGAGTTTTGTATGAGACATAGCTTATCTTGTAGCTAGAAGTCTCTACTTTATATGGATCAAAGGTTCCGGTGAAATGGATATGTACACACAGTACAAAGTCGGACCGAAAATAGCACTCTGAACTGATGAAGTTTTTTCTCTAAACTTCAGGAAGAGTTTTGTCAGTAAGGGAAGTTCACTCATCACTTCCTTGTTTCACGTATAAACATTTGAAACAATTACGAACAGAATTGAAGATCATTCCGGTAAGATTCCGGTAAATTTCGATGACAGTCCAGTGACAGTCCGGTGAAGTTCCGGTGGAATTTCAAGAGAATTCAAAGCACAGTCTAATAGAGTTTGAGTGGCAGAAGCCTTGTTAAGCTACTGTTGATTATAGAGGTGTTCTAACATCACTGTAGTTTAACACTAATTCAGTGGCGCAGCAAATTTCCACAGGCTTGATAAGGTTCGAGTCTTTGCTGCGGTAGACAGGTGGTACCGGAAGCTTACAACTATCAGAGGTACAAAAGCGGTACTACCAAAGACGTCGACCACCCCAACAAGTGGTATCAGAGCCGGTTAATCAGCACAACAAGTGATATCAGAGCCGTAAAATCTAACAAGAGGTGTCAGAGTAAAGAAAGAAAACAAGAAGATCATGGCAGAACATGTCTCTATTGACAAGCTGGACAGAGATAATTATCCCGCATGGATAATGTGCATGGAAGCCTTACTTATGAGTAAGGACTTAATGATGTATGTGACCGGAGAAGAAAAGAAGCCGACCTTTGAAGTCAACAGACAACCAAAGGAAGAAGAATTGGAAGCCTTGAAGCTGTGGGAGAAGAAAGATGCAACGACAAGAGCATACATTTATAGTAGTGTTACAGATTATCTACTACCGCATATTAGAGGCCTGGAAACAGCGGAGGACATATGGAGTGCGTTGGAGGACCATTTCCAAAATACTACGAAAGCGAGGAAGGCTAGCTTATGGTCCGAATTCACAACGTTCAAAAAGAAGTCGAATCAAAGCATTAGTGACTATGTTACTAAAATGAAGGATCTAGTAGATAGTCTTGGATCCATAAATGAAGATATCGAAGACCATAGATTGATAGCGCAAGTGCTCACAGGTTTGAGAGGAGATGAAAGGTGGAAACCTTTCGTACTTTCAACTGAACTCTCTTTAAATCATTTTGTTCCAGATTTAAATCAGTTGCTAGGATTGATGCTCACATATGAGCAAGACCTGGAAGGAGATGGAGATAAAGGACAAAGCTCTGCAATGTACATGAAGAACAAAAAGAAAGGAGATAAAGGTAAGTCAAAAGATGAAGAAGAGTCGAGTTCTCAGGTTTATTATGCTAGAGGCAAAGGCACCGGCAGAGGAAGAGCAAGAGGCTTTGGAAGAGGAAGAAGCAGTCAGAATATCAACAAGAAAGCTTGCTGGATTTGTGGACTAAGTAATCATCTGGCTTATGACTGTTGGCATAATCAACAAGGTTCAAATCAAAATCAGAATAGTAATAGCAGAGGCAGAAGCGGAAGATATCAAAGAGGTAGACAAAACCAAAGAAGAGGCTATGGCAGAGGTGGAACAAGAAGTTGGGGACAAAATCAATCCTACAACACCACCTACAACAACTACGCAAATGACACGCAGAATGAAAGTCATACATCATTGATGATGAACTCTATTAGCACATCAGAAAACGAAGACCTAAAGGTATTTTACATTGACTCCGAATGTTCTAATCATTTGTCAGGAAATATAGAATTGATGTCAGAACTGGAAAAAGGTAGTTCGTGTCACACTGTTCAAACAGGTGACAATACAAGACATAGTGTTCATTCAATTGGAAAAGTGAAGTGTAAGAGTGGAGCAGATTTGCTAACCAATGTTTTGTATGTTCCGACGATACCGAAAAATTTGATTAGCGTGGGACAGATAGTTGAGAAAGGTTTTCAGGTCAGATTTACAAATAAAGGAGTATTTGTAGAAGATCCCGAGAACGGATACAATCAGATCGTCTCTGGTAAGAAAGAAGGCAGACTCTTTACTTTAAGAGTACAAGGGAACATTGGCCAAGCATTGCTCACACATAATGAAAAAGTAATTACAGAACTTGATCTCTGGCATAAGAGATTAGGTCATTTTAATGAAAAAGGAATTAAAGCTATGATTGCAAATCAGTCTGTATTGGGTTTACCGAGCGTACAGAACCAACATATGATTCATAAGTGCGAAGCTTGTCAGATGGGAAAAGCCCACAGATTACCTTTCGAGAAGAAAGGATTCAAACATGATGGAGTACTTGAACTCATACATACAGATGTATGGGGTCCAACAAAAGAAGGATCGATCAGCGGTTCAAGGTACTATGTTTTATTCATTGATGATGCTACAAGATGGATAACGTTATATGTCTTAAAAGAAAAATCAAAAGTATTTGAAGCCTTCAAGCATTTTCATGCATACGCTGAAAGACTCACAGGATGAAAGCTTAAGAGCTTGAGGTCTGATGGAGGGGGAGAATACTTCTCCCGAGAGTTCAATGATTATCTTTGGAATACAGGTATCAAAAGAGAAATAACTTGTAGGTATACACCGCAACAAAACGGAGTAGCAGAAAGAAGGAACCGAACTCTAGTTGAGTTTGCACGAGCCATGTTAAACGAGAAGGATTGTCCAAATTATCTTTGGGCTGAAGCCATAAACACAGTGACATACTTGGTAAACAGATTACCATGTACAACTTTAGATGGAATGACCCCTTATGAAGCTTGGTGGGGAAAGAAGCCAACACTTGATCACTGCAAAGTGTTTGGATCAATCGCTTATGCTTATGTACCGTCTCAACTCAGACATAAGCTTGAACCGAAAGCAGAAAAATATGTGTTCGTCGGATACGATGAAAGAGAGATGGGTTACAGGTTATGGAGCCCTCTAACTAAGAAGTTTATTGTTTCAAGAGATGTTACGTTTGATGAACAGAAAAGCTGGTATACAGATCAAGGTCAAACAACTGAAGAATTTGAAGAAGAAGTAAGAAGAAAAGAAAAAGGAAAATCAATTGTGCAGGTGAATAGAGATGAAGATCATATGCAGGCGAGTACGTCTAGGATCGGATCAGGTATGAGAAATGAAGATGAAGAAGTGTATTCAGACACTTATGAAGAATGTGAACCAAGAAGGTCAAGTAGGATTAGAAGACAACCGGAAAGGTACTCGTATGATACTTCATACATAACTCAGAAAGACTATGCATATATTGTCAAAGATGATGAAGAACCTCAGAGCTATGCTGAAGCTAAAGGAAAGAAGCATTGGGAAGAAGCAATGGAAGAAGAGTTCACTGCACTAGAGGAGAACAAGACATGGGAGCTTGTTCCTAAACCAAATGGTAAGAAAGTAATTGGAAGTAAATGGGTTTACAAATTAAAGAAGCTTGGAGATGGAAGGATAGCCAGATATAAGGCTAGACTGGTAGTCAAAGGCTATGCTCAGACGCATGGCATAGATTACGACGAAACATTTAGTCCGGTGGCAAAGATGTCAACCATAAGGACAGTGATTGCTATAGTAGCATCAAAAGGATGGAAGCTAAGTCAGCTAGACATTAAGAATGCATTTCTGAACGGATATATATCAGATGAAGTTTACATGGAGCAGCCTGAAGGGTTTGTAAGCTCCAGATACCCAAAATTTGTGTGCAGGTTAAGAAAAGCACTTTATGGATTAAAGCAAGCTCCAAGAGCTTGGAACTATAGACTCGTGAAGTATCTAAACGAACTTGGATATCAAAGTTCAAAGGCAAATGCAAGTCTACTCATTAAAAGAACAGACAAAGGAATGATCTACATTTGCATTTATGTAGACGACATAATAATTACAGGTACCTCAGATGCAGGAATCACAGAGGTGAAGAAACTGCTTGATAAGGAGTTTAAGATCAGTGACCTAGGAAAGTTGTCATACTTTCTTGGAATGGAAGTCACTTATACAGATCACGGCGTATATGTATCACAAGAAAGGTATCTTCTGAATATATTGAAGAAATTTGATATGCAGAATTGCAGAGAAGCTTCAACACCGCTTGAAGCCAATCACAAACTCACTAAATATGATGGTGCAGATTACAAAGATATGACAAAGTATTAGTCATTAGTAGGTAGTTTGATTTATGCTACACTAACGAGACCTGACTTGAGTTATGCAGTGGGAGTTTTATCACAGTTTATGCATTGTCCGAAAGACCCACATTGGATTGCAGGTCAAAGAGTTCTCAGATATATAAAGAGAACTATTAAGGAAGGATTATACTATCCTTATACGTCAGATATAAATTTGAGAGCCTACAGTGACTCAGATTGGGCAGGTAACCAGGATGACAGAAGATCAACACATGGGTATATGATATACCTAGGAGATAAGCTAGTAAACTGGTGCTCAAAGAAACAACACACATTGGCTTTATCATCAATAGAAGCTGAATACAAAGGACTGGTAGAAGCAGCTAAAGAAGTGATATGGATGCAGACCTTGCTCAAAAGCTTGGGCATTGATCAAGGTATACCAATTATACATGGAGACAATATGAGCTCTCTATATCTTGCAGCAAATCCGGTGTTTCACGCAAGAACAAAACACATAGAGATTCAGTATCATTTCCTGAGGGAAAAGGTAATGGAGAAGGAGTTTGAAATTGTATACACTCCGACAAAAGATTAGATTGCAGATATGTTGACGAAGAGTTTGGATGGAACAAAGATAAACAGATTAAAAGAAAAGGCAGGAATAAAAGAAAGAAAGATATATGAAGACCGGAAGATGCAAATTAGTGATTGAGGGGGATCTGTTGAAGAAGCACTCACGAATTTGGCATCCAGACAAAAAGGGAAGGAGAAAAGACAAAGAGAAGCAGAATTAAAGAAGCACGACCGAACTGTACAGCGTGCAGAATCAGAAAACCGAATCAAGAATTGTAAATATGAGAACAGGACGTGTAACAGAGTAGTGAACAGGGGAGTGCACATAACGCACATAAAGAAGGATCATGGATCATACCGAAAGTGAAAGGCGCAGAAGAGCGTGGAAGAATGAATACTATATATATATCAACCAAGAATCGAGCGATAGAGTGAGAGATGAAATATAGCAAAAGCGCAGAGGCGCAGAGATACAAAGATACAGATAAAGAGAGAGATAGAAGACACCAGAGATCACGTATGTAGTATAGAAGACGCCATAGATCGCGTATGTAAAGATGAATAACAGAAACCTGAAATGTCAGGTATTCATCTGAGAGAGATGGTAATAAGAAACTACTTAGTGTAGGAGAGTTTCTATAGCTTGAGCAAGAAGAGGCCAAGCTTGTTTGTACACATCTTCTCTAATAGAAAACACATGTTCATGTGGAAGCTCTGCGTGCATTCTTCATATGAGTAGAAGTTTGATTATTCTATGTTACGGTTAAAGTTAGTTAACAGTTATAGTTTCACTGTATACGTACTTTTGGTCACTTACGGTTTACTCAATAAACGTGTTTTCGGAAAAACCACGAAGTATATCTCGCAGAATAATATAGAGTTTTGTATGAGACATAGCTTATCTTGTAGCTAGAAGTCTCTACTTTATACGGATCAAAGGTTCCGGTGAAATGGATATGTACACACAGTACAAAGTCGGACCGAAAATAGCACTCTGAACTGATGAAGTTTTTTCTCTAAACTTCAGGAAGAGTTCTATCAGTAAGGGAAGTTCACTCATCACTTCCTTGTTTCACGTATAAACATTTGAAACAATTACGAACAAAATTGAAGATCATTCCGGTAAGATTCCGGTAAATTTCAGTGACAGTCCAGTGACAGTCCGGTGAAGTTCCGGTGGAATTTCAAGAGAATTCAAAGCATAGTCTAACAGAGTTTGAGTGGCAGAATCCTTGTTAAGCTACTGTTGATTATAGAGGTGTTCTAACATCACTGTAGTTTAACACTAATTCGGTGGCGTAGCGAATTTCCACAGGCTTGATAAGGTTCGAGTCTTTGCTGCGGCAGACGGGTGGTACCGGAAGCTTACTACTATCAGAGGTACAAAAGCGGTACTACCGAAGACGTCGACCACCCCAACATACACGTGCCAATCTAGCTTTAGGTATGCTTAACATACTTCATCAACTTTACAATGGTGCACATAGAATCACCAAGTGCTTTGGAGCATCATTCCCAAATGTTTGCATCAAAGGTCATAACTTCTATATGCAAGGAATGAGAAGAACCTTCTATTTAAGGAATAGAAGGTCTCAGTGTTATGCTCAGAGCTCACAACCTAGTATGGTTTGACTAGAGAGCTTTTGCACACATGTAATGGAAGTGTATAGCTAACTAAATCAAATTATTTCATGAATTTAGTTGCACCATACAAGGAGAAATGAATTTAGCAAGTCAGGGGGCACCTTGACTTTTCACCATCTAGAAGGTATGCAAACATAGTTAGCTTCTCAGCTTCATATCTCATAACATACTGAATCCAACTTGATGAAATTTGATATGTGGACATAAGACACTTCAATCTAACTATCTCAAGTTAAAATATATAAAGAGAATGAGTACACATAGAGAAATGGATTCCACAAGTTCACTATAATGATGAAGATGCTGGAGCAGACAATGAATACAGATGTTCTCAAGAAAATATATCAAAGTATGAATGCTATTACACATATGATATAGAAGGAGTGTAGTGCACTACACATATATGAAGTGAGCTCAATTTATGCTCATTGAAGTAGCTCAAATCCTCTCAAAAATACTCTATGATCCCGTGACTAAAACCATGTGTATTTATACACATTGCTTGAATTTGAATTTTGAATCTTCTCTCCTAAAAGTGATCCTAGAGTTTAGGGATGAGCTTAATTCGATTCTTCCTACCACATGAGTCGTGGGTTTAGCCTCATAATTTTACAAGATTCTCTTCTTCTCTTTTACATTTATCTTTATCCAAGATAAATACAATGAGATTGATAAGCATAGGTTCATATCTAGGTCTCTTATGGGAATAGATAAATACATGTGTAATCCTTAGTACTTAGCAAAGCACTTAGGCTTTCTAAATGCATCAAAAGCTCCCCCTCAAGCCTAAGATGCTTGATTCTTCAATCTTTGAAGTTTTCATACAATCTAATCATTGATTTGAGTCTATTTAATTTTCTTCCATCCAAGGCCTTTGTCATCATATCTGCACATTGTTGATGAGTTGACACATATAAGAGCTGAATCTCTTTGTTCATAATCTTCTCTCTGACATAATGATAATGAACTTATATATGCTTATTCTTGGCATGATATATTGGGTTAGTAGCAAGATGTAATGAGCTAATATTGTCTCAAAATATATGTAGAGTTGAAGTGTTCAACCTTAAATCATATGGGGTTCTAATCCACATAGCTTCTTGTGTAGCATTTGCAAGTCCTCTATACTGAGCTTTTGTTGATGAAAGAACAACTATAGATTGCTTCTTTGAAGACCGTGAGGTTAATTTTGTACCTCAAAAAGTAAGGTTTCCAGATGTGCTTCTCCTATCAACTTTAGAGCCTCCCCAATCTGCATCAGCGAAGAGTTTAACATCTATATTAGATGTATATGGATAGTATAGTCCATTGATTGTGCCTGTCAAATACTTTAGGATTCTCTTGGTTGCTTCCATGTGAAGCTTTCCTTGGACTATGCATGAACTGACTCAACACACTTACTCCTTAAAAAATATCTTCTCTAGTTAATGTAGGATAATTTAGGCTTCCAACTAGAATCTGATAGCTAGTTACATCCTCAATTAGTTCACCTTCATGAGCACTTAACTTCAAATTTACCTTCATGGGATTACCTACAACCTTTGTATTCTCCATTTTGAATTTCGAGAGCATATCTCCAATGAATTTCCTTTGTGTGAGGAACATACTTTTCTCTATATATACTACTTCCAACCCTAGGAACTATGTGAGAAAACCAAGATCACTGATCTTGAACTCCTCCTTCATTTGAGCTTTAATCTTCCTTATTCCTTCTTCATCATTTCGTGTAATGATTATATCATCATCATATACACATAGGTATATGACCTCTGAATGATTCCTCTTAATGAAGAGGGAAGGAACTATCTTGCTTACATTAAGACTTTCATCCTAAAAATAAGTAACAAGTCTATGGCTCCAAGCTCTAGGAGCTTGCTTCAAGCCATACAAATCTTTCCTCAACCTGCACAGATGTTCATGGTATGATTGAGCTTCAAAACCACGAGGTTGATCCACACATTACTCCTTTGGTATCCGACCATTTAAGAAAGCAGTTTTAACATCCATTTGATATATCTTCTAATTCTTGGAAGATGCAACACTCATGAGTATACTAATTGTAGGCATTTTTGCAATAGGTGAAAATGTTTCTTCATAATCAATACCTTGAGTTTTGCAAACACTTTGGCTACAATCCTTGCTTTGTACCTCTTAATTGAACCATTAGAATTATTCTTTACCTTATATATCCACCTTGAATCAATGACCTTCATAGATGGGGTCTTGGGTACCAACGCCCAAGTCTGAATTTCTTGTAAAGCTTCTATTTATTCTTCCATGGAACTTCTCCATTCAGGCTTCTTTATATGTAGAAGGTTCTTTAGAGTTTGAATCCCGCACTATATATATTGAATGTTTAGTGACCAAAGAAGTATGATATCCATACTTTTTTGCTTTCCTTTTCTCCCTAGTAGATTGTCTTATAGTTTGTTGAGATGAATTTTTCACATCTCTCAAATTTAGCCTTGCCTTTGGAGTTCCAAGAATTGATTTCCCTTCTTGAAGTCTTCTGATCATCATCAAAATCATTTGATGCTTCAAGTGTAAGCTCATTATTCTTTGATGATGTTGGACATTCTTCCTCTAGATCATAGGGAAGTTGGACATTCTTCCTCTAGATGTTGGACATTCTTCCTCTAGTAAGCAGAAATTAGCTAATTTTGGATAATCAAAGAAGGAAGACAAAGACGAGAAGAAAATAGAAAAGCAGAAATTGTTTTGCAAATACTGTAAAGGAAATGATCATGTCATCAAGAGCTATCCAAAACTGGCAGCTAAAGAGGCTGGAATGGTTGTTGCAAAGGCCTCTACACCCAAAACAGAGTCTCCTGATCTAATGCAGCATGAAGAATGGGCATTTACTACTATTTGCAATTATGACCCATCTTGTCATGAATGGTGTATGTTTGCAGTAGACTCAGATGTTTGGTACTTTGATAGTGGGGCGACCAAACATATTACCTCGTAGCGTAGTTTCTTCACTTCACTCGAGCCTGCTCCTAAAGGGAATATTGTCACATGTGCCAAAAACTCCTCTTATCTTGTTATGGGGGTTGGTAGGATCATTCTAACTACTTCTGATGGTAGTTCTTTTAAATTCTCAGATTCTTTATTTGTGCCAACAATCAAGAAAAATATGTTATCAATTTCAACATTAGCCAAGATTGGCTTGCTTGTGAAATTTGTTGATGATAGTGTTGATATATTTAGGTAGTGATGTGTGTGAACACACTAGGACCGCCGGGGCACTTTTTTCCCTCTTTAGGAGGTTTCTTTCCCCCGGCTTGTATATACGCCTATTTCCCTAATAGGCTACTTATCTTTTGTACATTCTCTAGTAATACATTCAGTATTGTGTGTTTGTGCTCCAAGCTTCTTCTTCTTCCTTGTGCTGTTTGCGTGCTTCCGTAGACATCTATCTCCAACAATTGGTATCAGAGCAGGTCGTCGCTTCATCTAGGGCGCCGTCAACACTCCTCCATTTGCAGTCTCAGATTCGCACGAAATTTGGTGAGCATAATCAAGGTATTTCAGAGATCAAAACTGCTTCGCTCTGTGGTGCCAAAATCGCGATCTGAGCTCGTTTCGGCCTGAGAACGCATTATCGCAGTGCTTGTGTAGGCTATTTCGTCTTTCTATGCCAAAGGTATATACCAGTTTTTGTTTGCTAGTTTAAGCGTCTCGAAGTCTGCTACAGGTCTAGCAGAACTCGTCTGGGTAGTTTTGTTCAACTTTTTGAGATACAGTCAATTTTCTGCATCAAGGTATTTTAGTCACCGGCCATGGCTGAAAGTAGTGATGTATTCCGTATATTGGCTATTGAGGATAAGTTGGATGGTACCAACTACCCATTGTGGGCTTATATGATGCGACATGTATTGGTTGCAAAAGGATTGTGGAACATTGTGTAGGGTGTTGAAAGACGTCTTGTTACATCTCTGACTACAGAAACTGCAAATACAGGTGCTGGAGCTGATGAAGATGGTGTCGAAGATGATATTCCATAGATTCCTGTTCGTGCTACGGTTTCTGTTGCACCTACTGTAGAGCAGATTCGTTGGGATGGCAGAGATGCCTAGACACATGCATTGATAGCTTTGTCTATCAAACGTGCCATTATTCCTCATATTCGCTCTTGCAGAATAGCTAAGGATGCTTGGAATACACTTACCACATTGTACCAAGCCAAGAATGAGGCTCGTGTTGCTTACCTCCAAAAACAGTTGGAGAGTGAGCACATGAATGAAGGTGATTCTATGGACAGTTTCCTAACGAAGATCAAAGACTTGAAGGAATAGTTGATTTATGCTGACTAGGTTATACCAGACAGCTCACTTGTGCAGACCGTTCTGAATGGTCTTCCTGATTCATATCAGAGTTTTGTTTCTACTCTTTAGTTGATGATGAAAGGCAATCCAAATGCCTTATCATTTGAGGAGTTAGTCTCTGTTCTGTTGCAGGAAGATCAATCCAGGCAAAACAGGTCCATTGTGCGAGTTGCAGATCAAGCTTTCCTGGCTAGTAAGAAGGGCAAAGGAAAATGGAGCTCTTCAACTAGTAAGCAGAAATCTGCTAATTCTGCATATTTGAAGAAGGAAGATAAAGATGAGAAGAAATTAGAAAAGCGAAAATTGTTTTGTAAGTACTGTAAAGGGAATGATCATATCATAAAGAACTGTCCAAAATTGGCTGCTAAAGAGGCAAAGAAGAAAGAGGCTCGAATGGTTGTTGCAGAGGCCTCTACACCAAAAATAGAGTCTGCAAATCTTGTGCAGGAAGAAGAATGGGCGTTTACTACTGTCTGCAGTTTTGACCCACCTTCTCATGAGCATTGCATGTCTGTAGTAGACTTAGATGTTTGGTATTTTGATAGTGGGGCAACCAAACATATTACCTCGTAGCACAGTTTCTTCTCTTCACTCGAGCCTGCCCCTACAGGGAATACTGTTACATGCGGCAACAACTCCTCTTATCCTATTATGGGAGTTGGTAAGATCATTTTGACTTTTGCTGATGGTAGTTCTTTCACTTTGTCAGATGCTTTATTTGTGCCAGGGATCAAAAAGAACCTGTAGTCAGTTTCTGCATTAGCCAAG
Organism: Ceratopteris richardii; assembly: GCA_020310875.1. Lineage (NCBI taxonomy): Eukaryota > Viridiplantae > Streptophyta > Polypodiopsida > Polypodiales > Pteridaceae > Ceratopteris > Ceratopteris richardii. Next base: position 84,362,648 of record CM035444.1, read on the forward strand.
ATTGGCTTGGTTGTGAAATTTATTGATGACAGGTGTACAGTTCATGATCTATCAAATGGCGATGTGATTATTGCTTCTGGCATTTTATGTCGTGGGCTGTATAAGCTCATAGACATGAAAGATCTGAAAATGATTTGGCATGTGCAGTAAATGATTCTCAGGCTATGTCAGATGCAAAGCTTTGGCATGCACACTTTGGTCATCTGAATTTTGCTAGTTTGCTACGCCTGTAGAAATCTGAAATGGTGTCCTCTTTGCCCAAACTTGAGGCACCTGGAAAACATGTTTGTGAAGGCTGTATTTTGGGCAAAATGCAACGTTCCTCCTTTCCAAAAGATGGTTTAGTTCAGGCTACACAGAAATTGCAGCTTGTACATAGTGATGTCTGTGGTCCTATGCAGACACCCTCTTTTGGAAATTACCTTTACTTCGTGACTTTCATTGATGATTTTTCCAGGCATGCATGGGTATATCCACTCAAAGCAAAGTCCAAAGTGTTCATGTGCTTTAAAAAGTTTTTGGTTTTGGCTGAAAATTTGTCAGCATGTAAATGGGCACCCTCCATTCTGATTGAGGGGGGGAATGTATGTCTTATGATTTTAATGCATTTCTGGCTGAACGTGGGATAAAACACCAGTGTATAGTGCCATATACACCTCAATAGAATGGAGTTGCTGAACGAAAGAACAGGTCACTCATGGAGATGGCAAGGTGCATGGTCAAGAGTCAGGCTTTACCACATAGTTTCTGGCTTGAGGCTATCATGTGTGCAGCATATGTACTGAACAGGTGTCCCACTAAAGCGTTGCAGTCTATCACCCCATATGAGGCTTCGCATGATCGCAAGCCATCTGTTGCTCATCTGCGTGTTTTTGGTTGTTTGGCATATGCACTAGTGCCTGAACAAAATCGCAAAAAATTGGATGATAAGGCAGTAAAATGTATTTTTTTTTGGTATAGTTCTGAAACTAAAGGCTATCGTCTGTATCATCCATAGACTAAACGCATTCTGGTTAGCTGTGATCTTGTCTTTGTGGAAGATGGTATTCAACCATTGCTTTCATGTACTAAGGAGACATCTGTTAGCTCCAAAGACATGTATGATACTTTGATGCCTCTTTTTACAAGACAGTCTAGTGCTGGTCCTAATGAGGCAACTTCTCAGCCTTTGCAGGTTTCATATGATGATGCAGATCATTCCATTTTTTATGCAGATTTACATGATACACTTGTTGATGAGAGAGCTGACATTGAGCAGGCAAAAACAATGCCAAAATGGCTGGTGTAGACTTTGCGTGACAACAAATTAGATGCACCTTTGTCATATTGTACTCATTCAGGCTCTCATAGTGCCTCCTTTGCATGAGATTACCATGCTATGGCTGCATCTAGTCTCTGTGATGAGAATGAGCCTGTTTCTTTTCAAATTCAGAAAATGGATGGCTGCTATGCAATCTGAATATGATGCTATAATGAAGAATGGTACATGGTCTTTATGTGACTTGCCTCCTGGCAAGAAGGCCATTGGCACTAAGTGGGTATACAAGCTGAAGCGTAAACCTGATGGTACAGTTGATAGGTATAAGGCTAGGCTTGTTGCAAAGGGTTATGCACAGGAAAGAGGCATTGATTTTGATGAGACCTTTGCACCTACATGACGTATGACTACTGTTCAGAGCATTTGTGCACTTGCAGCCCATCATGGTTGGAATGTACATTAGTTGGACATTAAAACAGCATTTCTGAATGGTGACTTGCATGAAGAAGTGTATGTTTTTCAGCCCCGTGGCTTTGTGCAAAAAGGGCATGAAAACCAGGTGTGCAGGCTAAAGAAGGTATTATATGGTTTAAAGCAAGCACCACGTGCTTGGTATGAGAAGATATATGCCTATCTGGTTGCACATGGTTTTGAGCAGTCCAACTGAAAGCACCTTATATGTTAAGCGTGCTAATGATGTGCTTCTGCTCATTATTGTCTATGTTGATGACATGCTGCTCACTCGTCCTATTGAGAAGCATATTGCTGATTTCAAGGCTGATTTGCATGCCTCATTTGAGATGTCTGATTTGGGGCATTTGCATCACTATTGGTGGAATGGCTTTGTGTCAAACGAAATATATTGACACATTATTGCAGCGTTTTAGCCTTGAAGACTGTAAGCCTATTGCCACTCCTATGGAGACAGATTTACAATTGAGTCTTCATGATGCTTGAGATGCATTTGATGTTGTTTTGTATTAGCAGGCTGTTGGATGCTTGATTTACTTATGCATTACTTGGCCAAATATTTAGTTTACTGTCTCACAGATGACCAGATTTATGCATTGCCTAGGAGTCAAGCATTGGCAGGCGGTTAAGCGCATCTTTCGCTACTTGAGTGGTACTCGGCTACTTGGGTTGTTTTATCCCAAGGGGGGATCACTACCGCCAGATTTGCATGCTTTTTCTGACTCTGATTGGGCTGGTTGCTATGACACTCGTGTGTCCACCAGTGGTTTTTGCTTCATGCTTGGTAGCTCATGTATATCTTGGTTGAGCAAGAAGTAGCCTACTGTGGCCACTTCCAGTTGTGAGGCTGAGTATAGGGCAGCTTTCACAACGACTGTTGAGTGTGTGTGGCTCAGACGCCTTATGGCTGATTTGGGTGTTGGCCAGTCTTTTGCCACCACCATCTTGACTGACAGTCAGAGCGCATTGGCAATTGCGAGGAACCCTGTGTTCCATGCTCGCACTAAGCACATTGAGGTGCATTATCACTATGTTAGGGAGAGGTTCTCTGCTGGGGAGATCAGCTTGGCATATGTGCCCACGCAGGAGAACATTGCAGACCTTTTCACGAAGGCTCTGCCCAGGGAGAAGTTTGAAGCTTTCCTCAAAGCTTTGGGCTTACTTCCTTTTGTGGAGTGATTTCCACATAGCTTGGCACTTCCTTATACATGAGTGCGAGCTCCTTGTTCACCGCATCACTCCCAGAGGGGATTTGTTGATATATTTAGGTAGTGATGTGTGTGAACACACTAGGACCACCGGGGCACTTTTTTCCCTCTTTAGGAGGTTTTTTTTCCCACGGCTTGTATATACGCCTATTGCCCTAATGGGCTACTTATCTTTTGTACATTCTCTAGTAATACATTCAGTATTGTGTGTTTGTGCTCCAAGCTTCTTCTTCTTCCTTGTGTTGTTCGCATGCTTCCGTAGACATCTATCTCCAACAGATAGATGTACAATTCATGACCTATCAAATGGTGATGTCATTATTGCATATGGCATTTTATGTCATGGGCTGTATAAGATCATAGACTATGAAAAATCTCTGAATAATTTAGCATGTGGAGTACATGATTCTTAGGCTATGTTAGATGCAAAGCTTTGGCATGCATGCTTTGGCCATCTAAATTTTGCTAGCTTGCTACGCTTATAGAAATCTGAAAGGGCTATACAAGTATCATATATTGTCCAATTTTCAAGTATCATGTATCATGGTATAGGAAAATTGCTCAAGGAGCTAGGAAAAAGAAAAAACTAGGAATACTAAGTGCTAAAATTCTATTAAAGGATAGGCATATGGGTATAGTTGACCTAATAACTCAATAGTGAATGAACTTAAGATTGGGACAAGTATTAGGTAGTCAAAGAAGTGTAGTATCATCAGCTAGAAGTATAGCCCAATTAAGTGCACATTCTATCTACTCTGATACTTCTAGCAATTCAGAGGAAGAAGGACTCATGGCATTTGAAGATATGCATAGTTCAATGCCTATGACTGGTTTCATGTCTACAATTCATGGAGAATATAGGAAATCTCTATAGTATATCTCTACAAATGTACATGGACTACCCATATACCTTGATGACCTTAATAGATCACTAGCAAGAATGAGAACCTCAACCAAAATGGAGACTGTCCCAAGACGAGTTGTCAAGTATGAAGGAGGTGTCTACATGGATAAAATAGGATAGATATATGTAGTAACTGATAAACTTGAGCATATAAATGAAAGAGGAGAGATAGAGGAACCTCAAAACCCTAATAGACCCATGCGTGGAGACACTGTGACCACTCCTAGGGGGAAATGTGTGGCCACTCAAGTACTAAGATGAGATCTAGTACCCGAGGATGACTATTTGATTGATGTGTACTTGGTTAGTGGATGAAACATTTTTATTGCAAGCCACTTCATGTATACAACGAGATGGCATCAACCTAGCCACTATCTACAAATTGAGAGATTCTGAAGACTCTTCTAGAGTTACCTACATAGACATAAATCAGGGAAGACATTGGCTAGTGGATGATCATGATTGATCAAGACTAAGGTACATGGGGTTGCTCCTATTTTCTCCTCAAGAGCAGGCAACCACTTCACAAAACCCCTTTGGAACCTAGTAGAACAGTGAAAACCTAGCCTCGGGACAAATCAATCAACGTAGTGTGCCAATCAGGCCACAAGTGCATTTTTCCATGCTTGGATGTAACCCGAGTAGCCAACTGAATCTAGGAATGGGAGATATAAATAGGCCACACTTTCAGATGAGACCACCACAATGACCTGGACCATGAATACATCTAGCACGTCTTGCTATCCCAATAATTCTTAGGCCTCCAAAACTAGGTAGAAGATTAAGGCTGATTCAAGTGGACAAGTGTATGACAAGTGCATTTTTCCATGCCTGGATGTAACCCAAGTAGCCAACTGAATCCAGGAATGGGAGATATAAATAGGCCACACTTTCAGATGAGACCACCAGAATGACTTGGACCATGAATACATCTAGCAGGTCTTGCTATCCCAATAATTCTTAGGCCTCCAGAGAACCATATGACCAGATTGCAGAATCAAAGCAAGTACTACATGCAGAATAGGTGGATGATTTCTTCTTCCAATATGAATCCTTTGGCCTAGCCCTTATGGGAACAACCTTGACTTGGTTCTAACCGTTTTGCAAATATTGAACAATTCTTCCAAAAATTTATAGGAGAATTCACCAAGAGAGGAATCATGCACAATTCCTCTTCATTGATCCATAGCTTCAAATAGACTCCTAATGAGATAGTGAAGAATGCAGCCAAACGATTCTATCAACACGTAGATCGATGTCCTATGATTGAGAGCCCTCCCAACAAAAAATGATCTCATTTTTTTTAGATGGGTTAACCAACAAAACTTTAAGAACTTTGGTTTATGTGAAGCAATTACAGACACTGAGTGAATGTTTGCAAGAGTATATAGATTTGGAAGACAACTTAGCTGATGATCTAAAACCCCTCAAATTTCACTAAATCATAAGATACTATGATCAATGCCACTTTGAGCACCAGTAATGTAGAAGAACTTGAAAATTGAGAGCTAAGAAGTTACGAGTCTAGGGACAAAGAAACTTCTAGAATCTTCCCATCAAAGTAGCAATGTTACAAAGGTGCATACATTGTGGCAAAGACCATCCATCCCACATCTGCATAAGAGGAGGACCAGTTCCACCACAACCCTAGCAATATAATAGGCATCCAACCCAAGGGCCTAATTTGTACTGCCACATTGAATTGAAGTATGCCAACCATAACACTGAGAATTGTCCCTTTAATAGAAACCCTAGGCCCTCTGCACCACCACAGTATAGAACTTATGGATACCCACCCAAGGATCAGGGCAAAGAGGCTCCAAGATACAATCCATACCCACCACCACCGATAGCACCAAGACCATACATGTATGGAGGGTATAGTCAACCACAACTAGTGTTAGGACAACAACCACCACATCCACAAAATGTAGTACCAATAAAGTACACTCAGCCAAAACAAAATCTAGAAAGAGCCATAGTGCCCAACCATGCCCTTGACAAACACAAAAAACTTAAGCCACGGATATGAGTAAACTCAAAGAGACTACTGTTGGGTTCAAAAAAATAAGCTTGGCTCTGATCTTCCTCACACCGAGTGAATAAGCATACATAGAAATTTAGATTCATCACTTTCTGTTTTAGACATTGCTAAACAAGACAATTGTACAAGAATAGAGAACATTCGCACACTTGCGCTGAATAATGATAAGGGAAATGCTTCATTAAGTCTTCAAAACTATAGATAATACATTATGGATTGAGTAGTTTTTGCTTCTACAGGGGATTTCTTCAGTACAGATCTACGATCAGCATGTGATGCCTGAAAACCCTTCTTCTTGAGAAGACACTTTTTCTTCTCTTTTGTCTGCTCCTTGGAGATGCTTCTTCTTCCTTCTCTCCCTCACAAGAACAAAATATATCGAATATATTCATGCGACATTGGTACCTAACTAAATTATAACTATTTGTTAAAAATCCAATTCAACAAAACATGGATTCAGCAAAACTCCGATGCAACACACTTCCGATACAACATATTCCGACTGACCAGCTTACCCCTCAACACCACGCACTGCCCAATGGGGAATTTTTATCAAAAATTGAACTCGTTCCCACAATCCCTTGATCATACACAACAATTTCAAACTCTCTACGATGGGCTTCTGTTTCCTGTTCAACTGCCTCTTTGATCTGTACCTAATTCTTACATATCTCCATATGTTCATTCTTCTCATCCAACACTGTATCTGATATTATCTGTTGTTGTTGTACCAATTTATCCAACTCTTTTTCTACACCTTGCTGCACTAGCTGCTCTTAAAGCTCTTTAATCATCTGCAACATTTTTTTGTTCTCCACCTTATACTTTTCTATGACCTAAATCAGTTCACTTTCATGCACAGAAACAAATCCGTCCTACAATTGCTCATAAGGATATCAAATTATAGGCTGTAATCTCTCCTTAATGACATCCCATAAGTCCTGTACATATGTATTTGCTGCTTTATCATGCTCATATCCATTTCTAACATTAAAACTGCATCTAGCTCAACTTCTTCGATCTTAAGAGTCTATCTCTCCAATACTAACAAAGGTTTCAATCTAGACTTAAGGACTACAATCTCCATTTGCAAGCTTGAATTTAGAGTTGAGAAATTTTTCATCTCAGACTCTAGCTTTTCCTGCATTTGAACTGTCCATAACTCAAATTCCGACAATGACTTTTTTACCTCCGCGATTTCAACCGCTTGTTGCTGCTTACATTGAATACGTATCTGCTCATACTCTTGAGTTTTCCATTGTAATTCCTCTTGAAGACTCAGAACATGTACCTTTAATACTTGATGTTGTTCAATACTTATGGTATCCGAACGCTGCTTCTGTTGTTTCAATTGTTCTTCCTGATTCAGTAAGAACTTAGATACTTCCTCCAACTTCATCTGCATCATCTTCACTTCTAAACCTAATTTAGTTTTTGATTGTTGAATTTTCTTACTATAGATTTATCCACGACTATTTGCAATTCAGGCTCTAACCTCCTTTTCTTTGATAGCTTGAATGTCCTTCCAACTACCCTTGGTTGCTCCTCATTCTCCAAAATATGGACTAATGATTTTCAAAAATTAATCCCTTAGAAGACTCTCCTTTTAACTTTTGAGCAAGTGAGGCTATTTCTTCCATCTTGTAGCCAGCTTTAAATAAATCATTGTATACATCTTCATGTTGCTTTGTCTCCTTGCCAAACACCTGTTCCAACTTTTTACCCACTTATGAATCTAGTTGACTTATACTCTCTTTTGGCCATACCACTTCTTGCTTATCAACCTGTATTGAAACAAACCATCCAAGTACGTTGCCATCCTGTTTTTTATGAGCATTTTTCATCTATCCCCTAAAAAAATCTCACTATGCATTCTCTCATACACCCAATGTGCCCAAAAGACCACCCTCACGTGGTCCAAACTCCTTCTTTAACATCTCCTCTAAACACTTCCTTATGCAAAGGTAATTTAAAAACTTCGGCGACAAGCTTTGGAGAAAATTTTACCTGCATAGAAAGTTGGCCTTTTGTCTTCTTGATGATCTCCAATTGGCTCTTGCATAGTAGTTAAATCACCATGTTGACCAAGGTAGCAAGGCAAATTCATAGAGATGCATGCTGCAACCATACCACATTCAAAGGTGCACTGACATCAATCTCCAATTTGAAATCCCTGAATGGGTCCATCAGTGATTGCACAAACTTGCTAGCTAAAGTTGGTGTCGGAGTGTCCTCCTCTTCCTCTTGCACTAGATTGTCACTTTCCTCTGAAGTGGACTCATCTTTCTGAGCTGCAACCTCCATGCATTTCCCTCGGCCTCTCATTTCTGTTCTATAACTAGTCGGAGCAATAGAGATTACACTAACTGTCTTCCTTCTTGGCATGAGATAGCATTTGACAAACACAAAATGCAAGTGCCAAGCTTCAAATCATCTCTCAAGTACCTGTACGACACCACCTTGCTCACACGTAACAGTGACTATTGATAATGCCTCTCTATAAGTGAGATTTACTTTTAATAATTTCACATCTTCCCGCAAAACAATGAAATCATTTAACAATTATTTACTCATGTGTTTTGCCTTGAACACTTTAGTGCGCGAAACTATTCCAGAAAAAATAGCATCCTAACAATTTTTCTCTAAACTCTTGCTTTTTGATCCAGCAAACTCTAAGAGAGGAGACTTTGATGGAGCAAATTCCGATTCCATCCACTATGAACCAATGAATTTCGAGCCACGAACAACGGACTGAGCAAAATCTGATTTGATGATATCGGACTCATAAAACTCTCACAAAGCAAAATTCTTCTATTCTTGCCCAACAAAATCTGACTAAGCCGAACATTTTAGAAACCTTTTCCACTACCATACCCCAACTTCTCAAATTATCAAAAGATCACCAATATAATCTTACAAAGGTACTTAGTGAGACCTTGAAAGAACCATTCTTCAGAAAACATTCCATTATTGATCCGAATGTAGAAAAATAAGTTTTTCTGCAATGATGATCTCAAAGGGTGCCCAATTGCACATCTGGATTCATACTTGAACGAAATTTGATGATAACCAATCTATATGAGGTGGCTTCCCTTGAAAATGTTTTATATGAAATCCATTGATTGGTTTCTCCATCCTTGTGCCAAACACATTAGCTAGTAAAAACATTCCTTGACCTAAGTCCTGCACAATCTAATACAGACCTTTATATCTCAATGTAAGTTTTTCTAGATGAGGCCCTAATTTGGAGTTGTACACCATCACCCAATCTCCTTCTTGAAATAACTTGAATTTCACATTCATATTAACCCAAGCTTGTCTCCTTTGAATTACTTTTGTTATGTAGGCACCAACTAAATGATCCTCCTCCAACTAAAGAAGATACTTCCTCCTATGCTTAACTGAAACTCCACGAGATATCTTTACAGCTGTTACTCTCAAACTTGGAACCACAAACTCCATTGGAACTATTGCCTCCAAGCCATAAACAAATTTGAATTGTGTCATACATGTTGTCACTTTGAAAGTTGTTGTGAATCACCGTAAAGCTGAATCTAAAAGTAAATCCCAATTTTTCTGATTATCATGAACTAGCTTTTTAAGAATACGCATCAAAGTCTTATTAGTGCTTTCTGCTTGACCATTTGCTTGTGGATGATGAGCGGTAGACTTTTTATGCATAATGAGATGTGTTCTTGTTAACTCTGAAATCACTTCATTGAGAAAGTGAGCACTTCACCAAATCTACTGGACAACCAAACCTGGTCATAATGTTGTGGTAGAGGAACTTTGCCACACTTGCTACCTTGTTGTCCTTCAATGCTACTACTTCTACCTACTTTGTGCAATAATCTGTAACTACTAAAATATAATTATTACCATGCTGAGTGATAGGCTTGATAGGCCCAACAAAATCCATGCACCATTTTTTAAATGGATCCAATGGTAAAACAGGATGATCTAACATCCGATCTGAATTATTTGGTTGGCCTGTTTTTTGACAAATCACACACCTTTTAGCATACTCATGAGCATCTTTCAATATTGTAGGTCACCACAATCCTCCTTGTAACACCGTTTTCCCTGTAATATCACTTGACAAATGTCCTCTTGCTGGACCTAAATGCACTTCCTACAAAACAGCTAGTTGTTCAAAATCTGGTGCACACCTCCTAATGACCTGATCCACCCCTTTATTATACAATGCACCAACTATAACCAAATATGGTCTACTTTTGAGAGCAAACTTCCTCCTTTGATCCAATGTAAAATGTGGAGGTAATGCTCCATCAGTTAGAAACACTAATAATTGATCATACCAGGAATCCGATTGAGCAATTTGTGCATTAAATAGATCCACATCAGGAAATTCATCATTTACACCTGTAGGTGCTTCACCTGATTCCAAGCTACTAAATTAATCCACCATTGCATGTTTTTTACCTTGAGTATGAATAATAAAAAAATCAAATTCTTGCAATAGAAGCATCCACCTAGCCATTGAACGAGGGCGGTCCATTCTTCAATCCAAAACTCATGACTATAAACACATAAGCACCAAATTCTGTAATGAATGCAATTTTATGCTGATCCTCCTCAGCAACACGAATTTGATTGTAACTTGAGAATCCATCCAAAAAACTATACATCTCATGTCCAACTATTGCATCTAATATTGCATCACAAAATGGCATAGGAAAAGATCCGTAATTTTTGCTGCATTTAACTTTCTATAATCAACACAAATTATCAACTTCCCATTCTTTTTAAGGACCACTATAATAGGAGACAACCATGTGACCCGATTAACTGGTTTAATAAATCCAACTGCCAACAGTTTATCAATTTCTTCTTTAACCTGCTTAGCAAGATTAGGATTCATCTGTCACCTTTGCTGCAGAATTGAAACTGCATCCTTCTTTAAATTTATCCTATGCTGATGTAAATCAGGGTCTATACCTTTCACCTATGAGTAATCCCAAGAAAAAAAATCCACATATTCCTTTAATAAGCAAATTAGGTCTTCCATAAATTGACCCTCTAATTCTTTGCTTACTCTCACCATCTTCCATTCAGTCTCCATCCCCAAATTAATTTCTTGAAGTTAGTCCTCTTTTACCCTGCTAGAACTTGCATATTTTTGTTCATAAATCTTTTTGGCCAAATTAATTACCTCTTTCTCTTGTTGCTCCAGTTTGTGCTACGTAGGAATTTCCAGACTTTGTTCCTCAACTGTGTACTCTCCAATGTATCACTTGGAATTGGCTCACTTGACTTCTCCACTAGTTCGTCATTCTTTGCTAACACACCTTCCATATCTACTTCCAAAACTCATACAACAGTTGGGTTTGCCTTTAGAAATTCTTCCTCCTCATCATCTTCTATCTCATCTACCAGAATTATGGTCTGAGCCATCAGTGGTTTCTCTCGTATCGACATGTTTCTTCTACCTTTCATGGGAATTGTCACCTACTTTTTACCTTTTGTAATCACCACCACATTCAATCCCCAATCCTGCTTAACCTTAGCCAACTTGAACCAAGGTCTTCCTAACAACATTTCATATGGATATGTGGACTTAGACATTCTAATCACCACAAATTTTACCATGAATGACATCCCTGCAATTATGATTTGTTGCTGCTTCAGAATGCCCAAAGGTTGGACTTTAGTCTGATCTGCCATTTTTACTTGAAAAGGCACTAGAGTCAAAGCCCCATTCCCCATTTCTTTAAAAATATTCTCAAGTAATATATTCACTCCTGAGCCACCATCAAGAAACACTTCATCAAATCACCTTTGGTTATACTCTGCCTGAATTATTGGCACAACAAAATCTACATCCGCTGGATCAATGTTGTTAGCAGATGTCGATGGTACCTACGTAGCTGCTGGCTTTGACTGCTATCCAACAAGCTTCTTCAATAACTTTTCTCTAAAAGCTGGTACCAAATATAATAACTGATCTAAGGAAAATTGCAAAGGAGAGCTAATAATCACCTCGAACCAGTCATTGTCTAAATCTTGCTTCGACTTAATCTTATCCTCCTTCTTCATTTTTTGTAAGAATACTGCATCATCCTCCTTCTGAGATGAACTTGGAAATTGCACCTGTTTTTGGTGATCCTACTAGATCCATTTTTGAACTTGGTCTCTTATATGTCTTTGTCCTGCCAATCGATGCGACCTTTATTTTTAGACCTTGTAACTACCAAGACATCTACTTCTTTGACCTTACCACATTGCTTACAATCGCAATTCCACGGATTTTCATGATTCATATGTAGACTTCTTGATGTACTGGCACCTACATTGTTACGACACTCTTGATCTGATAATTCTATAACTATAGCATTGGCCTGAGCAGCCTGCTGAGCATGTTGTTGTTGCTGCCCTTGTTGATTATTTTGATTATCGTGAACCACCGGTATACCCCTTTCTTCTCTATGCTTCACCCATAAAAGATAATTAGGCCCTATACAATGATCAAGTGTTGAACAATACCCACAGGGCATCATCCTAGGTGGTCTACCTTGCTGATTTCTTTGTTGGTTATTTCCCTACTCGTTCACCTGTTCTGTCCATGGGAACCGTCCTTGCTACTGCCTCTGAAAATTACCTCGTGTCTGGAGTGGAATAGCCTGATTGACAACCACTTCATTATTATTTCTATTGTCCTCCCTTGAACTTTTCCCTCTATGCTTGGGGTTATACCAACATTGGCTTGTTGTGTGTCCATCTTTGTCACATATGTCACAAAATCTTTTCTCTTTCGGAGCTATTATAGAATATCCATGTTTCTTTAACTTACTAATCAAGGCTTCCTCTTTACTTTGTTTACCTTTATGTTTGTGGTGCCTTCTCATCACCACTTCTTCATCTTGAGTATCCGAATCAGAATCGCTTGTCCCTTTCTCTACTCCATTTCTGAATCAGATTCAACATCTAAACCAGAGTCATTGTGCCTCTTCTTCGATCTGCCAAATCTTCTTTCCACTCTTGTAGCTGCTAACACTAATACATCAAAACCATTAGCTATATCCACACTTGCAATTGCATGCCTGATGTTGTTCCATAATTCTTTTAGGAAGTATCCTGCTGTTGAAGCTCAAGGTCAAGGACAAAGCATGGAAGCGCATCAAGGAAGTGGACACACAAGAAGAAGGAGCTAGGAGGGAGCTCCAAGAAGCACATGTCAAATTTTCAGATGAAATCCCTATAAAAATAGTGATTATTATCACTAAAAACCATTGTAAATACCATTTTCCATTTTTGTAACTCCATTTTGTTCAAGCCGAGGAGACCTTGAGCTTGAGGAGTATTAGAACTACCATCCTACCGAGTTTCATAATTTTTAGACTCCGCTTGAGCCCCCAAATAAGCCCTGGAACCTATTTTTTAACTAGGCTGGACACTAGGTCTGGACAGGGCCAAAACCACTCAAAAACTATAAAAAGGGCTGGAGAGCTCATTTTTGGGGTTGGCTTGTTGTAGATTTCAGCTTTGTAAGAGAGCTCTTGTATAATCGAAGATCTTCCATTGTTCCACTCCTTGCTCTTACTTTGTGCGCGTGTGTGTGTATGTGTGTGCATGCTTGTGTGCTTTCACTCACACACTTGTGCCATCACTTGCTCACGGTCTTCATACCGGTCCTCACGTCTCCACGGATTGACATTTATGAGGTGTATCTCCTCACGTTGGTACTCACCATTGTGCTAGAGTGACACCAAATTTGGCGCCGTTGCCGGGGAGAGAGCTTGGAGGACGAGCGTGTGACGGTAAGACGTAGAGTAGCGACGTTGGAAGGTAAAAAATCACCATTTTCAGTTCAGTTTCTGAGTTTTTCTCCTTCTTCATCTTCACCATCATCACCATCTTCTTCCCTCTTCATATTCTCTATTTTTTTTCCATTTTCGCCACTACATTCCCTTCGTATTTCACTTGCGGCTGTGAGGAATAGGCGCTGAGGGTGCTCAGAGCAAAAGCGCTGAAGAAACGTGCTTGAAAACCTCTCAAAACTCAAGAAATCTGATTCAATATCGCGGAGTGACAAGAACAGCGTTTGGTATCGCGTAGGAGGTATCGCCAGTTTGGAGATAGATTTTTGCATGTACAGGCTGATAGGAGTGACAAGGAGGGCAGAAGGTACACATATCTGCAAAAATTTTTGAATTTGGGTGTGAAAATCTCCAAGTATCGTGTCCGGTTGAGTTTTGGTATCGCGATACCAGAATTCCCGTGTATCGCGATACTTGTCGAGGTATCGTATCGTGCATGCCCACTTGAGGTATCACGATACCATTTTGGTATCGTATCGTCAAGTGCTGGTATCGCGATCACGGTCGCCCCAGTGGTATCGTATCGTGCCAGTCTTGGTATCGTATCGTCGATCGTGCAGTATCGTATCGTCGGCCAAGTTGGTATCGCGATCGTCTAAATTTTGGTATCGTATCGTCAAGTGTTGGTATCGCGATCACGGTCGCCCCGGTGGTATCGTATCGTGGTCCACCTGGTATCGTATCGTGTTATTCTTGGTATCGTATCGCCTCAAAGGTATCGTATCGTCCAATCCCGTGGTATCGTATCGCTCAAGAACTCAGTATCGTATCGTGTCATTACAGGTATCGTATCGCGAGGTTAAGTGGTATCGTATCGTGCAAATTAGAGATATCGTATCGTGACCACTTTTAGTATCGTATCGTCTAAGAGAGCAGTATCGTATCGTGAGGTTGGTATCGCGATCGCAGTTATCCTAGTGGTATCATATCGTCTAGGGGGTATCGTGTAAGACAAAGGTATCGTATCATGGAAAATGTGGTATCGTATCGCCTAGTCTGAGTTCCCAGAGAGATCCTGTTTCCCTGTTTTAAACCCCAGAACCCTGAACCGGCATAACTTTCTCATACGAAATCTATTTGCTGTGATTTTGGTTTTGTTGGAAAGCTCGTGGGGAGTACCAGGATTATTAGATAGGGTATAAACTATTCGTGAATAGAGAAACGGAGGAAGCCTTTTGGAGATTTAGGCCAAATCAACCCAGCCCAGTAGTCACCATCTATGAATTCAAGGACCCAGAGACACCAGGGAAAGTTGTCTATCTAGATCACACATCTCATAAATTATTCTTGGTATCAGATCATGACAGACATGCTTACACTTGGCAAGGTGAATCAATTTTCCCTCCACCAAGATCTAATGTTTCCCAGGGCCTCCAAGGAGCCGGATCATCCAAGGGTCATGAAACCCAGAGGGAAAGAACTAGAGAGAGACCGGAGGTAAGCTTTGCAGACACTATGGGCAGAGACAGATCAGGATATGGAAAGGAAAGACTTGAAAGGGAGAGACATAGAGTTCATAGGCATCAAAGAGATGATCATGATTTCCCATTGCCTAGACCACGAGAGCACTCAAGAACCCTTAGACCCTCTCAAGTGGTTAAGACAATGAAGAACTACTTTGATGGATTTGGAGATCCTTATGATCATGTGGCCGAGTTCAAACAAGTGCTAAGAGCTGAACAGGTTGAAGACTTATTCACCCAGTTCGAGGCATTTGGTTTGACTCTTAAGGGTACTGCCTTAGCTTGGTTTCAACCTCTAAACAGTCGCAACTATAGAGAGATAGGTCAGCTGCTAGAAGAATTCATTGTGGAATTTTCCAAAAGTGGTATCAGGCATAACACATCATCCTTGATCCACAGCTTCAAGCAGACACCCCAAGAAACAGTGCGACTTGCAGGAAGAAGGTTTAGAGAGTACTTGGAAAGATGCCCTGTACCAGAATTACCCACATTAGCCAAACAGGTGGCACTGTTTTTAGATGGCCTATTGAGCACAAAGTTGAGATCATATGTGTACTTGAAAGAGCCTAGATCCATAGAAGAGTGTGTGCGGATATGTATTGACATAGAAGACAACTTTGGTGAGGAGTTGGGACTGTCCAAACTCTATAAGGACTCTGACAGTTCTACTAGTCATACCTTTAGAACCTCCACTGAGATAGATGAAATAGCTGAGCAGGTGGCCAAAAAGCTAGGAGTTCAAAATAGACAAATGCCAAGGGTCACTTCATTGAAGCGATGTTATACATGCGGAGGAGATCACATGGCTAATGTTTGCCCGTTGACGACTCAACCCCAAGGGAACCCTAATGCTCTGTATTGCACCATTGAGAGAAAATACACAAATCATACGGATCAAGATTGTCCTTACAATAGGCAGGCTGTTAGACAAAATTATCAGCAACCTTACCAGCAAGGTAGGTATCAGAATCAGTACCAACAGCCATCTTATAGGCCACAACAATATCAACCTCAATACCAGCAGCAATATCAGGCACCATATAGGCCACAACCAGTCCTAGGAAACCAACCGCCAGCTCCTGCCAATGTGATCCCAGTTAAGTATACAAGTCCACATGCTTTTTACATAGAGTCACCTGAGCAAAGTGAGACTTCTCAGTATCAATATGAGACACCACCTATGGAACAAAATTGGGAGCCAGAATACTCCAATGTCATGTATAGGAATCCAAATACTAGGCCCCAAGTGAGACAAGTAAGACCACAAGCCCCTAGAGGACCATGTTTTAGATGTCAGGGCGACCACTTCATTCGTGAATGTCCCCACCAACCAGCTCTGGGACAAGGGCAAAACATCACAATACAAGGCTTTTGTCCTGAATGCGGCAAGGAACATCTACCGAGAGAGTGTCCGAGAAACCCCTCTAGCGCACCCAAGGTTACACCCATCAATGTGGTAGGCTTAGTGGCTGATTCAAGCTCAAGTAGTAGTAATGTGGCTCCGGTACAGGCAGTTACTAGGGCACAGGCTGCACAACAAGCAAAACCATCTGAGCAATTGGAGTCAAGTGAGTCAGGAGAACCTAGTAAGAGGAAACCAAGAACATGGAAGGACACCAGAGAGAAGGCTAATCGCAAGTGGAACAAAAAGATATCTGAAATAGAAGAAAGTCTAAAAGATGCCAAAACAAAAATAGAAGACATTGCATCTCAAAGCCCCTCGCATGCTGAAGCTCCATCCACTTCGCTTCATCCCACCCCACCACCCGTTGTAAATAACCCACAACCAGGGTCTGTTCTTGCAGATCCAACCCCAGAAAGCTTGGACATGATGTTCAAAGCCTACCAGGCTCGACTTCAAGAAGGGCCAACAGCTGCAAACCTAGACAAGAGTTACCCTAGAGCAGATTTAGAGATTGAACGGATGAAAATGCGCATGAAAATGGTAGAACAAGCTCAAGCTATACTTGAGACTAGTCAAAAGTTCAATCAGACAAACTCCGTCAAACCGGATTTGCATTTCCAAGGCTTACTAGAAAGATTAGAGCAGTTGGTAAACAAACCACAAGTTTCTTTACCTCCACAGGCTCAACCAGTTATTGAGAGAGGAAGCTCACCACCAATGGGAGCTTATGTTCCTAATTCCACGGATGCTGGAATACCTCCTTCAATTCAACAGTACTCTCAAGAGTTCTTGCGGGAAATACAAGAAGAGGAATGGGCCAAGGAGAAGGGTAACTCCCCTCCTATTCCTGAGATTGATGATCTTCATGATCAATTTCCCCAAGACATCCCGTCTATCTATGGAGATCAAATAGAGCAACAAGAGGATGAGAGATTAGATTTTGAATCTAATTCTTTACAAGAGTTGCTTCATTTCACAGGCCCATGGGAATCTGAATCTCTCCAGATCAGAGCTCCCACAATATTGGTAAGAAATGAAGACTCAGTGATTCCAAGAAACACTGATGTTGTGAAGAACACTAAGGTTCAATGTCATCTCACTGTGGAAGAGCTGCTCAAAGCAAAACCTGAGCTCTGGAATCATGTGAAGGATCAGGTTCTAGAACTTGAATCCAATACGCCAAAAGTAGGCTCTAAGCAAAAAGTTCCAGAGATACCTCTCGACAAGATAGGAGACATAAGCGAAGGTGAAGAAGGTAACACTTATCTTCCAATCACCTATCAAGGTTACACAACCAAAGCAATTGTAGATTCGGGTGCTGGTGTTGCTATTGCGACCACCTCCTTGTGGAAGCGATGGGGCAAACCCACATTAAGACCAACAAGAATGAAGCTTCAAATGGCAGATGGTCATTTTGAAAGACCTCTAGGATTGCTCGAAGGGATAACTCTAACCACTTGTAGTGTAGAGTTTGAACATACATTTGCTATATGTGACTTTGAAAAAAATAATGTCTACGAGATGATCCTAGGAAGACCCTTCCTACGACAATTGCAAATAGTACAGGATTGGGGAACCAACTCCTTGTACTTACAGCACTTAGGGGTCACCACCAAGGTCAATCTGAAGGATTACACCTTCAGAGATGTACCACCCCTACAGTGGAATCCTATCCACAAAGCAAAAGAAGATTCAATCTCTGTGCATTCTAGAAGTTCACCTGATCCATCCTGGCTGCATGAAGATACTCACTTGTGGATGTGCAAGGTCGTGGAGGAAGAGGAAAAGCGTCTAAAAGCAAGAGAAGAAGGAACTTCCCCAGGAGATAGACCAATAAAAGACCCAGCCTATACACCGATGATATTTCCAGATGAGGAATTTGTGAAGAGATGGATAGGTATGTGCTTGAAGATGAAGAGGTGTTGCAAAATCCTTGATCTACACCAGCCAAATGAACTCCAGGAGTATATGGTGGGCCCTTTTAGCTTGCCAATGGATGTATTAGACACCCTATGTACCTTGGAAGATCACTCTCAAAAAGATAGATCAAAACAGATAAGTTGGAGTTAGCTCAGAGGTGAAAACTTGCTATTCTTGGTTCATACACCTGTCCAATGTTTTACATAATTCTCTGAGCACAGCAGCAATTAGCTCAATTCCTCTTGGGGAAGTCTAGGAAACTTAAAGAGCTAACTTTCAAGAGTAATCTCATAAAAACTAATGAACCACACACTGAGAATGAGTTTTAACAAGTGATGACATCATCCCGATTTTCACGGGCTGCTACAGAAATAGACCAGTGAGCAGAAAAATCAACATAACTCAAAATGTAGAAATCCAATGATGATGAAAATTTCTATGATTATACTAGACAGTAAGTTAAATCCAACAAGCTTTAAATAATTGAATTTGGATAAGTAACCACTGAGAAATGGCTCTGACAAGAGGAGTGAAAAAGTCGGGTACCTGACAGAGAAGTGAAGATGAACAGACCCTGTTGACTTCAAATGAACATAACTGAACATTGCAACATCCAAATGACATGAAAATTTGTGAGCATATAGTAGACTTATAGAGCTAACTTTACCAAGTTAAATCACTGAAAATGATGCACCAAGCTTAGAGAAAACATCTCTGCAAGCTGACTGAGAAAAAGTGAGAGTAATGGCAGTGAGTAGTACACTTCACAAGAACATGGAAAGATGAACTCAAATAATCATGAAAATGAAAGTATATTGCTTGTACAATACAATGACTTACTGATACATATGTGTGCCTTGTAATCACACCTTGATATGGCATAAAGCTCAGCTCTTGGAGGTCTTCACATAGGTCTCTCTAACCACGACTAAAACTGCCATCTATTTATAGTTGAGTTTGGGAGGCTAACTTCCCTCAATCACTCTCCAATCAATCAATGATTGATCTGATTCTCTACCTACCACATAGTCTTCTTTTTAAAGCTTCTTCTAAGACTTTGTGAGACTCAAGCCAATACTTAGGCTTGTCATAGACTTGCTCCAACAGCTCCCCCTCAAGCCAAGTATGCTTGAGGTCTTCAATCTTCCAAGATTATCTGCAAACCAATCATAGCCTTGAATTTGCAAAGCTTTGTACCATCCAATGCTTTGGTTAGAATATCTGCACATTGTTGATAAGTGGACACATATGATATTTGAATCTCTTTGCTTAGAACCTTCTCTCGTACATAGTGATAATGAACTTCAATATGTTTAGTCCTTGCATGAAAAATAGGATTAGCAGCCAAGTGAATAGAACTCATATTGTCACCAAAAATAGTTGGAGTTCCAGACTCCAATCCAAGATCTTTGAATAATGTCTTCATCCACATAGCTTCTTGTGTAGCTATGGCAAGACCTCTATATTCAGCTTCAGTAGAAGGGAGAGCAACTGTGGGTTGCTTCTTGGATGACCATGAAATAAGCTTTGAACCTGCAAAGGTAAGATAACCTGAAGTGCTCCTTCTATCTTCCTTAGAGCCAGCCCAATCTGCATCAAAAAATAGCTTCAAACCTAAATCAGATACATAAGGATAATAAAGTCCTTCATTTATGGTTCCTTTGAGATACTTGAGAATCCTTTTGGCAGCATCCATATGTGGTTTCCTTGGTGTGTGCATAAATTGTCTTAGCACACTCACACTGTAACATATATCTACTCTTGTCAATGTGGCATAGTTGAGACTAACCACTAGACTTTGATATGATGTGATGTCCTCTATGAGTTCACCTTCATGTGAGCTCAATTTGTGATTGACCTCCATTGGAGTACCTGCAATCTTACAATCTTGCATCTTGAATTTTGCCAACATGTCCTTAATGTACTTTCTTTGAGTGAGACACAAACCATGATCTTTGTAGACAACTTCCAAACCTAGGAAGTAGGTAAGTGAACCCAAATCACTTATCTTGAACTCTTCTCTCATCTGATCTTTGATCTTCTTCATACCATCTGCATCATTTCCTGTCAATATAATATCATCTACATATACACATAGGTAGATGACCTCGGAATTACTCTTTTTAATAAAGAGTGAAGGATCTGCCTTGCTTGGTTGAAAGCCTTTGTCCTGCAAGAATGAAACAAGCCTGAAATTCCAAGCTCTTGGAGCTTGCTTGAGACCATACAATGCTTTGTTAAGTTTACACACATAATTAGGATAAACTTGATTCTCAAAACCAGGTGGTTGTGCCATATATACCTCTTCTGTTATCCAACCATTCAAAAATGCATTCTTTACATCTAGTTGAAGTATCTTCCAATTCTTGGAAGAGGCAATACTAAGCAAAACCCTAATAGTAGGCATCTTTGCCATAGGAGAGAAGGTCTCCTCATAATCAATTCCCTGAGTTTGTGCAAAGCCTTTTGCTACAAGCCTTGCCTTATACCTGTTAATGGAACCATCAGAATTCTTCTTGAGTTTATAGACCCATCTTGAGCCTATTACCTTCATGGATGAAGTCTTGGGCACCAAATCCCAAGTGTTGTTTTCCTCAAGTGCTTCAATCTCTTCCTTCATTGCATGCTTCCATTCTGTTTTTGCTTTGGCCTCTTCAAATGATGATGGCTCCTCTTGGTTTATGTCCTGTGCTATGTAGATATAATGTTTAGTTACTAATGAGGTGTCAAACCCATACCTTTCTGGTTTTTTCTTTTCCCTCATAGATCTTCTTAGGCCATGATGTGATGATTCTGCCTCATGTCCAAGTTCCTGCAATTTTGCTTTACCTTTAGACTTCCATGCTTTGATCTTTTCCATGTGAGATTCTTCATCATCCTCTGAGGTGTCTTGTTCTTCAATCTTTGATTGTTCTCTACCAAGCTTTGGAAAATCTTCTTCAAGATCATATGGTAAATTGATCTTCCTGCATGAATCTTCATACCATGAATTGTTCTCATCAAAAACTACATCTCTGCTTACCAAGAATCCTTTGTTGGTAGGGTTGTATAACCTGTAGCCCTTTTGATTGTTGTCATATCCAATAAATACACACCTTTCTGCCTTTGGATCCATCTTGCCTCTAACCTGTGAAGGAACATGAGCAAAAGCAATACATCCAAAAATTTTACAATGATCTAAGCTTGGTCTTCTTCCATTCCAAGCCTCATATGGAGTCATCCCATCAAGGGATTTTGAAGGCAACCTGTTAATCAAGTAAGTGGCTGTAGATACAGCCTCAGCCCATAAGTAATTAGGTAAATGCTTTTCATTTAACATAGACCTTGCAGCTTCAACAATTGTCCTATTCCTCCTTTCTGCCACTCCATTTTGCTCAGGAGTGACCTTGTAGTTACCTCTCTTTTGATTCCTCTTTCTTGAAGAAAAGAATCAAACTCATGGGAGAAGTATTCTCCCCCTCCATCTAACCTTAGCCTTTTTAGTGATTTACCTGTTTGATTCTCCACAAGAGCCAAATATCTTTTGAAACATGAAAAAACTTCATCTTTGTGTTTCATAAAGAATAGGATAGTCCATCTGCTGCAATCATCAATAAAGGAAACATAATACCTTGATCCAGATATTGAAGCTTCCTTGCTAGGTCCCCATACATCTGTATGAACCAACTCCAAGAGATCTCCATGCATATAACCTTTCTTCATGAATGGTAACCTGTGAGACTTTCCAAATTGACATGCACTACACTTATAAATCATATGTTGTTTTGACAAATTAGGAAGTCCAAGTACACTTTGGTCCCTGCAGATTTGCTTTAATGACCTTTCACCAATATGTGCTAACCTTTTGTGCCATACTTCCAATTCTGTGAGTGTCTGACTACCATAATTAAAGAGAGCAATGTTTCTAGTGTCCTGTAATTCAAATGTGAACAATCTACCTATCTTTTCACCTTTTGCAATTCTTCTGAATCCCTGACTTGGATCTTCAACAAATGCTCCTGCTTTTGTGAACCTGACTTGCAACCCTTTCTCTACTATCTGCCCAACACTTATCAAATTCTTTGTAATGGTAGGGACATAGAGTACCTTACTGAGTAGGTTGATGTTTCCATCAGGTGCTTTGACATTGCCTATTTTCTCCACAGGATGTTTTGTATCATCTCCTGTTTGTACCTCATGCTTATTCCTTGGATCTTCTAAATTTGATAGAAGTGCCACATTTCCTGCCACATGATTTGAACAACCTGAATCTATGTAGAAAATATGCTCATCAGATTTACCTTGTGGCATAGCCATGTTCATGATCAATAACGAATCCTCTTTGTTTGAGTCTTCTGTGTAGTTATTGTAGTCTCTCCTTCCTTTGTAGCCTCCTTGATAGTTTGAATGATTGTAGTTGTTGTAGTTGCCATGGTAGTTGTTGAACCTTCCTCTTGAGTAGCCATAACTTCCTCTATTGTATCCTCTGCCTCTTTGATTCCTGGAATTCCTAAAGCAATTTTCAGTTGTATGATTAGTTAATCCACAAATAGAACATGAGTTGGAGTCTTGGGATCTCCCCCTGCCTTGTCTACCTCCTCTTCCTCTACCTCTGCCATGTCTTCCTCTACCTGCATAGTTAGCTTGATATGTACCTGCTTCATCATCCACTTTCTTTGCCTTTCCTTTGTTATCTTTAGACTTGCTTTTATCCATGTATAAAGCTGAAGATTGATTACCTTTAGAGCTTTCTCCATTTTTGATAAGCTTTGCCTCTTGAGTAAGTAGTTGTCCAATGAGTGTGTTGAAATCAGGTACATGCATGTCCATGTACAAATCCATAGCTGTGGTGAATGCTTCCCACTTATCATCTGCCTTCAATCCATTGATGACCTGCCTTACAATTTGCTCTTCATCTATTACCTCTCCAATGCTTCCCAACTGATCCGCTATGTCCTTGAGCTTTGTGACAAAATCAGTCACATTTTGTTTGGGAGCCTTCTTGAGAGTTGTGAAATCCAGCCATAGTTGATGCTTCCTAGCTTTGGTACTTGAAGAAAAGAAAGCTTCAAGTGCATCCCACACTTCCTGAGATGTCTTACAACTTCTAATGTGAGGCAACAAAAAATCTGAGATAGAGTTGAGGAGATAAGACCTTGCAAGTGCATCCTTGGAGTACCATGTGCTCAATCTTTCTTGCTCTTCTTGTGTTGGTTGACTTTTGTTCCTGAAACTTGGCATAACTTCATCTCCAGCCACATAACCATATAAACTTCTACCTTGGAGATAAGCTTCCATCCTTAATGACCAAGCTGAGTAGTTACCTCTGTCCAATTTGTCAATTGATGAAGGAAATCCATCTGCCATGTTGTCCAACCTTGCTCTGATACCACTGTGAAGAGATGGATAGGTATGTGCTTGAAGATGAAGAGGTGTTGCAAAATCCTTGATCTACACCAGCCAAATGAACTCCAGGAGTATATGGTGGGCCCTTTTAGCTTGCCAATGGATGTATTAGACACCCTATGTACCTTGGAAGATCACTCTCAAAAGGATAGATCAAAACAGATAAGTTGGAGTTAGCTCAGAGGTGAAAACTTGCTATTCTTGGTTCATACACATGTCCAATGTTTTACATAATTCTCTGAGCACACCAGCAATTAGCTCAATTCCTCTTGGGGAAGTCTAGGAAACTTAAAGAGCTAACTTTCAAGAGTAATCTCATAAAAAATAATGAACCAACACTGAGAATGAGTTTTAACAAGTGATGACATCATCCCGATTTTCACGGGCTGCTACAGAAATAGACCAGTGAGCAGAAAAATCAACATAACTCAAAATTTAGAAATCCAATGATGATGAAAATGTGTATGAATATACTAGACAGTAAGCTGAATCCAGCAAGCTTTAAATCATTGAATTTGGATAAGTAACCACTGAGAAATGGCTCTGACAAGATGAGTAAAAAAGTCTGGTACCTGACAGAGAAGTGAAGATGAACAGACCCTGTTGACTTCAAATGAACATAACTGAAGATTGCAACATCCAAAATGACATGAAAATTTGTGAGCATATAGTAGACTTATAGAGCTAACTTTACCAAGTTAAATCACTGAAAATGATGCACCAAGCTCAGAGAAAACATCTCTGCAAGCTGACTGAGAAAAACTGAGAGTAATGGCAGTGAGTAGTACACTTCACAAGAACATGGAAAGATGAACTCAAATAATCATGAAAATGAAAGTATATTGCTTGTACAATACAATGACTTACTGATACATATGTGTGCCTTGTAATCACACCTTGATATGGCATAAAGCTCAGCTCTTGGAGGTCTTCACATAGGTCTCTCTAACCAAGACTAAAACTGCCATCTATTTATAGTTGAGTTTGGGAGGCTAACTTCCCTCAATCACTCTCCAATCAATCAATGATTGATTTGATTCTCTACCTACCACAAATCACGAATTCGTGGCTCCTCTTTCCATTCTTGATCAAGTGGACTCAACCACTTAAGATTCTCTTACTTTTACATTAAGTAAACTCTTCAAAAGTTACAAGAGGTAGTTCACAAGTGAACTTTATATAGTCTTATTTTTAAAGCTTCTTCTAAGACTTTGTGAGACTCAAGCCAATACTTAGGCTTGTCATAGACTTGCTCCAACAAAATTTGAGCCTCATGGTTGGGTAGAAATCTTAGCTACCATGGACATTGCAGTCAATGAAGAACAATGGACACCTCATTGTGATGAGGAGGGTTATCATATTTCAGTGTTCATGTGTCAGCCCCTGTTGGAAGAGTGTGATCCTAGTGAGTTCATAGAAGGAAAAGAGAATGACGATGATCTAGAATCCATTGTGATGGATACTTGCTTTGACTGAGAGGAACACTATTTAGAAGACATAGGAGTGTTAACCCAAAAAGAAGAAGAACCCCTCACGAGTATTAAAACGATAAATTCAAAGGAAGGAAGTGAAGGAGGTCAAAAGAAAAAGAAAAGAAAAGCAGTGAAACAAGAAGAGGAAGAATCATTGTTTGAAGTACCAGAAAATTTCAAGAAATATGAAGTGGAAGATCAAAAAATTTTGGTACGAATGCCTAAGAGAGAGGCCATTATAGGAGAAGCATATGACAATAAAGAAAAGACCAAAAAAATTGTAGTGACCATTGAAGGAAACGAAGAACGATGTACATACATAGGAGACGACCTAAGTGCAAAAGAAGAAGCAGAGCTGGTAGCTCTATTAAGGGAATATAGGGACGTGTTTGCATGGCACTATAGAGACTTGAAAGGAGTAGATCCAAAGATTTGCTCTCATACGATTCCGATGATCGCTGATGCCAAGCCCACCAAACAAAAGCCCTACACATAAATGATAATTATGCAGCCAAAATAAAGGAGGAAATTGACAGGCTGATTGAAGCTGGATTCATCTATGAGATTGAGCACACTGAATGGGTGTCCCCCATTGTAGTGGTGCCCAAGAAGAATGGGAAATTGCGAGTGTGCATTAACCTTAAAAAAGTTAATGCCGCTACGATCAGAGATAGTTATCCACTTCCAATCACCGAACATCTATTGGAGCGTGTTGCAGGCAAGGAAGTTTATAGCTTCCTTGATGGATTTTCAGGTTACAACCAAGTAGCCATTGCCCTCGAAGATCAACACAAAACGGCCTTTGCCACAGAATGGGGAATCTTTGCATTTCGTGTGATGCCATTTGGGCTCACCAATGCACCTGCAACATTCCAAAGGCTCATGTGTCATGTCTTCAAAGAGTTCTTGCGAAAGAGCTTAGAAGTATATGTGGATGATTTATGCGCTCATTCCCAAGAAAGAAGTTACCACATCCCTGAGCTCAGACAGATCTTCAACAAGTGTAGAGAATATCGAGTGTGTCTGAACCCAGAGAAGTGTGTGTTCATGGTACGACAAGGTAAGATCTTAGGTCACATTGTTTCTAAGAATGGAATTTCAACAGATGAAGACAAGGTAAGAGCGATAGCAGAGTTGCCAAGACCAAGGAATGTTAAAGAGGTACAAGCCTTTATGGGCCATTGTGGATATTACCGTAGGTTTATCCACATGTATGCCATCATAGCTAAACCTCTTTATGGGTTGTTAACAAATTGTGAGTGGAACGAGGAATGCGAGAATTCCTTCAACGAGCTGAAAAGACGTTTGTGCACAGCACCAATATTGACTACTCCGGATTGGAGCAAACCCTTTCATGTCCATGTAGATGCCTCCAATCATGCAATAGGATGTGTGCTAGCACAACCCACAGGTGAAGGAAACCTAGATTTGCCGATAGCATATGCTAGTAGGCAATTAAATGCAGCTGAACAAAATTATACCACAACGGAGAGAGAAGGCCTAGGCCTGGTATACGCTGTGAAAAAGTTTAGACACTATTTATTGGCCAATAAGTTCAAGTTTTTCACTGATCATCAAGCTTTACTATATTTGGTCAATAAACCTTGCAATACAGGCCGCTTGGTGAGATGGTTCCTCTTACTAATGGAATACGACTTTGAAGTTGTTGTCAGGAAAGGTAGAACCCATCTTAGGGCAGATCATCTTTCTCGTATCACTTCAGGAGAGCCACCGCAAGAAGTGTCTGATGAATTGCCCGATGCTTATCTGTTCAATTTAGAAGTTGTTCCTAAATGGGCAAATAAGTTGGTACCAGTCCTAACCTTTGGGCCTGCAAATAAAAATGTGAAAACAAGCAAAGAAGAAATTGTAAGATCACAAAAGTATCAAATATTGTCCGGAAGCATGTACAAACAAGATCCAGAGGGTGTACTAGCTTGTTGTGTTGAGGACGACGAACACACTAGTTGGATACAACAAGCCCATGAGGGACTTCTAGGAAATCACTACTCTAAACAACGAACATTGCAGAATCTAAAATGTTTAGGAGTGTATTGGCCTAGCATGGACAAAGAAATACAGGAGTGGATCCAGAATTGTCCAATGTGCCAGAAGAGACCCCCAGTGGAGCATGCCACTCTTTATCATGTGTCATTAATCCCAGATTGGAGTGCTCCATTGGTTGAGTTCATGAGATCGGGAACATTACCCAATCAGGCTAGTCTTGCAAGAAAACGGAGCATGGAGCAAGAGGCTCAAGACTATGCCTTAGTAGGAGACAACCTATATCGAAGAGGCAAGGATGGTTACCTAAGACTGTGCGTTCATGAATCAGACTATTTGAAAGTCTTAGAAACTGCACATAGCGGTGCTGCAGGTGGACACTTTGGGCCTGACAGAGTAATTAAGACCATTCTATTCTCAGGACTTTGGTGGCCCACTCTTCATATGGATGCACATACTTATGTGAAGAAATGTGACACATGCCAACGTGCCCAATATCCGATAAGAAAAGACGAGATGCCTTTAAGGCCAATGATGGGAGGACGTGCATTTTCAAAGTGGGGTATAGATTTTGTAGGTCCCATCAACCCCCCAACTAGAAACTCCCATGCAGAATACATTATTGTAGCCACAGATTACCTTACAAAGTGGGTGGAAGTAAAAGCCACAACAAAGAATGATGCTCAAACAACGGCTAAGTTCTTATTCGAAAATGTGTTCACTAGATATGGGTTACCAATAGAGGTACGCACTTCTTGAATGAGGTCATTGAAAATCTCCTTCAAGAATTCATGGTGATACATAAGAAGTCTGCCCCCTATCACCCACAAGCTAATGGACAAGCCGAGAGCACGAATAAGATCCTATGTAACATATTGACGAAACTTGTAAATAATAAACGCTCTGATTGGGACAAACAACTTCATCATGCTATTTGGGCATACCGAGTTGCCTACAAAACGGTACTCAATGCTACCCCATTTCAGGTGGTCTTTGGACAGAATGCCGTGCTACCATTGGACTTCCTAATCCCAGCCTTGAAAGTAGCACAAGAGCATGAGTGGAATGGACATGAGTTGTCTTCGAGGATCTTTGATCTAGAACGCTTAGGTGAGACGAGGCTACGGGCAGCAGCAGGCATTTATGCTGCACAGAAAAGGCAAAAGGCATACTTTGATGCCCATGTAAAGGATAAAGGATTGAAGGAAGGAGATCTAGTGCTGGTATATACGCTAAAGCAACATGCCCGCAAATTGGAGAAACGAGGATATGGACCCATGATCATTAATAGACTCTCCACTAGCGGTGCAGTTCAATTGGCCACTTTAGAAGGTGATATCCTACCAAACTATATTAGTGGATGCCGAGTCAAGTTATATCAAGAACCTCTTACAGAGGAAATGCTCATGAGACTCAACACTGCTAAGAAGCGAAAAGACGAGGAGTTAAGGGTTAGAGAAGAAGCACAAGCAGAGGCGAGAGAGCGCATCAGAAGAAATAAGCTACGGCGGCTAGGCCTAGATGTCAACACAAAAGCTCCAAAATATCACATGGACATGTGCCAAAAATCGGGCATAACTACTTCTCAAATAATTGATCGACGGCCCTTTGTGACTATAGAGGTAGGACGAGGAAAGAGTGTAAAGACTGTGAGAGCATTAGTTGATTCAGGTGCAGCAACTAGTGCAGTTCGACTTTCATACTGCCAAGACCTACAATTGGACATCAAGCCCATAGAAGCCTATCTCATAGGATTGGGAGGTGTGGAAACCTCTTGTTTGGGAGAGGTGGAACTTCCCATCTACCTTCAAGATGTTCCAATAAAAGTCAAAATGCTAGTGTGTCATGATGAGGACCTCACAGAGCCACTTGTCTTGGGTCAAGATTGGATTTACGAACATGCTGTCAACTTGAACCTAAGAAGTCAACTTCTTCATGTTTGGGCACATGAACAATGCATTACATTAGAATTGGAGAATTGCATGGCTACTGACCAAGACACCACACGCTCTCTTCTTTCCTCTAAGGCTAATCTTCTCGAACAAGATGTTGTAAATGTCAAAAGATCTATGATCCAGACGGACACAATCAGGGAAGGACAGTCGCAAAGGCAAGAAGAACCTTCTTCTTTTTCAAAGAGTAAAGCATCCACATTAGTCCAACCTCAGAAGCAAACAAAACAGTGCAAGATAGCCAGTCTATCAAATAGACAAAGAGCCTTCAAGAAGAAAGAAGTTATGGGCATGAAGCAGATCTGGGTAAAGAAAGGAGTGCAACCATCGATGTTGCCTCAAAGATTCCCACCCAACCAGATCGACCATGAAAAAAGAAGGACCAAGCACCTACGACAGGCTCAAGCACGAAGAATCCAACAAATTTGGGTACCGAAGCTATCAAAGAAGGTCGACCACAATCATGTACAAATTTGGGTGCCTAAAAAATTAGCTACAGCTCAACACAGGCGATTACAGATGTGGGTACCCAAGAAGCTCTTACATACACAACGGCCTATGCTCCCCACCAGGCAAAAGGTCTCAACAAAGAATCCAAGGAAAGCAAAGGGTAAGAACAAAACACAAAGAACAAACGAAGATAAACTCAACCCTTCTACAAAAGTAAGCAGGCAATCATCAAGGATATGGGTTTGGAAGCCAAAAGCACCAACAACATCCACAGAGCCAAACGGCCAACCACACGGGATACCAAAGTTTGGAAAGCATCCAAAGGTGAAGTGGCCTGAGGTGATCTCTACAGTACCAAACCCTATTCCAAAATGGGTTCCAATCCGGAGGATTACATCATTTCGAGATCCAATAGACACCTCCAATCAAAGAATTCATCAAGTATGCAAGTAACATCAAAAGCCTCGACCAGCAGCAACCATGTGCCTTTGGCATAACCCAGTCGTTTGCACCATTCAGGTCATGCATTTCCAAAGTATGCATCAATATAGGGCCACCTTACATGGCCGTGCATAGACACAATTGAGAAATCCCAGGCACATGAGACACAATTTTCACATGCAAAATCTGTTATTGATACTAACCTCTTTCTTCTCGTTTGATGCCGTCGTGTGCAAAAAAAAAAAAAAAGGGGGGCAAAGAAGAGGACTGTGCTTGAAAATGCTCATCAGCGAACTTTCAGCAAGGACATCCATCAACAAAAAGGACAAGCCGATGGTCAAACACCATGATGGAACTACAACACGAAGAGATGAAGATCAACGGACCCTTCACAATGGTAAGACGTGTATGCTTCAACAACACTATAACCATGATCGATTAGGAAACCTCTTCGTCAGCATACCCTTGAGCACTTAGCTCAAGACCCAATCTCTTGCACCATACTTCTTGCCATGCATTTTCTAAGTACGCATACGTAGGGCCACATTACAAGGCCATGCACAAGGCACATATTTTGTTCAACCCACGCACTAAAGCACTTATCCATCATCCATTATGGGTTACAAGTACTTGGCATGAAAACTATGAAAGCCATCTTTGGAAGAATCAGCAGACATCACGGTGACCACTACAAGAACAAGCGAGCCATCCACCACTGAGAGTTGCTCATAATCAACATTGAACACCTCCTTTGAGCAACTAGTAGTTTTGGAAAACTCACAAATGCACCATCCAGATGGAATACAAGGCAGAAGTACGTACAAAGGGACTACAAACTGCAAGAGATAACAGTGGCAAAGTGAAGAACCAGACAAACGACCAGGATACATTGGGAAGAGGGATCGCCCCTGTTGGACGCAAAGGACGCTACCTCTCAACGTACTACATGGAACGACCACTACAACAAGGGTCTGTCAGGGATGACAGACTCAAGAGGGGGGGGAGTGTTGAAGCTCAAGGTCAAGGACAAAGCATGGAAGCGCATCAAGGAAGTGGACACACAAGAAGAAGGAGCTAGTAGGGAGCTCCAAGAAGCACCTGTCAAATTTTCAGATGAAATCCCTATAAAAATAGTGATTATTATCACTAAAAACCATTGTAAATACCATTTTCCATTTTTGTAACTCCATTTTGTTCAAGTCGAGGAGTCCTTGAGCTTGAGGAGTATTAGAACTACCATCCTACCGAGTTTCATAATTTTTAGACTCCGTTTGAGCCCCCAAATAAGCCCTGGAACCTATTTTTTAACTAGGCCGGACACTACGTCTGGACAGGGCCAAAACCACTCAAAAACTATAAAAAGGGCTGGAGAGCTCATTTTTGGGGTTGGCTTGTTGTAGATTTCAGCTTTGTAAGAGAGCTCTTGTATAATCGAAGATCTTCCATTGTTCCACTCCTTGCTCTTACTTTGTGCGCGTGTGTGTGTATGTGTGTGCATGCTTGTGTGCTTTCACTCACGCACTTGTGCCATCACTTGCTCACGGTCTTCATACCGGTCCTCACGTCTCCACGGATTGACATTTATGAGGTGTATCTCCTCACGTTGGTACTCACCATTGTGCTAGAGTGACACCTACCAACATCTTGTTGGTAGGTCTCTCGTTACCCTGTAATCTTTCCATTAAAGTTCTAAATTTCTCAACATAGTCTTCTAATAACATGGTCCTTTGTCTAATTGCTCTCAGCTTCCTCAATACATCAAAGGGAGTTTTTTCTTTCCTAAATCTTTGTAAAAATGTTGTTTTTAATGCATCATATGTAGCAAAATGAGCAATATCGTATTGACTAAACCAACTCATTGCTCTGCCTTCCAATGTAGCTGCAAATTGCAAGAGTTTGATGTCATCACCATATATGTTTGGATATCCATTTGTTGTCCAGTTTATCTCGAATTGAGCAACGTGACAGTCAGCATCTTCTTTAGAGCCTCCTCTAAAATGGCTACTTTGACCTTGGGATTTGGAGGTGGTTGCACCATTGGCTGTGGCTAAGGTGTATGCCTAGTTCTTTGATCGATCGCCCCTCCAAGTGGGTCGAACTTGAGTCGTCTTCTTGCTCCTGCAGTAGCTTCTGTCAGGATCAATGCTCTTAGTATTCCGCCCACCATCCTTACCTCTGTTGCACCTTCCTCCTCTTCAGTTTCCAGGTTAGTCTCCTCTTCTGCTTTGTACCAATCGTACTGATCAGAAAATGAATCCATGTTACCTAAATATGCTTGTGCTCTTGTATAATAGACCTTACTAAACCTTCCTCTTCTCCCCATCATTCATCTCTTTCTTCATTAGCAACACAGTAGGATTGCCAAATGTGTTGGGGATCATGATCAACACATTACTACTTATTTTAACCAAACTCATGCAAGAAAATAGACTCGACTCTAATCTTCCTCACACTGAGTGAATAAGCATACACAGAAATTCAAATTAATCACTTTCTATTTTAGACATTGCTAAACAAGACAATTTTACAAGAATAGAGAACATTCACATACTTGCATTGAATAATGATAAGGGAAATGCTTCATTAAGTCTTCAAAACTACAAATAATACATTACGGATTGAGCAATTTGTGCTTCTACAAGGGATTTCTTCAGTAGAGATCTATGATCAGCCTACAATGCCTGAAAACTCTTCTTCTTGAGAAGACACTTTTTCTTCTCTTTCGTCTTCTTCCTGAGATGCTTCTTCTTCCTTCTCTCCCTTGTATGAACAAAATATTATGGATCTATTCACACGACATCGATACCTAACTAAATTGTAACTATGTGTTAAAAATCTGATTTAGTAAAACACAAATTCAACAAAACTTCGATGTAGCACACTTTCGATACAGCATATTCCGACTGACTAGCTTACCCCTCAACAACTACTATACCTATGATGCTAGTCTCACGAAGTATGACCAAGCTTACGAGCAACCTTACTATGGATATGAGGGGTATGAAAGTTCTTATGGACCAGAATATGCTAGTCTCATGTACGCCCCTAGGGGCCCTATACCAACTAGACCCCTAACAAGGCCGCATGTACCAAGAGGACCTTGTTGCTGATGTGAAGGAGATCACTTCATTAGAGAATGCACTTTGCCTTACAACCCACCACCCCCACACAGTTGGGAAGGATATTGTAATGATTGTGACAAGGAACACTTATTACGAGATTTCCCAAAGAACCACAATAAAATCTCCACTACTACACAAATAAATGTAATTGAAGTAATCGAATCCTCAAGAAGTGATAAAGAATACATTGTGCCTCTAAAGGCCATAACACAAGCCAGGGCTAAGGAGAACTTGGAGAGAGAAGCACTAGAAAACCCAAGGACGGACGAGGAATGAAGACTTGGAGTCCAAGTGGTTGAAGACTCAAAGGAATCAGAGGACACTTCTAAAATTAAAAAGGCTCAAAAGTGGAAAAGGAGAAGAGAAAAACTTAAAAACAAATGTATAAAAAAAAGAAGAGAGGAAAAAGAGAAAACTCTAAAAGAAAGAGAGATCAGTGAAAATCATGAAGCACATAACAAAAACCAAGGTAGCAACTAGGAAGTCAAGAGAAGAACAGAGAAGATCATTTCTAGCAGATCCCATGCCCGAAGACCTAAACATGTGGTTGAAAGCCTATCAATCCAAGATATAGACAAGACCTAGTGTAGAGCAACATGATAGAAGCTACCCAAGAGGAGACCTAGAGAAGGAGAGGCTGGAAATATGTAAAAGGCTTATTGATATTGCACAAACTACAATTGAGAAATCAATACCAATCCTCCCCAAGACTAGGATTTCTTAAGCCGAATTTCAAAAATACTTAGAAACAATTAACCAACGATGAAATGAGGAACATCAAGATGAAGGTAGAGGATGATATAAGTATTGAAAGAAAAGAAAAAGACTCAGTAATGATGTAGAGGCAATCTAGTCAGATGACCTATGGGCTAAAATTTGTAATTATCGATGGAAAAAGGACAAAAATAAGGAACCGCCTGTTGAAGAGATAGATGTCCCCACAAACCTACCCAAATTAGAATCAAAAGTGATCTATGAGGAACTATCAAATCTAGACCCTGAAAGAGGATGGAATAAGTCTAACAACACACCCTAATTATACAGGAGAATATGAACTCAAATATGAACTTTTCCATGCACCCACAATAAGGGATGAAGAAAAGAAACTAAGGGATGGAATTTCAAGCACACTATCGGAGTTGAAGAAAACAAAAGTCCACTATTCGTTAACATTGGAGGAGTTGCTTCAATTTAAACCTCACTTGTGGAGGAAATTAGCACAACAATTGAACGTGGAAGAATGTAATCCAACTATGGAGAAAGACAAGGTGGCGGCCATGGCTACAATCAAAATTGTTGGAGATTCACTCACTAATTATGCATAACGACATAAAGACAAAGAAAAGCAGAAACAAAGTGTTCAGAAAACCAAAGCCTTAGTGAAGGGACAAATTCACGACTGTAATATACATCGTAGAAACTTCCAGAATTAGAGTCTGTTGAAACCGGATCAAAATCAGTTACAGTTTTCACAGTAAATATTTTCCGGTACTTCTATGAGTTGGATCTCGAAGTACAGTGTAAAGTTTTGTATGAGATATAGCTTATCTTGTAGCTATAAGTCTCAACTATAAACTGATCAAAGATTTTGGTGGAATGGATATGTACACACAGTACAAAGTCTGACCGGAAAGAGACATCCAGAACTGGTGAAGTTTTTCTTTAAAGTTCAGAAAGAGTTCATTCAGTGAAGGAAGTTCACGCATCACTTCCTTACTTCTTGTATATTCACTTGAAGTAATTACAAATAGAATTGTAGTTGATTCCGGTAGTATTCCGGTACAATTACAGTGACATTCCGATAATAGTCCGGTGAAGTTCCGGTGGAATTTTGGTGAATTCAAAACACAGTTTTGGCAAAGTTAAGTGACGCAAAGATTGTTTAACTGTAAACAAACATAGTAGTGTAAAGTCTGAAGTAAATCAGTTCAGAACTAAAACTTGAAGGAAACGAAAAGATTTCTATAAAGTGAATTTTCGGTGTTCACTAGATACAGTTATAAATTTTTAGTTTCAGAAAGTTTGCTAAGCTAGTGATGATTATAGAGGTGTTCTAACATCACTCTAGCTTAGTTTCTGTGGTGTAAGCGAATTCCGCAATAAGCACTGCACCAATAGTGGTATCAGAGCAAGTAAGATCCAAGAATTGGTATCAGAGCAGGTTAACCATCAGTGATATCGGAGTGGTAAGATTCACAAGTGGTACCAGAACAGAAAAGATTCTGAAGAACGGAAAAAGTTTCTCAGAAGAAGAAACGGAAAGAGAATTTGAAGAATTCTCATAAAGAAAGGTGAAAGCTGAGGTGATCAACAGCAAACGGTGTCTAGAAGAGTTCCGAAGTCATTCTCAAGGTAAAGATTTATAAAAGGTAAAACCTTTTAACGTTACACTCATCGGAAGTAATAGAAACAAGAAGATCATGGCATATCATATCTCAATTGATAAATTGGACAGAGATAATTATCCAGCATGGGTAATGCGCATGGAAGCCTTACTTATGAGTAAGGACTTAATGATATATGTGACAAGAGAAGAAAAGAAATTTTCGAAGATGATAGTCAACTGAAGAAAGAAGAATTAGAAGCCTTGAAGTTGTGGCAAAAGAAAGATGCAATGGCAAGAGCTTATGTTTACAATACCATTATAGATCATCTATTACCTCACGTTAGAGGTCTGGAGAAAGCAGAAGATATATGGAGAGCATTGGAAGATCACTTCCAAAATACTACGAAAGCTAGAAAGGCTAGCTTATGGTCGGACTTCACAACATTCAAGAAAAAGCAAAGTCAAAGCATTAGTGATTATGTCACTAAGATGAAGGACTTGGCAGATAGTCTTGGATCGATTGGTGAAGATATCGAAGACCACAGGTTAATAGCGCAAGTGCTTGCAGGTCTGAGAGGAGATGAAAGGTGGAAACCTTTCGTACTCTCAACTGAACAGTCTTTAAATCATTTTGTACCAGATTTAAACCAGTTGCTTGGACTAATGCTAACGTTTGAGCAAGATTTGAAGACAGATGGAGAAAAAGGACATAGTTCGGTCATGTATGCAAAGAACAAGAAGAAAGGTGATAAAGGTAAAGAAAAAGATGGAGAAGAAGTGACTACTCAAGCAAATTATGCAAGAGGAAGAGGTAACGTCAGGAAAAGAGGTAAAGGAAGAGGTAATCAGACTAATAACAAGAAAGCTTGCTGGATCTGTGGATTAAGCAATCATTTGGCTCATGATTGCTGGCATAATTCACAAGGATCAAACCAGAATCAAAACAATAACAGTAGAGGCAAAAGCGGAAGATATCAAAGAGGAAGACAAAGCCAAAGAGGCGGATATGGTAGAGGTGGAGCAAGAAGTTGGGGATAGAATCAGTCTCACAACACTACCTACTACAACTATGTGAATGATACGCAAAATGTTGATCATACGACATTGATGATGAACTCGATAAGTGTGTCAGAGAATGAAGACCTCAAGGTATTCTATATTGACTCTGGTTGTTCAAATCATTTGTCAAGAAATATAGAATTATTATCAGAATTAGAAGGAGGCATTTCAAATCATACAGTCCAGACAGTTGATAACACAAAACATAATGTAAGGTCAATTGGAAAGCTAAAGTGTAGGAATGGAGCTGACCTACTAACAAATGTTTTGTATGTTCCAACAAGCCCGAAGAATCTGATCAGTGTGTGTCAGATAGTAGAAAAAGGTTTTCAAGTCAGGTTTACAAATGAAGGAGTATTTGTCGAAGATCCAGAGAAAGGATACAAACAAATTGTCCATGGTAAAAAGGAAGGCAGACTTTTTACTCTAAAAGTACAAGGGAATGTTGGTCAAGCCTTAATCACGCATGGTGATGAGGTATTTACAGAACTAGACCTCTGGCATAAGAGGCTAGGACATTTTAATGAAAAGGGAATTAAAGATATGGTAGAGAAACAATCCGTGAGAGGATTACCAAACATGAAGAACCAACATATGATTCACAAATGTGAAGCTTGTCAGATGGGAAAAGTCCACAGGTTACCATTGTAGAAAAATGGTTACAAACATGATGGTGTACTAGAGATTATACATACAGATGTGTGGGGACTAACAAAAGAAGGATCTATCAGCGGCTCAAGGTATTATGTTCTGTTTATTGATGATGCAACAAGATGGATAACTCTTTATGTTTTGAAAGAGAAATCAGAAGTGTTTGGAGCTTTCAGACATTTTCATGCATATGCTGAAAGACTTAGAGGACAGAAACTCAAAAGACTAAGGTCTGATGGAGGAGGAGAATATTTTCTCGAGAGTTCAATGATTATCTGTGGAATGCAGGAACCAAAAGAGAAATAACTTGCAGGTATACACCGCAACAAAATGGAGTAGCAGAAAGAAGAAACCGAACTCTAGTTGAATTTGCAAGAGCAATGCTAAAGGAGAAGAACTGTCCAAATTATCTTTGGGCTGAGGCTTTAAATACAGCAACATATCTGGTAAACAGATTACCATGTACAACTTTAAATGGGATGACTCCTTATGAAGCTTGGTGGGGTAAGAAACCAACACTTGATCATTGTAAAGTGTTTGGGTAATAGCTTATGCTTATGTACCATCACAGTTGAGACATAAGCTTGAACCAAAAGCTGAAAAATATGTGTTCATCGGATATGATGAAAAGCAGATGGGTTACAGGTTATGGAGTCCTTTAACCAAACAGTTTATTGTTTCCAGAGATGTGACATTTGATGAAGGAAAAAGTTGGTATACAGATAAAGAGCATAGTGTTGAAACACTTGAAGAAGAGATAAGAAGGAATGAAAAAGGTAAATCACATAT
Source organism: Ceratopteris richardii (assembly GCA_020310875.1). Taxonomy (NCBI): domain Eukaryota; kingdom Viridiplantae; phylum Streptophyta; class Polypodiopsida; order Polypodiales; family Pteridaceae; genus Ceratopteris; species Ceratopteris richardii. Next base: position 84,400,810 of record CM035444.1, read on the forward strand.
GCAGATGAATGGAGATGAAGATCATATGCAGGCAAGTACGTCCAGAATTGGATCAGGTATGAGAAATGAAGATGGATCAAGATCTGATGAAGATGTGTAGTCAGATACACATGACGCGTTTGAACCAAGAAGGTCAAACAGAGTTAGAAAACAACCAACAAGGTATTCCTATGATACTTTGTATTTAACTCAGAAAAACTATGCTTACTTAGTAAAAGAAGATGAAGAACCTCAGAATTACGGTGAAGCAAAAGATAAGAAACAATGGGAAGAAGCGATGAAAGAAGAGTTCAATGCTCTTGAAGAGAACAAGACTTGGGAACTTGTTCCAAAACCAAATGGTAAGAAAGTGATTGGAAACAAATGGGTTCACAAAGTCAAGAAGCTTGCAGATGGAAGGATAGCCAGATACAAAGCTAGACTGGTTGTCAAAGGCTATGCTCAGACATATGGCATAGATTATGATGAGACGTTTAGTCCGGTGGCAAAGATGTCAACTATAAGGACATTGATTGCTATAGCAGCATCAGAAGGATGGAAACTAAGTCAGCTGGATATAAAGAATGCATTTTTGAATGGATATATATCAGATGAGGTTTACATGGATCAACCTGAAGGGTTTGTAAGTTCCAGTTACCTAGAATATGTTTGCAGATTAAGAAGGGCTCTCTATGGACTGAAGCAAGCTCCAAGAGCTTGGAATTACAGACTTGTGAAGTATCTCAATGACCTTGGATACCAAAGCTCAAAGGCTGATGCAAGTCTACTCGTTAAGAGAACAGATGAAGGTATGATCTACATTTGTATTTATGTAGATGCCATAATAATCACAGGAACCTCAGATGAAGGAATCAAAGAGCTAAAGAGACTGCTTGAAAAAGAGTTCAAGATCAGTGATCTAGGGAAGTTATCATATTTTCTTGGAATGGAAGTTACATATACAAATCATGGTATACATGTTTCGCAAGAAAGGTATCTCCTAAAATTACTGAAGAAGTTTAACATGGAGAATTGCAAAGAAGCTTCAACACCGCTTGAAGTAAATCATAAACTCAGCAAGTATAGTGGTGCAGAGTTTAAAGATATGAGGAAGTATCAGTCATTAGTGGGAAGCTTAATCTATGCTACACTAATAAGACCAGATCTCAGTTATGCGGTGGGAGTTCTCTCACAGTTTATGCATTGTCCGAAGGATCAACATTGGGTTGCAGGACAAAGAGTTCTTAGATATATCAAAAGAACTATAAAAGAAGGATTATATTAACCTTATACGTCAGATATAAAGCTGAGAGCATACAGTGACTCAGATTGGGCAGGAAGTCAAGATGACAGAAGGTCAACACATGGGTATATGATATACCTAGGAGATAAGCTTGTAAGCTGGTGTTCAAAGAAGCAACACACAGTAGCTTTATCGTCAACAGAAGCAGAATATAAAGGACTTGTAGAAGAAGCTAAAGAAGTGATATGGATGCAGACCTTCTTCAAAAGTATGGGTATGTAAGACAATATTTATGCAATATAACACAGGAGCAGTAGCAGAGAAGATAACAGATATAGGAGAATCTCAACAATTTTCTACTAGCAGTAAGTACAAAGATGATGGCGTTGTCCACCCGTGCGCTCTCAAGGTAGAGCTTAAATGGTGATTTAGACAACTCTAGATAGGGAGATACAAGGTAGAGGTATGCTGGCTCAACGTGATGTCTCAGGTAGTGCAGAACTCATGTATATATAGGATCATGGGTGGCCTTCCGTGGACGGCTATACATGGGCAGTAGAGCGTGGGCGGCCACCGCCCGCGTAATTGTCATACACGGCTTAGACCGGTTGAACCGACCTAACAAATATAAATGATTTCTGACTCCGACAGGGAATATTCTATGGAATATTCCCTTTACCGTCGCGCCGGGGGCGCTGCCCCCGGACCCCCACCAAGGGGCCCGCTGGCCCCCTTGGACCCCCTAGCCGGGGCTGCTCCCTGCTGCCCCGGATCCCCCAATTGGGGACCCTGGTAACTCCCTTTCCTTACAATACCTTACATGGTCCAATATGACCTTCATCCAACATGCAAGTTGGGATTCCCATCAATTGGGTAATGCACGCTTGGCTTCTCCTCATAACGGGGGCCTTACAAAATGTGCATACAATCATGAGGGGTAGACATTGATCATATACTAACACCCCCCCTCAATGTTTACCGATGAAAAATCAAGTAGGTTTCGGTCCTATGCCCATCTGTTGAAGATGTCTGTTGAGCTGCTCTCTTGCAAGTGCTTTAGTGAATATGTCAGCACAATTTGCCTCTGTTGGGCAATATTCTAGCTCCACAATTTCATCTTAAATTAGCTCACGAATGTAATGGTACTGTACTTCTATGTGCTTGGTGCGGGCATGAAATACTGGGTTCTTTGCAATAGCCATACAACTTTGATTATCACACTTGAGTATAGTCGCCATATTTGATGGAAAGCCTAGATCTGCAAGAATTCTCCTTAACCAAACTGCCTCACAAGAAGCAAAACAAGCTGCTTTGTACTCTGCTTCAGTGGAGGAGAGTGCGAGAGTTGGTTGCTTTCTACTTACCCAAGAAAATATTCCTGAACCAAGTGAGAAACAATATCCAGAAACTGATTTTCTAGAATCACAATCTCCAGCCCAATCTGAATCACAATATCCTTGGAGTGTATCACCTGTGGTATAAAGAATGCCAAAATCCAAGGTTCCTACAATGTACCTTAGAATTCGCATTCCAACATTCCAGTGACTCTCCTTAGGTTTGTTGGAAAACCTGCTTAATACTCCAACAGCATAGCAAATGTCTGGTCTAGTGTTGCACAAAAAAATAAGACTTCCAACGAGCTTCCTATACTTCTTAGCATCTACATCAGGCATCTTATCATCCATATATAGTTTATGATTTACCTCCATAGGTGTGCTAGTTGGCTTGCGATCCATCATTCCAAATGCCTTGAGAATCTCTTTGGCATATTTTTGTTGTGAGATGAAAATGCCATCCTTCCTTTGCCATACTTCAATTCCCAGACAAAAATGGAGTAGACCTAAGTCTGTCATTTCAAACTCTGTTCCCAAGCTGATCCGAGTTTGATTGATGAGTTCTTGATGATCTCCTGTAATGATCAAATCATCTACATATACAATGACAACAACTAGCTTGCTATGCCTTTTCGTTACATACAAGTTAGCATCAAAAGTACTTCTTTCAAAACCCATATTTTTGAAAAAATGATCTATTTGTTGGTACCAAGCCCGTAGAGCTTGCTTAAGTCCATACAAAGCTTTCTTCAACCTGCAAACTTTATTTTCTGAATTGGGCACCTCAAAACCTGGTGGTTGAGATACATATACCTCCTCCTTGAGGTGACCATTCAAAAATGCAGATTTGACATCCATCTGGAAAATAGGCCAGGCCTTTTGTGCAGCTACTGCAAGTACCGTCCGAATAGTTGTCATGCGTGCTGTTGGTGCAAAAGTTTCTTGAACATCAAATCCTTCGATTTGTGAAAAACCATGTGCAACTAATCTTGCCTTATACTTTTCTAATGTTCCATCTGCTTTATACTTAGCTTTCCAAATCCATTTAGTACCTATTACCTTCTTCTTTGGCGGCAAGTCAACTAGATCCCATGTATCATTTTTGAGTATACTATCATACTCTGACTGCATTGCCGCTCTCCAACTTGGATCATCAAGGGCTTCTTCAATGGTGGTAGGTTCCTTTATCGAGCCCATGATATCTGCCATTAGAGCCATGTTAACAATGTGTTTTGAGGCTCTTCTTGGCTCCTCTATTCTCTTTGATATTCGTAATCCATCCGATGATGATTCTGGTACATCTACATGTGGATTGTGATCATCAAAGAGTTGTTGTTCCCACTTCGGTAATGGCTTACGCTGTGCAGCTACAAATGGTTGGCTTTTTATTGAGGAAATTTCTCCATCAGATGTTTCCTCCTCCTCAACTTTAACCTGTCTTTTGATAGGCACAAGGTGAGATATTTCTCCGTTTGATGAGAGAGTAGATTTACCTTTATCTTCTACTAAGTGTGGTCGTTCATCAAACACCACATCTCGGCTGACAAAAATCTTCCTTGCCTCAAGATCCCACAACCTATATGCTTTAGACTCTTCACTATATCTTAGGAAGACACACTTTTTGCTTTTTGAATCCAACTTTGATCTTGTTGAATCAGGAATATGTGCATAACAGAAACAACCAAAAATTCTGAAATGCAAAATTGAAGGCTTTTTACCAAAATATGCTTCTTGAGGAGTCATCCCCTTCAGAGCTTTTGTGTAGCTTCGATTAAGGATGTAGACTGTTGTATTGATTGCTTCTGCCCAGAATGAATCAGGCATGTCTTGAGCCTTTAACATACAACGAGCCATTTCAACTACTGTCCTGTACCTGCGCTCAACAACACCATTTTGTTGAGGTGTATGAGCTGTGGTAAGTTGCCTTTTCACACCATGCTCCTTACAGTAATTGTTGAATTCTGTTGACAAGAATTCACCTCCTCTATCTGTTTTAAATTTCTTCAGTTTCCTTCTTGATTCATTTTCTACATACTTATGCCACGCTTTAAATTTTTCAAAAGCATCAGCCTTCTCTCGAATGAAATAAACCCACATCTTTCTACTATAATCGTTGACTAACAGCAAGAAGTAGAAAGATCCTCCTAAAGATGGTGTAGACATTTTACCGCAGAGATCAGCATGTACCAACTCTAGAGGAGCTTGAGATCGATTGCTGGTCTCTCTTGGAAATGCCTTTCGTTGTTGCTTGCCCATCATACAAGCTTCACAAGGTTCCTGCAACTCTGAAAATGCAGGCAAATGAGCAACCATCCCTGTTCTTTGCATCTCCTTCAAAACTGCAAATCCAAGATGCCCAAATCGTTGGTGCCAACCTGCTTACATCTTTATCTTCTGTAGCAGTTAAAGCACTTAACTCATACAAGTTATCCCGTCATATGCCTTTACCTACAACATTACCTGATGAATCCATGATTTCCGCACCACTCTTATTGAAGTGAACTTCGAGTCCACGATCTGTTATTGCAGAAACTGACAACAAATTTCTTTTGAGTGTAGGTACATAGAGAACATCGGATAACTTTTTCTCAACACCTGGAGAAGTGATAAAAGAGATGGTTCCAGTTCCTTCGGCTGGACACTTGGAGTCATTTCCCACCACTACATTGATGGATTCCCACAGAGGCACTAGGGAACTATACCAATCCTTTTTACTGGTCATATGGCGAGAAGCTGCATTATCTAAAATCCATGGTTCATCAACACGAGCTTGAGCAGATGAACATACCTCTTCAATAGCTACCAAAAGTTCCAGCTCCGTGTTGTTTGCAGACACTTTGTTCTTCCATGATGATTTTACAGTCCCATTCCTTTCATCAACTTGCTTCTTTCTGCAATCCTTGATGGCATGGCCTTTCTTTTCACAATAGAAGCAACTTCCTGTAAAATTTTTCTTCTTTGGCTTCTTCTTTGATCCCTCAGAAGAGCTTTTACCTTTTGGATTTGCTGAGAATGCAGCATCAGTTGTACTTTGCCGATTCTTTAGCCGCATCTCTTCTTCTAAAAGCATCGCACAAAACTCTTCAAATGTAAGAGGAATTGGCCTTACCTTAGTGTTAAGGGTTGTTACTAATCCATCATACTTTGCTAGAAGAACACGTACAGATCTTCGAGCCAGCTCTTCTGGTGTTATAACAAAACCAACTACAACCAATTGATCTTGAAGATGCTTTATCCGTTTGATAAAATTTTCAGCCTTTTCAGAATCAGAATGCTTTTCATTTGCCAACTGATTTTCTAAATTCTGTATCCTAGTGTGGTTCTTGGTCTCATATTGTCGAGCCAATATGCCCCAAGCCTCATGTGCTTTAGTAGTATGTTGAACTAAAGTAAGCACAAAATCACTTACACTAGTGACAATCGCACATAATGCATCAGCATTCCGCCTCTTCCAACTCGTAGAAGATCTGGATCTGGCTGAATCATCAATCTTGAATTTGCTGGATCTTCAACTGGTATAGGCTCTGGATCCAATCCCATCGGTCCCATGACAGTGTCAAGTAATTCATAGGAGTCCAAAATTGCAGAAATTTTGAACTTCCAGAGTGTATAGTTGGTTCCATCTAGCTTCCCTTCAGTGAATGCAGGTGGACAAATTCGAATAGGTGCAGCATTAACATTAGCTGAAGCACCAAGACTAGTGTTCGACGATGAAGCCATCATGTAATCACTCGAATAATCTACTGATATTCTAGTATGCTAGTAGGCTAAAATAGTGATACTTCTCAAGCTATTCAAACCTTACAGCTCTGATACCATGTAAGACAATAGTTACGCAATATAACACAAGAGCAGTAGCAGAGAAGATAACAGATATAGGAGAATCTCAACAATTTTCTACTAACAGTAAGTACAAAGATGATGGCGTTGTCCACCCGTGCGCTCTCAAGGTAGAGCTTAAATGGTGATCTAGACAACTCTAGATAGGGAGATACAAGGTAGAGGTATGCTGGCTCAACGTGATGTCTCAGGTAGTGCAGAACTCATGTATATATAGGATCATGGGTGGCCTTCCGTGGACGGCTATACATGGGCGGTAGAGCATGGGCGGCCATCGCCCCCGTAATTGTCATACACGGCTTAGACTGGTTGAACCGACCTAACAAATATAAATGATTTCTGACTCCGACAGGGAATATTCTATGGAATATTTGAAGTAGTTCGATGACGATGCACCGCACTGCACTCTTCTTCTCGAGAGCTCCACGACGATATGCTCGGAGTAGAAAACTGAGCTCCTGACGCCGCACGCAATACTCCGCACAGAGGCTGTAGAATACGCAGAAAACACAGTACACAGGGAGCACGAAGACAGACTTCTTAGGTCTTACAAATGCGGTCGAACTTACAGTCTGTGACTGACCAGGCCACTATATGTTTTATTAAAGAACATATACAAAGAAGTGTCCGGTGGCCATTTGGCCTTCCACATGGACACTAACGGTAACAATCTCCCACTAAAGGCCAATATGGCCAGAGTAACTATGGGAGAAAAAAGAAAGAATGATAAAGAATACCTGAGTGTAAGTATACAAACTATACCTCCCACCTGATGGGCATGTTACACAGTATACAAGTGACTGCGTAAGATCAAGAATCAAGTAACCCCCATCAAGTGACAACAGTGCCGAAAGCTATCCTGTGGTAGAGCTTTAGTCAAAGCATCTGCAGCATTATCTCGAGTGTGAACCTTCTCAAGAATAATGCTCTCAGTGGCTAAGCAATCTCTAATGAAGTGATACCTCACCTCAATGTGCTTGGTCTTTGCATGATAGACCGGATTCTTAGCCAAAGCAATGGCACTCTGACTATCACTGAGCAAGTGAGGTACATGCTGAGGCAAACCCATATCACAAGCAAGACGAGAAAGCCACAATGCTTCCTTACAGGCCTCACTTGTTGCAACATACTCTGCTTCTGTGGTGGAAACAGCTGTACATTCTTGAAGACGAGATCTCCAAGAGATAGCACCTCCAGCAAAATGAAAAATGTACCCTGATGTAGACTTACGATTTTCTACACAACCAGCATAGTCAAAATCTGTGTAACCAATAATGGATGCTTTCCCTCTACCTAAGCATAGACACTTGTTCTTAGTGCCACTCAGATATCTCAAAATCATTTTGACCACTTCCCAATGTTTCTTGCCAGGATTAGACATATATCTGCTCACAACTCCCACTGCAAATGCAATGTCTGGTCTCGTAGCTACCATAGCATACATGAGACTACCAACAGTAGACTGATAGGGAATTTTGGTCATGAATTCCTTTTCCTCATCTGATTTGGGGCAGTCATCCTTGCTCAATTTCACATATGTGGGTAAAGGTGTACTCAATGCCTTTCCACCCTGCATATTGAATCGGTGAAGTACTTTGGATATGTACTCACTTTGAGACAAGTATATGCATCTTTTACTCCTATCCCGAGTAATGCGCATGCCAAGAATATGTTTGGCATCCCCCAAATCCTTCATATCAAATGTCTGACTCAACTTCTTTTTGAGAATTGACAAATCATAAGAGGACTTCCCAGCAATCAACATATCATCGACGTAAAGTATCAAGCATATCAAGCTGCCATCAGAACATCTCTTTGTGTAGAGACAATGATCCTCATTGCTCCGAGAATAGCCTTGGGACTTCATAAAAGCATCAAACTTTTGGTACCATTGTCTAGGAGACTGTTTAAGTCCATACAAGCTCTTCTTGAGCTTACAAACTAGACTTTCCTTGCCAGGAACTACATAACCCTCTGGTTGTTCCATATAGATCTCATCTGTAAGATCTCCATGCAAGAAAGCTGTTTTCATATGCATTTGGACTAGCTCTAAGTCCTCCATTGCAACGAATCCAAGCAACATGCGCAAAGTAGTCATCTTGACCACTGGAGAGAAGATTTCCTCAAAATCAACACCATGTTGTTGCTTAAAACCCGTTGCAACAAGTCGTGCTTTATATTTTGGAGAAGCACTATCTGATGTGAATTTCAGCTTATATACCCATTTACATGGTAAAGCTTTCCTGCCCTTTGGCAAAGGTACTAAGTCCCAAGTACCATTCTTGTGAATAGAATCCAACTCACTCTTCATGGCACGCTCCCACTTGACATGATCCTCTATCTGCATAGCCTCTTTGTAGCAAGAGGGCTCACCGGCATCTGTTAGCATAACAAAATCTACACCTGGAACATATCTATCAGGTGGATATGAGACACGTGCAGAACGTCTCAATGGTTGCCGAACAGGAACATGTGCAGACTGATCTGAATGGACATTCTCTTGAACATCCCTATGTGCAGCATTTTTATGCATGCTAACCAGAGGACTAGTATCCTCAAACACCACTCTTCTCACTTCAACCTCCTTAATCGGTTGTTTATGCATCTTAGACTCATTAAAAATGACATCACTACTTCTGAACCATGACCGTGTTTCAGGATCCCATAAGCGATATCCAAATTGTCCTTCTCGACCATATCCAAGAAAAATGCATTTCTTTGACTTATGGTCCAACTTCTGTCTAAGATTCTTGGGTATATGAACATATGCTTCACACCCAAAAACTCAAAGATGATCATAATATGGTGGTTTCCCTGTCCATAACTCTTGTGCCACTTTCAGACCTTTGGCAGTACTAGGTGAAAGGTTAATCACATGAACTGCAGTCAATACTGCTTCTGCCCAAAAACCTTGTGAGAGGTTTGCATGATGCAACATAGAGACTACTCTATCTTGAATAGTTCTATTCATCCTCTCAGCTACACCATTCTGTACTGGGGTATAAGGAGCTGTAAACTCTCTACGAATCCCTCTACTCTGACAGAAAAGGTTGAATTCATGTGAGGTATACTCACCCCCATTATCTGAACGTAAAGCCTTAAGCTTAGTTCCTTTTTCAGTCTCAACTGAAGCAAGCCATTTTCTGAAAGTAGGGAATACATCATCCTTCGATTTGATAGGATATACCCAGACTTTTCTAGTAGCATCATCTATGAAAGTGACAAAGTAAAGAGAACCACCTAAGGACCTAGTGGGCATAGGACCACACGCATCTGTATGAACAAGATCTAAAGGCTGAATTGAAGAGTCAATGTGCGTTTTATGCACATTTCTGGTTTGCTTTCCATATTGACAATGCTCACAAAATGAAAAATCAGAGAAAGATAACATAGGTAAGTAGCCAGAACGAGAAAGATTTTCCATTCCACTACGAGATATATGGCCCAAACGACCATGCCAAATGCAAGCCATAGGTTGTTCAGTAACAGCTAACAAGTGTTCTTTCTGTGATACAAATAAAGGGTAAAGTGAGCCAACTTTCCTTCCTTTTGCAATAACCATATTGCCCTTTGATATACGAAAGGACTGAGCATAGAAGACCACCTTGTAACCAAGGTCATCAAGTTGACCAACTGACATCAAACTGCGTGATAACTGAGGTACATGGCGTACATTATGCATAGTAAATTTTGAACCATCAATGAACTGCACAACCACATCTCCAATCCCCACAACATCACACTGGTAAGAATCACCAAGTCTCACGGTACCAAGAGACTTTGCTGCATAATTAGAGAACCATTCTCTATGTGGTGTCACATGGAAAGAAGCACCAGAATCTAGCAGCCAGGTGTGGGAAAGAGAATCAGCCATAAGTGCCTCAGATGGCACAGTACTATCAAGTGTCAACACATCAACATCATCCGAAATAGCATTAATTTCTTCAATCTTCACAGTCGAAGTAGATGGTGCAGGTAACTATTTAACATGCCCATCAACATTCTGTCCTTTACCTTTAGCATTCTTTAATGCATAACAGTCTTTCTTCATGTGTCCTTTCTTATGACAATAATGGCATTCAATATCCCTCTTCCTTGATTTACTTATGCTCTTATTCTGTTGATCATTCTTTTCCTTGTTCTTGCTCCTGCCACGTTGTTGATTCTTTCCTTGGTAAGAATCACGAACATTATATGCATCTCCACTATGAGTGCCAACCATAGATTTTCTATGAATCTCCTCACTCAAGAGTGCTCCACATATGTCATCATAGACGAGTTTACCACCTGGTGTACTATTGCTAATAGCTGTGCAAAATGTATCCCATGATGATGGCAGGGTGCATAACAACAATACTGCTTTCATTTCATTGTCCATATCCATTTTCTGAGCCTGTAACTGGGAGAATATGGCATCAAACTCATTTAGATGAGCAGCAACACTATCTGTGTCCTTCATACGAAGGTCGTATAATTTTCTCATCAGATATACTTTATTTGATGCCGTCTCTTTTTCATATGTATTACATAACTTCTTCCAAAGCTCCTTTGCACTTTCACAGTCTAATACTGTAAAGTAAACATTATCTGCTAGGTGCAAGCGAATGGTAGACCTGGCCATTTCATCTAACTCATCCCAATCATCTTCATCCATGTCAGCAAGCTTCTTTGAAATCCCATTTACTGGCTTCCATTGCCTTCTTTGAATCAGCACATCTTTAATCTGATTCTTCCATAGAGCAAAGTTTGTGCCATCAAATTTTCGGATCTCAAAATGGTCTTTGCCCTGCAAGTTATAGCTCCTCCTCGGAACGCTAGCACTAGACCCTGATCCACCGGATGTGCCTGAGACCTCTGATGCCATGATCATAGAGAACTGAATAGAATGATAATGGAGCTAGAAGAGTCCAAACACCAACAAATAAGTGTATCAAGGAGTAAATTGACCACTATATAGTTGACTAAACCAGAAATCTGGAAAAATTTTGCCAGAGTATCCTCTGCAAAATTAGCATATGACCAGCGTCAAAGTATCATAAAACTGCAAGTACTGACATGTCTACCTGCATAGTGAATCACTGACTCCACTGCATATAATCAGTTACCCAATAGAAGCCAACTAGGCTTATCGAGCACCTATGAACAACTATCATACATCTCCTATGGCGAGGCTGGGTAAGTCTTCCACCTGCATCACCGAAGAGACCCCGACATCTGGGTGTCTCCCAGTTAAGAAAACCTCACCACGACCCTCTTTATCAAATGTAAAAGGCTTTATGCAAAGAACGTAACCGCTATATCAGTGCCCACATGGACGTACATAAGCGGTATCCACAGAAGCGTACATGGTGTGTATGTGCTCACTATATGCAGTAAAATGACACTAAAAGGTTGAATACACAACCCAAAAACTAGCCAATAACACCTGCAAGTGTCTGTCAACTCTGATGTTTTAGGCTTTAAAAACCTGCATAAATTTGCAGCGACTGCTCCCACCAAAATTGAAAACCCCTCGAGAAACCTGTAGTTTTACGAGTGTGGCTGAAAATATAGCCCCAAAGGTTGATATTTATTGTCTGAGAAGTACAAGGAACACTCTTCTTGATGTTCTTGGACCTGTGTGAAGAGAACTACGTGCGAAAGTACTCTGAAATGGCTCCAAAAACACCCCAAAATTGCTTCAGAAATAGGCTTTAAAAGCAAAAATGAAGCTTTGAGGGACCAAAACTTGTTCCAGGTAATGTCAACCTTAGTCTTTCCCCTTCTTCAAACACCACAAGAGTGTAGCTTAGTGGCAAGAGATTGCCATGGTTAAGCGAGCTCTGGGGGGAACAGTACTGGGATGGGTGACCTCCCGGGACGTACCGGGAACCTCTATATTCCTTGATCATTGAGGTCCTCCCTCGCGTGCAGCCAACGGCGCCAACGGTGACTTCGGTGACTCGGATGACAAGGTATGCCAAGGTCTATGCCTTGGTCGCCACCTTAGTCATAAGCCTTGGAGAAAGCCTGGGGGGGGGGGGGGGGGTTGCTCGCTTCGCTCGCACAAAAGGAACAAAGCTTTTTGCCTCGAACTGCTCTGATACCAATGAAGTAGTTCGATGACGATGCACCGCACTGCACTCTTCTTCTCGAGAGCTCCACGACGATATGCTCGGAGTAGAAAACCGAGCTCCTGATGCCGCACGCAATACTCCGCACAGAGGCTGTAGAATACGCAGAAAACACAGTACAAAGGGAGCACGAAGACAGACTTCTTAGGTCTTACAAATGCGGTCGAACTTACAGTCTGTGACTGACCAGGCCACTATATGTTTTATTAAAGAACATATACAAAGAAGAGTCCGGTGGCCATTTGGCCTTTCACATGGACACTAACGGTAACAATATTCCCTTTATCGTCGCGCCGGGGGTGCTGCCCCCGGACCCCCACCAGGGGGCCCGCTGGCCCCCTTGGACCCCCCAGCCGGGGCTGCTCCCCACTGCCCCAGAACCCCCAATTGGGAACCCTAGTAACTCCCTTTCCTTACATAACCTTACATGGTCCAATATGAACTTCATCCAACATGCAAGTTGGGATTCCCATCAATTGGGTAATGCACACTTGGCTTCTCCTCATAACGGGGGCCTTACAAAATGTGCATACAATCATGAGGGGTAGACATTGATCATATACTAACATGGTATTGATCAAGGTATACCTATCATACATGGAGACAATATGAGCTCGTTATATCTTGCAGCAAATCCAGTAGTTCATGCAAGAACAAAACACATAGAGATTCAATATCATTTCCTGAGGAAAAAGGTAATGGAGAAGGAGATTGAATTGGTATTCACTCCTACCAAAGATCAGATTGTAGATATTCTGACAAAGAGCTTAGATGGAGTAAAGACAAGCAGATTCAAAGAAATGGCAGGTATAAAAGAAAAGAAGGATATATGAAGACTGGAAGATGCAAATTAGTGATTGAGGGGGAGCTGTTGGAGATTCACTCACTAATTATGCATAACGACATAAAGACAAAGAAAAGCAGAAACAAAGTGTTCAGAAAACGAAAGCCTTAGTGAAGGGACAAATTCACGACTATAATATACATCGTAGAAACTTCCAAAATTAGAGTCTATTGAAACCGGATCAAAATGTATATAGGAGAGAGCATAGAACCGGAATGTAGAGTAGTAGAGAGAGCGCATATGAGATAGAGAATAGAAATAAAAATAGAAGACGCCAGAGATCGCGTATGTAGAGATGAATGACTAAACCTGAACAGTCGGGTATTCATCTGAGAGAGATGGTAAGGAACAACTACTCAGAGTAGGAGAGTTTTCCATAGCTATGAGCAAAATGAGGCCAAGCTATATTTTGTATACATCTTCTCTAATAGAAAACACATGTTCATGTGGAAGTTTTGAGCGCATTCTTAGTATGTGAAGAAATCTGAGAGATTTCATGTTACTGTGAAAGTTAGTTAACAGTTACAGTTTTCATAGTAAATATTTTCCGGTACTTCTATGAGTTAGATCTCGAAGTACAGTGTAAAGCTTTGTATGAGATATAGCTTATCTTGTAGCTATAAGTCTCAACTATAAACTGATCAAAGATTTCGGTGGAATGGATATGTACACACAGTACAAAGTTTGATCGGAAAGAGACATCCAGAACTGGTGAAGTTTTTCTTTAAAGTTCAGAAAGAGTTCATTCACTGAAGGAAGTTCACGCATCACTTCCTTACTTCTTGTATATTCACTTGAAGTAATTACAAATAGAATTGCAGTTGATTCCGGTAGTATTCCGGTACAATTACGGTGACATTCCGGTAACAGTCCGGTGAAGTTCTAGTGGAATTTTGGTGAATTCAAAACATAGTTTTGGCAAAGTTAAGTGACGCAAAGATTGTTTAACTGTAAACAAACACAGTAGTGTAAAGTCAAAAGTAAATCAGTTTAGAACTAAAACTTGAAGGAAACGAAAAGATTTCTGTAAAGTTAATTTTTGGTGTTCACTAGATACAGTTATAAATTTTCAGTTTCAGAAAGTTTGCTAAGCTACTGATGATTATAGAGGTGTTCTAACATCACTCTAGCTTAGTTTCTGTGGTGTAAGCAAATTCCGCAATAAGCGCTGCACCAACAAAAATCCTGATTGACAAAGTGGGAGAATTTAGCGAGGGAGATGAGGGAAATACATGCCTCCCCATCACCGTTAGAGGATAAATGACCAAAGCAATTTTGGACACAGGTGCGAGAATGGGATTCAAACCAAGTAAATGTGGGAAAAATGGGGAAAAACATGCACTACAACCAACATAGACGAAGTTGCAATCGGCAAATGACCATGTCAAGAGACCCTTAGGAATCTTAGAAAAGGTCATTCTAACTACATGCAGAGTGGAGTTCAAACACACTCTGGCAATTTTCTAGTTTTGAAAAGCAAGTAACTATGAGATGATATTAGGACCATAGTTTATGAGACAACTGAGAGTAGTGCAAGATTGGGGAAGGGATGCTTTGTACCTCCAACATCAAGGAGCCACAACAAAAATTAATTTATGCACTTTTTCATATAGAGATGTACCACCCCTGCAATGGAATCTTGTACACAAAAAAGAAGATGATGTGTCCATCCATAGTGCATGATCAAGTGACTAATCTTGGATGAACAAAGATGTCCAACTATGGATGTGCAAAGAAGCTAAGCAAGAAGAAGGAGGACAACAATTCTGGCCGGCAGGGCATAAAAGTTACAAACCTTTAGAAGACCTCGCGTACATGCCACAAATCTTTTCAGATGAGTCATTCAAGCCACATGGATGGATGGAAATATTAGCAACATTGGATGTCTGCGTAAATGAAGAAGTGTTAATGATGCAAGAATGTGTCGATGAAGAAGGATACGATGTAAATTTGTACATGGTAGTCCTCCAAGAAGTAGAAGTAGGAGAAGCAGTAGAAAAAGAGTGGAGCAAGGACTATGAAAGCATTGAAATGGAACCTGAATTTGCTTAAGAAGAAAAATACTTGAAAGAAGTAGAACAAGATGAAGACCAAGAAAATACTAGAATACTAGCCATGGAGAGGTACCATGAGAGACATGATGAGAAGAAGGTCCAAGTTCTAGAAGAACAACATGCTAACTTGTTTAAAGTACTGGAACATTTCAAAAATACAAGGCAGAAGAGAGAAGAATAGAAATTCAAATGTCAAAGAGGGAAGCTAAAGAGGGATAAGAATATGACAACAAGGAACAGACCGAAAAAGTAGTAGTAACCATGGAAGGAGAAGAGGAAAGATGTACTTACATAGGAAAGGATGTGTCAATGGAAGAAGAACAGGAACTAATAGAGCTAATTTGAGAATATAGAGATGTGCTTGCTTGGACATACAAAGACCTCAAAGGAGTGGATCCCTTTATTTGTTCCCATAGAATTCCAATGATCCTAGATACAAAACCCTTGAAACAAAGACCATACACCTACAATGATGTTTATTCCTCTAAGATTAAGGAAGAGATTGATATGTTATTGATAGCAAGATTTATATATGAGGTCGAACACATGGAATGGGTATCACCCTTGGTTGTTGTGCCCAAGAAAAATGGAAAACTTCGAGTTTGCATTAATTTGAAAAAGGTTAATGCAGCTACAATTCGTGATAGTTATCCATTGCCCATAACGGATCATCTCTTGGAAAGAGTAACATGCAAGGAAGTCTATAGCTTCCTCGAT
Source organism: Ceratopteris richardii (assembly GCA_020310875.1). Taxonomy (NCBI): domain Eukaryota; kingdom Viridiplantae; phylum Streptophyta; class Polypodiopsida; order Polypodiales; family Pteridaceae; genus Ceratopteris; species Ceratopteris richardii. The sequence goes on from CM035444.1 coordinate 84,416,934, forward strand.
GGGTTCTCTGGCTACAACCAGATAGCTATTGCCATTGAGGATCAGCACACGACTACTTTTGCTACTGAATGGGGATTAAATTCTTTCAAGGTTATGCCATTTGGCCTGACCAACACCCCAACAACCTTCTAGAGATTGATGTGTCATGTGTTTAAGGAGTTCCTAAGGAAAAGTATGGAGGTCTATGTGGACAACCTATGTACCTAATCTTCTCAACACATAGACCACATACCAAAATTGAGGAAAATCTTTGATAAATGTAGACAATATCGAGTTTGTTTGATTCCAGAGAAGTGTGTCTTTATGGTCAGACACGATAAAATTTTGGGACATATAGTGTCAAAGAATGGCATCTCAACAGATGAAGATAAAATCAAAGTAATCTTAGAATTACCTAGATCTAAGAATGCAAAAGAATTACAAGCCTTTATGGGACATTGTGGATATGACAAATGTTTCATCCACATGTATGCCATAATTGGTAAACTGTTGTATGGGTTGTTAACTCAATTTGTGTGGACAAAAGATTGCAAAAAGGCCCTCAATGAGCTGATGAAAAGATTGAGTTAAACACCAATTTTGAAAGTATCCAACTAGAATAAACCATATCATATTCATGTGGGTGCTTCCAATTTTTGCAATCAGATGCATCTTAGGACAACTAGCTGATGAAGCTAAACAAAACCACCCAATAGCTTATGCAACTTGACAACTCAACCAAGCTAAATGCAGCTACACCACTACTCAATGAGAACATTTAGGGATGGTTTATGCAGTAAAGAAAATCAGACATTGCCTCCTAGCCAACAAATTCCAATTTCTATTGATCAAAAAGCTTTATTATACTTGGTCAATAAACCCTATAATACAAGAAGGCTAGTGAGATGGTTATTATTACTCATGGAATTTGACTTCAAAGTAGTAATTAAGAAGGGAAACGCTCATGTGAGAGTTGATCACCTATCAAGAATGACTCATGGAGAACCACCCATAGGCATAGCTGATGAGTTACCCGATACATATTTGTTCAATCTAGAAGTATGCCCAAAATTGGCCAAGAAGTTGATTCCTATACTCGCTCATGTACCACATTATAGGATCAATCGAAACGATAATATAAAGTTATGGAAGATAAGAAATCTGCACCTGTTAGCAAGAAGTCTGTATTATAAAGACTCAAAAGAGATACTTCTAAGACGCGTGGATGATGAGGAATGAAAGAGCTAACTTAAAGAAGCCCATCTCAATAAATGGAGGACTCACAAAGGCATCAATGGGACAATGTGAGAATTGAAATGACTAGGTGTGTATTGGCTTGATATGCAAAAGGATGTACATGAGCACATCACTGATTGCCAAGTGTGTCAAAAAACTCCACTGGATAAACATTCCAGGAGCAAGGCATTAGTGAATTTTTTGAAGTTATGAACTTACCCTGAAGGACCAAGCCTAGATAGGAAGAGAGCCCTAGAAGAGTAGAGCAAAAACTATGTCATAATGGGAAGATAGTTATTCAAAAGAGGAAAGGATAATCAATTACGATTATGTGTACATGAAGGAGAATACTTGGCTATTCTAGAAATGGTTCATGCACGAGCAGTTGGAGGTCATTTTTTAGCCGAAAAATTGTTAAAATGATTCTCTTTGCTGGCTTATGGTGGCCTACTTTACATATGGATATAATAACTTATGTGTGAAGTTGTGATGTGTGCCAACAAATGAAGTATCCTATAAGGAGAGATGACATGCCTTTAAAACCATTCATTAGTGCTAGAGCTTTCTCAAAGTGCAGCATTGATTTCACTAGACCAATAAACCCCCAGCAAAAGGGTGGCATGCTAAATATATTATTGTAGCCATGGAATATTTAACAAAATGGGTAGAAGCAAAGGCCACAAGGTGAAATGATGCATAGACTACATCGAAGTTCTTGTTTGAAAACGTATTTACACGCTTCGGCATACCAATTGAGATCGTGATTGATACGGGAACACACTTTATTAACAAGGTAATCAAAACAATCAGGAACGAATTCTGAGTAATTCATAGGAAATTAGCTCCTTATCATCCCCAAGCCAACAGACAAGGTGAGAGTTCTAATAAGGTGTTATGCGCTATTAAATTTATACTATGTTAAAGTACAATATTTTTACTCACGGGTTCTTGGGATGGTCAGGGGTCTGATAAATCAGAGGCCCTATATATATTTTCCCAAGTCAGCGATTAACTTACGACAATCAATTTTGGTAATTGATTCCAAACATTTGCAAAAGACTCTAGTGTACTCCAGCGCATAACGTTTCTAAGGATTATTGCAGTTTATATGCAGCACATTCACTTTTCTTACACTACTGCCACACTTTACTTCAATATAATCACAGTAACATAATACCTGTTCACTTCACTTCGACTACAGATTCATACTGACAAATCTGCAAGTAATATAACCCCAAATCAGAGGTAACTTCATATCATCACCCAGACCAAATAGGCCGACGACTCTCTGTCGTCGCTTTCGTGCATAATCTTTGTATTAGAAAGAAACGATACACAGTTTCGCCACACCCTTTCGGTGCAGGACTGTTCTAATTACAAGGATTCAGCTAAATAATACGAAATAATTATGGCGGCTTACACTGGTACGCACGGTGGACTCGAACCTAGCAGGAAAAAGTTACAAAGGTTTAGGAATCATCAATGATTCCTTGTATGTACATAGAATGGAATAATTTAAAGGTTCATGTAATTTTCTGCTTCAGGGAATCCAACATGTCCTTCAAAATGTGTGGCTCGACCAAGTGTGCATCAGTTTGCATAGAACTGGAAGCAATTACTTAGGAGAGTAAGGCTTCAGCCTGGCTTTGCAAAAAGACTTCCTAAAGAAAAAAATCATTGGTGAGTGCAAAGTCATTTTGAACACCGCTCCTTGAAGAGTAATGGGTATATCTCGAACAAAGCCCATTGATTAGACCCTGGACTGATCTGCCATTCGAACAAAAAAGCTGAACAGGTTCAATTTGAGTCCATCCTAACCGTTTACAAAGGGAGGCTATCGCAATATTCACACTAGAGCCTCCATCGATTAACACCTAGTTGATTTTATGGATTTTATACCATACCATAATTAAAGGAATAACATGATCTATCGCAGAATGAGTTTCTGGACTAATAGTAGCCGTAGTAGGTGTACAGGAAGATTTAGGACAAACTTGTTGCTCAAATTGTTGTCGTACACCCGGAACCAAGGCTAACCGTTGCCCCAACAGTATTGTAATGGAAGCTTGCAAGAGTACATTCTACACAGAGTCAAAATTTGATGTATTCGTTATCGCATTTGGTGGACTCTCCGATGGTGCTTTCACCAGACTCGGTGCTTTCGGTGGTGAATTCGATACTATCTACTGAACCACCAATACTGGGTCGAGGAAAACTATTGGTTCTTGAGTGGCCCATGTACTAGCTTTGGTGAAAACTCTCTGTTGTTCTCAAATGCCTGGCTCAAAAATCTCCACAGCTGGTTGTAATTTCTAACCAGAACGGGTTTGGATCACTACCGCTTGAGTATCTACTGCTGAAATATATACCATGTTGGCCATTGGATTCTGTCGCTTCTTTCTTCGTTTATCATACTCGGCCGCCTCTTTACAATATCTTCGAATATGCCCAATCTCACCGCAGAAATGGCATCTCGGTGGTGGGAGAGATGTGCCTTCACCTGATTCAGAATTCCACTGAGTCTGGCCAAAATTGTTTGCTGGTGTTCCCCGATAGGTTCTATAGCTTTGGTAGGAAGTATTCCTCAATTGCAGTGGTACATAGTGAGCAGTCGGTTGTCCTTGCTGGTAGTTGAGTACTACATAATTAATTTCAAAAGTTCTTACATGTGCATTCGGATCATCACCGAGAAATCCACCAAATTTCATATATGTAACTCCAGCGGGTACCGATCGTGGCCTTTCGTGTAGCATATAAGCTCCATCTATGATAGTAGACTATGAAGTAGAAGAACCTGCGAGTCTTCGATCTACACTTGCCACTATGTTCCAAAAATGTTTTGCGACAAGAACATGCTTCATCATGTAAGACCACATTGGATAGTTGGTCCCATCAATCATATCTTCCATTTGAAGCATGCCAAACAAGTCATTGTTGCCCGCCATTTCACTAAAGAACAAGAATGTTACAAAATCTTTATTTTGACAAAAGCTAAAACGAATGTTGAAATTTCAGCTCACAAATTGTCATAGTGGTGGCAATTCTAACTGCACGAATTGCTTTGAAATGGGGGTAAAACCTCAGTGCTATTGACGAAAATGTTGTTGGAAGTGGGAGTGGCCCACAATAACAATATATCACAGGTTTATAGGATCTTCCACCAAATGAACCTTAACATACACACCTTAAGACTCAAAAATAGATGAGTGAGAGATAGAGAGAGAATAAACAAGATTTCAAGTGTAACGATAAGCCATAAAGCTTACCTACACTATCTATATATTAAGGTTGAATTACAATGCGTGTATATGATACAAACTGACAATATCCATTCCTAGACAGAAATAGGAACTAGATAAAAGAAATGTGCCTAAGAGGTATGAAGAGTGTGTATTTGATAATATGGAGAATAAGAAAAATTTAGAACTGTCGTACAACAAACCCTAATTCTGATCAACCTAAATCAGAAACGAGTGACATTGCAAGTAAGAACGGAAATAGACTTACTACTCACAGTAACTCAGCAACTGATGTTGATGGTAAGATGATAGAATCTCCTCTAGATAATCACCAAGACGTAGACCATAACTCCTCCAAGAGTTGAGGACTCCTCCTCCAAGATGGCCTCCAAGATCTTCTCCTAGCTTGAGAAGATTGATCACCTCCTCCAAGTTCTTCTCCAAGAGCTTGAGCTTGTTGAGTGATGATTGCTTGAAAGATTAACAATAGGCCAAATCCCTTCTTATATAGCTTTGATGATTCTTTGAAAAGAAATACCAAAGAAGCACTTCGATAAAGATAAACCTAAACATGATTGTGTGAAAATCTATTTTGTGAAAAACATGCTGCCATTGATGTGATTTTTAATAAAGCATATTCTAAAAAGATCTTTTTTGTTGATTGCTACCACCTCCACAAGAATCAAACCCAGTTGGTCTTGAAGAGAGGCAAGTGACTTAACCAAGGTGCCTGTGCCTTTTTGTTATACATGCTTTACAAGATAATCATCCTATAGCTATAGGCTGAGGATTTTGGACCATGAGTGAACATTGATTCCAACAATCCCCCCCTTCAATGTCACAGTGGTACAAGCTTCAATAACCTGCAAAACTTTTGATGTCTGCAAATATCTCTTAACAGATTTCCACTGAATCTTTAGCTAACTATGCATGAATCTGGATACTTGAGAAACTGCAAACTAAATGTTCGGACATGTATTACATAGATATATCAAGCAACCAACTGCTTGACTATATAATGTAGCCCAAATGGTTTTGAATCTACTTTTGACTGTAATAACACATTGACATCCATAGGTGTCTGCATAGGCTTAGAATCTGTCGTCTCAAACCTTTTCGATAATTTCTCAATGTATTTCTAGTGTGTCATGTAGATGCAGTCATCTTTGCACATGAACTCAATCCTGGGACTTGTGATAATCATATAACTTTGTAATGCATCTTGAACACTAACTAGTTCATTCTCAACTAAAGTAAGGGCTAAAACATTATGAATCTCAAAATGTTCTGCATAATTTACATTGTCTTCTTGTTGTCTCCTTGTCTGACTTCTAGTTCTTCCAGTGTATTCCTTTATACCAATGTCCTTCTAGCTTTGATATAGCCAGTTTGGTGTATTCCTAAAAAGTGGTGGTATCCTTTCTGGTTCTTTAGTATCTCTTTTTTGTGGAACTCTGGAGCCTTCTTCAACTTCATAAATCGGAACTTCAAGAGGTACTGATGATGGACTAGGTACTGATGTAGGTAATGAAATTCTCTCTTCACCTGTATCTCTTAGGTTTTGAGTAGGTTCATCACCCCCTTTGTATGGCTGAATGTAAGCATCCAAATTCCTTCTGAAAAATGCATAGTCATTTGCTTTTGTGAATTCTGGAATCTCTTCCTTCTTGTCATAAATTTGACTTTCTGCAATATATGCATTGCATGAGAGTAGGATATCACCTATATCTGGAACATAGAATCTATATCCTTTGCTTTCAATTGCATAACCAATAAAGAAGGCTTTAATGGCTTTTACATCAATCTTAACATGATCCTAATTCTTCTCAAAGTGAACATAAGCTGGAGAACCAAAAACATTAAAGTAACTCACATTGGGTTTCTTCCCATAATAATCTTCATAAGGTGTGATAACCTTCAAAGCTTTTGTGGAAGACCTATTCAGAATGTGATTAGTTGTGTATACTACATCAAACCAAAACTTAGGAGAAAGCCTTTTGGATGACATCATACTATGCATCATCTCAACAAGTATCCTATTCTTTCTCTCTACAATACCATTCTGTTTTGGCATGTAAGCAATAGTGAGTTGATGAGAGATACCTTTGTCTTCAAGAAAAGACTTAAAGTCTTTGAAATTGGTCAAAGGTGTCACTGGTACTAGGGCTTTTTCTAGGTTTTCTTCTAGTTGGGCATACTTTACTGGAACTAACTTTAGTGGGTGGGGTGCTTGTTGTCCTAGTGCAGGTTGAGGTTGGCCATATCCTCCATGTTCATATGGTTTAGTTTCTCCTTGTGGTCTTGGATATGGGTTATACTTAGGAACTTCTCTGCCTTGTTCTCTAGGAGGGTATCTATATGGCCTATATTGGGGTGGTACAAATGGTCATGACCGTCTATTAAATGGGTAGTTTTTAGTGTTGTGGTTGGTGTACTTCTGCTCATTGTAAGAGTACATGTTAGGCGCCTGAGTTGGTTGTCTATCGTAAGGATAAGGTTGTGATAACCCTAATCCTTCTCTAGTGCAGACATGAGATGGATGATCTCCACTGCAAAGTGTGCAACTTCTTAACATTGGCACTGTGAGTGGGGGGTTTTGGTAGTTCCTTTGTCCTTGTACTCCCGATTTCATGGCCACTAACTCTGCCAATTCCTCCACATTCCTCCAAGTAGAAGTCTCATTGCTCCTTGTACCCTCTGATTTGGTAGAATTTTCTGTGGTTTTGAGATCCTTAGCTAATTTGTCTTCCAAATCTATGCACTCTTGAAGACACTCACTCAGGGTTTGCAATCGTTTTACATATATCAAGATTATCAATGTTTTGTTGGTTAGACCTTCTAAAAATAGGGATATCATTTTCTGCTGAGAAGGTCTCTTTGTCAAAGGGCATCGGTCTACATATTGATTAAATATTCTTACTGCATTTTTTACTATCTCATTAGGAGCTTGTTTGAAACTATGTATTAAGGATGATGAATTATGCTTAATCCCTCGGTTAGTGAATTCCCCAATAATTTTTTGGAAGAATTGTTCGATATGGCCAAAGCGATTTGGATCCAAGGATTGAAACCAAGTTAAGGCTATTCCAGTGAGGGTTAGCCCAAAGGATTCATATTGCACGAAAAAGTCATCCACTTACTCTGCTTATAACACTTGCCTAAATTCTGTAATGTGGTCATAGGGCTCTCCTGTGCCATTGTAATGATTTCACATACATTTGGCCACTTGGATCGGTTTCAGTCTTCTGCTTGGCTCCGAGGATCGAATTATGATGGGAATAGTGGGTTTTACTGGGTGCATTCCAGCTCCTACACCTTGGGGCGATTCTGCCTCAAAGGTGGGTCTATTCATATTTCCCATTCCTTGGTTAATTTCATTGTGGGGGTTAATTCCTGGCATGGTGAATCGCACATGTGGTCTATTAGGCATACTACATTGGCTCATTTGTCCTGACAGCATAGTTTCTATTCTTTGTTGGGTCTGGAATGGGTTTTGTGAGGTAGTTGCCTGATCTCGGGGAGGGAATATAGGCAGACCCATGTACTTTAATCTCGACCCATCCACTTCATTCACATGCCAATATCTCCTTTGATTTTGGTCTAGGTATGTAACTCTAGATGGATTTTTTGGATCCCTTAACTGGTATATAGTTGTTGGGTTGATGCCTTCTCCTCATGTTAGTGAATTAGTCTGTAGGAGTAGGTGTTATCCATGTACTAAGTACACCTCCATTAGATAGTCATCTTGGGGTTTCATGTCCCCTCGCAATACTTGAGTCATTACTGACTTTCCCCTAGGGGTAGTCACCATATCTACATTGTTGGTTCTCCCAGAAGTTCCTTGTCCCTCTAACTCTCCTCTATCATTAATCTGATCAGGGTTTTCAGTTACTACATAGATCTAGCCCATCTTGTCCATGTAAACTCCACCTTCGTACTTGATAGATGGTCTTGGAACTACTTCTAATTCTGTAGTGTTTATCATCCTTGCTACTGACCTATGTAAACCATCAAGGTAGATGGGTATTCGTTGCAAATTAGTGGATACGGAGCGAAGAGGCATTCAATAGTCCCCTTCCACTACAGACATAAAACCTTCCCCAGGTACTGAACTATGCATGTCTTCAGAAGCCAAAAGTGGAGCCCTAAATTTTTCAAAATGATGGCATAGAATTTCTTCTTCAAAATCCTAAGAGATTCCCTCAAAGCTATGTAGATGCACTAGAGGAGTCCTCTGGATGCATAAACCCCAAATCATTATAACATAATTCTTATAAAATAGTAGAAAATTAGAGATTATTCAATAAAGTGCCGGTCACTTGTGTGAAAGGACCATTTTTAGGGCACATGTATATAAGTCACTTTGTGACTCTTTGTAAAGACTTTTTGCCATTGTGAAGAAGGAGAACTGAAATTTCGAATTTCTTTCTTCGTTGCTGATTTTCATCTTCTCTATGATCTTTTGTGTGTGTGTGATGCTTGAAATGTGTGTGTAGGACTGTTGTCTATCCCTCCCCATCACTTTTGAACTATTGTATTGTGTGTGTGAACCAATACAAGTTGTGCAGTGAGTGTAGGTGTTTCTCGCAATTCACTATTTTGGCCATAACTTGAAGAGTGTTTGTCAGATTCGAGTTACGCAATAGATGTGTCTCATAGAGAGCTTCAAAATGAACCTGCTATTGGCCATATTTGGATTTCGGAGCTGGAAGAAACATTCAAATTTATGCTTACTGTTGTAAGTGGTATCACGGCAGACATTTCCAGAGATTTAGTGAGTTGGAGAGGTAGTTTAGTCTTTTCACATGCATTGTACCTGAGCCACTTCACTTTCCATCACGTGTGCACACGTCCTCATACACTTGGTTCATGTGGTTCTTTGGATTGATAATTAAACGTGTGTCAATCCACCACTATACACACTTGTGGGGCAAATGAGATTTAGTCTCTTTGACACAAGTCCCTAAGACCTCGTAACTTCGGTACACACGTTTTTGGCACCATTGCTAGGGAAGAAACTCAACCATGGTGCCTTCATTATGGTTATAGCTCTGGAGTGAACGAATCGTACTTGTAGAGGTGAATTCGTTTAGTGACAAGTAGTCAGACACTTCAGCACTTGTTATTTCACATCCATGAGGTGTGTGTGATGAGTTTTTAGGTTTAGGGTTAGGAGTGAGGAAGAGAAGCAAAGAGTTAGGGTTAGTTAAAGAGAGGAGTGGAGTAGGAGGAAGTTGGAATCACCAAGAAAAATCTCAAAATTTGCCAAAATTAGTGTAGAGTAGGCTCAGGCATCACAAACTATAAAAACCAAAAAATTTAGTTCATTTGACACAAGTACTGGAACTGGTATCGTGTGCAAACAGCGATCGGTATCGCTCGAGTGGTATCACACCCTACAAGCCAAAAAGCTACCTTGTGAGCTCAAATCTTAAGCAAGGCATCCCTAAAGGTAAGCTACAACAAGACTTTAATATGAAAACTACTTTAGAAACACATTTGCAAGTGTTTAGAGATGTTTCCGGTATCGCGGGGTGAGACAGAGAGTTTTGGGACATTCTTTGAGAGAGACAAAGGTTCAAGAGTGAGGAGGGGTGAGAACTAAACATTTTTGTGCTAAAAATTTTAAGTTTAGAGCGATTTTGCTTGTAGTATCGTAAGCGGTTGAGTTTTGGTATCATGATACCAAAATTCCCTAGTATTGCGATACTCGCCTAGTATCGTATTGCTGCATACCACTTGAGCTATCGTGATACCATTTTTGGTATCGTATCGTCAAGTTGGTATCGCGATCATGATCAGCCGGTGGTATCGTATCGAAGTCCACTTGGTATCGTATCGTCTCGGTCACGTTATCGTATCGTCGACCGAGTGGTATCATATCACGCACATTACATGTATCGTATCATCTAACCTCTATGGTATCGTATCATTGGTGTTGTCAGTATCGTATTGTGCGAAATACCAGTATCGTATCGTGCAAAGTTCGGTATCGTATCATCACCTACACTAGTATCGTATTGCGAGAACTTTAGTATCATATCGTGTGATTTGTTGGTATCGTATCGCACAGTGCACTGGTATCGTATCGTGTAGAGAGTGGTATCGTATCGCGAGGAGTTTGGTATCTTATCGTCTGATGTTCAAGTATCGTATCACGTGAATCTGTGGTATCACCATAGTGGTATCGCCCATAGTGGTATCGCTAGAACATTTCAAGCCATTTAAGGGCAAAATTAGAGGTAAGTGAGGCACCAATTGTGGGATAGGGGGGAACCAAGATAGCCCCAGGAGGGTCGATGAACTTGAGATCAAGACGTGTGCTAAGTAGCCGGAGGAGTGTTATTTCAACGGTAGGAAGTGTAACTCAGGCAAGTCATCACTCTATCTATATCGATACCTCTAGTGACTCAGAGGAAGAGATACCAATGGCTTCAGAAGACATGCAAGGTTCTGTCCCTAGGGGGAAACTTCACGTCCACAATAGAGGGGGAATATCGTACCTCTCTACAATATGTGTCCACTAATTCCCTGGAGATCCCCATCTACCTGGATGGTTTAAATAGATGGGTAGCCAGAATGGTGAATTCCATTGATTCAGCAATAGTGCCCAGACCTGCAATCAAGTATGAAGGAGTGTACATGGACAAGTTAGGTCACATCTATGTGGTAACAAAACACCCAAATTGGATCAACGAGAGAGGAGGGCTGGAAGGACAAGAAAACTTGGGAAGACCAAACCTTGAGGAGTTAGTAACTACACCCAGAGGCAAATCACTAGTGACTCGAGTCTTGAGAGGGGATTTGATACCTCAAGATGATTACCTACTAGATGTCTACTTGATCCATGGATTAGACTTATTGTTACAAACTGACTCACCCACGCATGGACAAGAAGAAAACCTAATGACTTTCTATGAGTTAAAAGATCCTAAAGAGGAGTCTAGAGTCATGTACCTAGACAAGAACCAAAGAAGGTATTGGCCAGTCGATGCAATGGATAGGGCTCAATTGAACTATATGGGGTTGCTTGTATTCCCTCCGCGAGAGCAGACAACTACCTCTCATAATCCCTTCAGGACACAACAGGAGTCAAAAAATACAATGTCGAGACAAACAAGCCATCAGAGCATTCCCAACCAAACCCATGTGCAATTCACAATGCCAGGGTTGCAATCACACTCATCCTGGACTAGGCAACCCACATCGGCCTTCAAGAGTGTATTGACCTAGAGGAAAACCTAGCTGGTGATCTTAAAAGTACACCAAGCCCTACGAAATCAAAAGACACTAAAAGTATAGTGACATCCAACTCTAGTAACGTAGAGGAGTTGGCGGAGCTGGTAGCCAAGAAGTTAGGAGTGCACGGACAACAGAACTACTAGCATCCACCAATGAGAATACCCATGTTGCGAAGATGCAGCTTATGCGGAGGAGACCATCCTACTCACATGTGTATAAGAGGAGGAACATGCTTGCCTCAAGCTTACCCTTACAATAGACAACCACATCAAGGAACCGCTCTGTATTGCCACATAGAACAAAAATACACTAATCATACCACTAAGAATTGTCCATTCAACAGGCAGACATGACCCTCAAATCAACCTCAGTATAGGCCGTATGGATACCCATCTAGAGAGCCAAGAAGGGAGATTCCAATATACAACCCCTATCCAGGACCACAAGGATCACCTAGGCCATATGAGAAAGGGCAATATGCACAACCTCAGCCAGTGTTAGGACCGCAATCGCCATTTCCTCAAAACGTAGTGCCAGTCAAATATGCTCAACCAGAGGAAAATTTGGAGAGAGCCATAGTGCCAACATCACCATTATCCAGTACAGAATCAACGAACCCAGGACACGAGCAGACCCAAGGAGAATACTATCCCTATGACACTAGTATGATGGAGTACGAGCAAGTTTAATACCCGCAATACTATGGTTATGAGGGTTATGACACCCAAGGCACCAGCACCCATGAGACCACCCATCAGACCGCCCATGCCAAAAGGATCATGCTATAGATGTGGAGGAGATCACTTTATAAGAGAATGCACTCGGCCATACAACCCACCACCCCCTAGGACATGGGAAGGGTATTGCAATGATTGTGGAAAGGAACATCTCTTTAAAGACTGCCCAAAGAATCCCAATAAGACTCATGACATTGCACCTATTAATGTAATAGAAGTAATTGAATCGTCAGGAAGTGACAAGGAATACACAGTACCATTGAAGGCCATCACACGAGCACAAACAAAAGGACAAGAAAGAAAATGAGTAGACTCGGAACAAGCAAAGAGTAAAACCCTAGAATGCAGAGTACAAGTAGTGGAAGACTCGAAAGACCCACGTGAGAATATCTAAACAATGAAAAGCCAAAAGTGGAAGGATAGAAGGGAAAAGCTCAGAGAAAAATGGATGAAAAATAAAAATAAGGAAGACAAGAAGGACACAAGAGGCAATAAGAAACCTAAAGAACTTGAAATTTAGGAAGAAATTCCCATTACACCACAGACACTAGAATCGGAAAAGTCAAGATCAATTCTAGCAGACCCAAGACCAGACGATTTAGACATGTGGTTGAAAGCTTACCAAGCTAGAATCGTAAATGGACCAAACGTAAAGAAGCATGAGAAACTTTACCCACAAGGGGAATCAGAAAAGGAGAGACTAGCGATATGTAGAAGACTCATAGAGGTGGCATATGCCACTCTTGAAAAGACTATCCCAGTCCTCCCTAAGATGAGAATATCCGAGAATCAATACAATGATTGTCTTAAAACCAAGGACCAAGAACCAAAAGAGAGGGACGATAAGAAAGAACTACTGAATACCCAGGACAAATCCATGTCCACATTCCCTAATTTAGAGGCTGATTGGCCAAGAGAGTTATGGACTAGAATTCGAGAAGATCAATGGAAAAAGAATGGAGTTGCAAAACCGCCTTTTGAGGAGTTAGATGTGGAAGACTATCAACCGAGGCCGAATTTGGAGGAAATATATGAAGAAATCTCTAGGCTAGACCGATATAGGGAGGAACTGCAGAGCATTTCCACCCTACCAAACTACATGGGAGAATATGAGAAGGAATCCATAATCTTTTGTGCTCCCACATTACGAGAAAAAGAAAAGAAGCCTTCAGACAAGACCTCACACAATCTAGCAGAACTCAAAAAGACCAAAGTACAATGTCAGTTGACTGTGGAAGAATTACTTTGTGTCAAACCACAATTATGGAAATAATTAGCGGGACAGTTGAAGTTAGAGCAGGAGAAGAACGAAAAGGAAAGCAAGGGAACTGAAAACCCTTCTACTATACAAATTCCTATGGATAAGTTTGGAGAATTTAGCAAAGGAGATGAGGGCAACACATGTTTACCCATCACGTACAATGGATACATGACCAAGGCCATACTTGACACACGAGCGGGAGTGGGCATCGCCGCCAAAGAGATTTGGAAGAAATGGGGAAAGCCAGCCCTGCGACCAACGTGCATGAAGCTTCAATTAGCAGATGTTCATGTCGAGAAACCCCTGGGAATATTGGAAAAAATTAGATTAACCACCCGTGGAGTCGAGTTTGAGCATACATTAGCTATATGTCAATTTGGAAAGGCAAACAATTATGAAATGATATTAGGACGACCTTCCATGGGACAACTCAGGGTAGTACAAGACTAGGACAAGACTCATTATACCTCCAACATCAAGGAGCCACTACCAAGATAAATTTACATACATTTGCGTACAGGGACGTACCCCCATTACAATGGAATCCCGTACACAAGGAAGAAGATGATTTGTCTATCCATAGTGCCGGATCAAGTGATCAATCATGGATGCACGAGGATGCCCAATTATGGATGTGTAAGGAAGCAAAGAAAAAGGATAAAAAACTTCAGTCATGGCCCTTAGGACATCAAAATTATCGACCCGTAGAGGACCCAATGTACATGCCTCAAGTTTTTCCTGATGAAGCATTCGAACCGCACGATTGGATGGAAATCCTAGCAACCTTGGACATATGTGTAAATGAAGTATTGACCATGAATGAATGTGTGGATGAAGAAAGCTATGATGTAAACTTTTACATGGTAGTCCTTAAGGAGGTAAAAGTAGGAGAAGTATTAGATAGAGGTACTTACATTCAAGCACATCCATTCACATAGTTAACACATACATACTCACCATCACATACATATAGAGACACACACATAGGCATATATATGCACACGTTTAGGCACATAGTGACATACAAATAAGAAACATGAACACATGTACACATATAATTACATTCACACACACATAATTATTCACATACAAAACCTATATACATGTTGGAACATCAAGCTTACACTATGCTTGAGGTGGATTTGATCTACATCAAAGGCTATCGCGTCGAAAGAATATCCGTTGGAGAGTTCTTTTTCATATGCTCATTTATTGTATTTTTTGAGAAAATTTTGATGGCTCATTTACCGTTGTAAAAGCCTTGAGCTTGACACATGTAAAGGTAGAAATATAGAGCCAAAATCCCACAAAATTTTGGTGGTTGAAGTTGCATTCAATCAAGCAATCAATCACCTAAAAGTAGATCAATCAAGATCTTCACTTTTCCTAGATTGTAGGGAAGTGAATTGATTCCCTCCAACAACCATTTCCACCTTCATTTGAATTCAAATTCAAGTTTTAAAAGTCGTGGAACACTCCTAGAGGCTATATAAGGAGTTGAAATCACTTGTACATTACATGGAAGCAATATACATACACTTGTGACCATCATTGTCTTGCTCCTTCAATTTTCTGCATCATCTTCTTCCCCAACAGTAATCTTGCAGAGGCTGCTGCTCTCTCCTCAGAGGTTCAAAATGAGTGCAAGAGGACTCATTGGAAAGGTATCAGTGTCTAGTTTATGCCTGTAAATTTTCAAAGCATTTGGTTCAGCAGATTTGGAGAAATCTCAGTTTTTCTGCCTCGGGGTCAATCTCTACGTATTCCTGAAAAATAGGAAGTACCACCGGTGAATGTCGCATTCATTCCTATAGCATATTTTGCTTATTCCTTATACTTTTTGTGCATTCCATACACTCAATCCTATGTGTATCACTCCCATAAAAGGATTTTTTCTAATTGTAATCACGCTGGTTGCTATGGGCATTTGAAGTTCATTGTCTCTTCCATAGATAGTAAGTTTTTTGAGCTAGTCGACCCGCAAACCTATCTGTTTTGTATCGACTCATTCTCCTTGATGATCCAAGGTACATAGTGTGTTTCTTTGCACTTATAGCATGCCTATAAGGTCTATTTGAGTCTCCAAAAGCTCAAGGGCTGGTCTTGTGCCGGTTGTCTTGACCAAACTTCATCGCTTCGAAACGCACTTTTCTACCTTCGACAAGCTTCTCCAAGTTCTTTCAGTGGTATCAGAGCTAGATCAAGATGGGTGACGGCTTTCCCTCAATGATCGAGAAGCTTGATCGACACAACTATGCGGCTTGGCAAATCAGAATGGAGGCCTATTTGCAAGGTAGAAATCTTTATGGAATTGCAGCAGGTGATGAAGCTATGCCTATTCCAAGATCCAAAGGAGGACCTACACAAGAGGAGACAGATAAGCTCACACTTTGGTGCGCAAGGGATGCTCAAGCAAGGTCGTACATACTAAAATCAATCTTTGACTTTCTATTACCACATATTAGAGGATGCAAGACATCTCAAGAGACTTGGGATGCCTTGGAGACTTTCTTTTCTGCTAGTACCAAAGCAAGAAAGAATCATCTTTGGAACGAGTTCAACCAAATGAAGAAGACACCTAAACAAACCATCACAGAGTTTGTTACCAAGGTCAAGGAGGTTGCGGATCAGTTAGCATCCATTGGAGAGCTGATTGAAGAAGAGGTCATCATGAGGCAAATTCTCAACGGCATTCGAAGTGATAAGCAATGGCAATCCTTCACGACGGCTTACGATCTAATCATGGATGTGCAGACTCCAGAATTCAACATCTTTCTTGGACAACTCTTCAATCAAGAAGCCAACAATAGCATAAAGAAAGGTAACTCTTATCATGGTAGTTCAACTAGTGCTCTATATGCAGATAAGAAGGATAAGAAGCAGAAAGGCAAGAAGAAGGAAGAAGATGAAGAAGAGACTTCCCAAGCCAACTTCGCAAGCAAGAGCAAGTGGAAAGGGAAGAAGAAAGGACCAAAGCAAGACAAAGCCAAAGGTCAGAATGTTCAACCTTGTGCCATATGCGATAAGACCAACCACACCACTCAGAATTGTTGGTTCAATGGGAAGACCCAGAAAGGAAGTGGAAGAGGTGGATATGGCGGCAATAGAGGCCGAGGTGGACACAACTTCAACAATAACAATAGAAGCTATAATAGAAGGGACTACAACAATTATTCAGAAGATCAACCACATGAAGACTCATTACTTCTTATGAATCTAAGCCACAAAAAAGGTAAAGAAGATGATCATTTGTTCTACATAGATTCAGGATGCTCGAGTCATGTTGCAGGCAACATTGCTCTTCTATCTGACTTGGAAAGTCCAAAGCATAGACATGAAGTGCAAACAGGGGATGACACGAAGCACAATGTGGAGAAGATTGGTAATGTCAAAGCTTCCAATGGCAGGACAAACATTCTAAGTAAGGTTCTCTATGTACCCACTATCACTAAAAACCTAATAAGTGTAGGCCAAATAGTTGAAAAAGGCTTGCAAGTTAGGTTCACCCAACATGGAGCTTTTGTGGAAGATCCATGTCAAGGCTTTCTATTCAACTTTGGGTCTCAAACCCTAAGTGAGCTTGAAGTGTGGCATAAGAGACTTGCTCATGTGAATGAAAGAACCTTGAAGGATATATGCAGGGATCAAAGTGTTCTAGGACTGCCGAACATATCAAAGCAACACATGATCAACAGGTGTGATGCATGTCAGATTGGGAAGGCACAAAGACAACCATTCAACCACAAAGGCTACATCCACAACAACTTATTGGACTTAGTACATACAGATGTATGGGGACCAAGTCAAGAACGTTCATTGGCAGGATCAAGGTATTATGTCTCATTTATTGACGACCATAGTAGATGGACTATTCTATACTTTATCAAGAGTAAGAATGAAGTATTTGATTGCTTCAAGAAGTATCTTGCACATGTGGAGAATCATACAGGTAGATCACTAAAGAAGCTCAGATCTAATGGAGGGGAAGAATACTTCTCCAAAGAGTTTGATGAGTTCTTGCAGGACAAAGGTATCAAAAGAGAAGTGACTACTAGGTACTCTCCTCAACTAAATGGAATTGCAGAGAGGAGAAATAAGACATTGGTTGGATCAGCACGAACAATGCTTGAAGAGAAGAAGTTGCCACATTATCTTTGGGCAGAAGCTATTTCAACTGCAGTGTACCTTGTCAATCGACTACCATCCAAATCACTTCAAGGTATGACTCCTTATGAAGCATGGCATGGAAGAAAACCTAGTCTTGGACATTGCAAGGTTTTTGGTTGTTTAGCTTATGTTCATGTACCATCACAAATAAGAGGTAAGCTAGATGAAAGGGCAACAAAGGCAGTGTTTATTGGATATGATTCAACTCAGATGGGTTACAGGTTCTTCAATCCTTCAACCAAGCAATTCACTACAAGTAGAGATGTTGTGTTTGAAGAACACAGGTCTTGGTATGATGAAGATAAACAAAAGGTAACACTACCATATGATCTTGATTATGACTCTCATCAATTAGGAAGCAAGCATGATACACAGGTCCAGGACCCAAGAAGTGATACAGACGATGACCAAGATGAAAGAGAAAGGGATTACAAGCTATGAAAGTCAAGAGGCAAAGCAAAGATGCAAGAGGTTGGAGAATGCTCCAAACAAGCACCTATAAGATCAGCAAGAGAGAAGAAACAACCAGAAAGGTATGGATATGATTCCACATTTGTTACAAAGCATTCAATCTACTTGGCAAAAGACTCTATTTCAGAGGAACCCTCAACCTATGAAGAGGCAAAGGGAAACCCTAATTGGGAAAAGGCCATGAACGAAGAGATAGATGCATTGAAGGAAATGGACACTTGGGATTTGGTTCCAATGTCACCGAATCAAAAGGTAATTGGTTGCCGATGGGTATATAAAGTTAAAAGAAATTCAGATGGATCAGTTTGCAGGTACAAGGCAAGATTAGTTGCCAAAGGATGCTCACAAACTCATGGTATAGACTATGAGGAAACATTCTCACCAGTTGCAAAGATGACTACAATCAGGACATTGATAAGTGTAGCTGCTGCAAGGAATTGGAGACTACTCCAACTTGATGTGAAAAATGCATTCCTAAATGGTTGGATAAGTGAAGAGGTATACATGTCACAACTACCAGGTTTTGAAAACCCTAATCATCCATCTTATGTTTGCATACTTAAGAAAGCATTGTATGGATTGAAACAAGCTCCAAGAGCTTGGAATTACAGGTTGGTTACATATCTTCAAGACCAAGGGTTCAAAGCTAGCAGCTCAGATCCTTCTCTATTCATCAAAAGGGATCACAATGAGGTTATCTATCTATGTGTATATGTAGATGATATTATTGTGACAGGTGATGATCTAAATGGCATTCAAAGGATCAAGAGACACATGCAAGAGGAGTTCAAAATCAGTGACCTAGGTGAGCTCACATATTTCCTAGGTATGCAGGTGATATATACAGATGAAGGAATGTATTTGACTCAAAGAAGATACATTCAGGATCTTCTTCTCAAGTTCAAAATGGAGAACACTAAACCTATAGGTACACCTTTGGAGATGAATCATAAACTTAGTGTTTATGAAGGTGAGAAAATTGAAGACATTAAAGAGTATCAAAGCTTGGTAGGTAGCTTGATATATGCTACTCATACAAGGGCAGACATCTCATATAGTGTGGGAGTGCTTAGTCAGTTCATGCACTCACCGAGAAGACCACACATGGATGCGGCTAAGAGAGTACTTAAGTATCTCAAAGGTACAATCAACGAAGGTATATTCTATCCTTACTCTTCAGATTTGGATATCAAAATCTACTCAGATGCAGATTGGGCAGGAGCTAAGGATGATAGAAAAAGTACATCTGGTTACTTAGCATTTGCAGGTTCAAAGCTAGTGTCATGGAGTTCCAAGAAGCAACCAACAGTTGCTTTATCCTCAACTGAAGCAGATTACAGAGGCTTGACCATAGCAACTCAAGAGGCAATATGGTTAAAAGCATTGTATACAGATTTGGGACTAGTGGGTTCCAAACCTCACATATTAGGAGATAATGTAAGTTCCATGCATCTAGCGGCAAATCCTATTTTCCATGCGAGAACCAAGCACATAGAAGTCCATTACCACTTCATCAGGGAGAAGCTCATGGCAAAGGAGATTGACATTTCTTTTGTTCCGATTGAAAAGCAAGTAGCAGATATGATGACAAAGGCACTTGATGGAATAAAGCTTTGTAGATTCAAAGCTATGGCAGGTATTCAACCTATCAGAGAATGAATACTCAAGCATATCCGTTGGAGAGTTCTTTTTCATATGCTCATTTATTGTATTTTTTGAGAAAATTTTGATGGCTCATTTACCGTTGTAAAAGCCTTGAGCTTGACACATGTAAAGGTAGAAATATAGAGCCAAAATCCCACAAAATTTTGGTGGTTGAAGTTGCATTCAATCAAGCAATCAATCACCTAAAAGTAGATCAATCAAGATCTTCACTTTTCCTAGATTGTAGGGAAGTGAATTGATTCCCTCCAACAACCATTTCCACCTTCATTTGAATTCAAATTCAAGTTTTAAAAGTCGTGGAACACTCCTAGAGGCTATATAAGGAGTTGAAATCACTTGTACATTACATGGAAGCAATATACATACACTTGTGACCATCATTGTCTTGCTCCAATTTTCTGCATCATCTTCTTCCCCAACAGTAATCTTGTAGAGGCTGCTGCTCTCTCCTCAGAGGTCCAAAATGAGTGCAGGAGGACTCATTGGAAAGGTATCAGTGCCTAGTTTATGCCTGTAAACGTTCAAATCATTTGGTTCAGCAGATTTGGAGAAATCTCAGTTTTTCTGCCTCGGGGTCAATCTCTACGTATTCCTGAAAAATAGGAAGTACCACCGGTGAATGTCGCATTCATTCCTATAGCATATTTTGCTTATTCCTTATACTTTTGTGCATTCCATACACTCAATCCTATGTGTATCACTCCCATAAAAGGATTTTTTCTAATTGTAATCACGCTGGTCGCTATGGGCATTTGAAGTTCATTGTCTCTTCCATAGATAGTAAGTTTTTTGAGCTAGTCGACCCGCAAACCTATCTGTTTTGTATCGACTCATTCTCCTTGATGCTCCAAGGTACATAGTGTGTTTCTTTGCACTTATACATGCCTATAAGGTCTATTTGAGTCTCCAAAAGCTCAAGGGCTGGTCTTGTGCCAGTTGGCTTGACCAAACTTCATCGCTTCGAAACGCACTTTTCTACCTTCGACAAGCTTCTCCAAGTTCTTTCAATACACACATAGATACATACTTACATATTCATATTAGCATACAATCTTATCTGTATTTAGGTATTCACATGGGCACAAACACACATATGCACTTGTTTGGTCACACACATATAAATATTTCAGATGCATACACTCATTCACATGAATTTAGACTCATACACATGAATTTAGACTCATACACATGATTAATTTAACACAAAAACATTCATGAATATATAGCCATACACACTTAGACAGAGAGTCAGTCATGCACACACAGTCTGTTCATGCATATACAATAGATAAATCTATACACCCACAAACATCTTTGATCACATTTTCTAATCCTTTTCTTGTGTTTTTTTTTCCTCTAACTATAAAGAAAATGCATATCAAGTGATTAAATTAGAGAGAAAATATGTTCAACTAATCGTCATCAAGAATTCATAAACCCACATAAAATATGTTTCTCTATCAATCATCATGTTGAGTTCTTTATGGCATTCACCCCCACTTAACATGTGCATAGTCCTCGATGGACCAACTTGCAAGTTCATTCCCAGTAGTATCAAAGATCTTAAAAGAAAACAATTCAAGTGCTTTTCATAATTTTTTCAGAATTATCATGATTTTTCTTTTATTTGCAAATGGAAATTTTGGAAATAAATCATTTTCAAATTACTCAAGCTAAAATAAAAAACACATTCATGCAACATATGACTTTGAAAATAAGCTAGAAATGCATTTATAGAAATCAATAGAAATTCAAGGTGGAATCCTTCATGTCTACTCCTTTCAAAGTTAGGCATAATTTTATATAAACATTTAGATGCTATGTATTTACACGCTCATCAAGAGATACTAATTTTTTCCACTATTGCATACATTCACCTCGTACAACCTATACATATTACCTACCAGTGATTTCCAAACCACAACTAAATTCTATGTACTTTTGTTGTTTATTTTCTTCTTTTTCTTTATTTTTATTCAGCTTTATCTTTGGCAACAACCATTAATGTATCACTTATTCTTTTCTTTAACTTAACTTTATTTTTTTGAGGGTGGGAGGAAACATAAATTTTCAATCTTCTCTTCAAGAAATCTTCACAAGTTTTTTGTTAGAAGGGAAAGGCCTCACCCCTAATTAGAGTTGAAGATCTAGGCACATGCACTACTAGGAACTATGTTCTCACTAACTTATGCCTATCATACTATGCATATCCTATCTATATAAAACAACTCCTTTCTTCTACTAAGAGCTTCCACTCTAGACTACCTTGTCTAGGTCATTTTGAGATTTATAAGGATTCTAAACCTATTCCCTAAGCATACACATTCCTACTAGAGTACTTAATTTTTACCTTTTTTAACTTAAAATCTCTATAATGCTAGAACATCATGTTATGCAATGAATGCACTACATTATATTAGAAAAAAGAAAAAAAAAAGAAGAGAATTGAATAGGAATAGTTTCACTTGATTATTATTCGTCTTCTTCATCTTCAAGTAGCTCATCATCAATTTGGTAATCATCATCCATCCTTCACTTGAACAATTTCACACATTTTCCTATAATTAAAGATTTTAAAGGAGCCCCACCAAATTCTCATAGTGTATATGTATTCATCCTTTTCAACGCATCATATTGGGAATCAAACGTACTATCACAAATTAATACCCACTTGCTAATTTGTATTTGATGAGGTTTACATCAATGTGTTTTATCAATGTATATATTATTCTTTAGGTAGAACTCCTTTTATTTCTATATGTATTCATTCAACATATCTTTTGCTTATTTTAATTTCTTTATTCTCAAGGATAAAATCTCTTCTCGTTTTAGATTTTCATTTTAAGGAAAATATTTCTAGGTAGGTATTTGAGTGTGAATAGAAAAAATTGGTTTTTGAGAATACATAGTTATGTAGGCATAAATCCTATAGTTTGAATATATGTCATCGTATTCACCCATAGCATGGAAGGAATATATTTAGGCCATTTTTTTATATCTCCATCATATTCCTTTGAGATTTCCCTCATAGGAGGATGGCCATGTTCGATCTCATCATTCAACTCTGCATTATAAGCAATTGTTAGAGACAATCAACTTCCATATTTTTCAATAAATTCTCTGACCTCTCTAGCATCTTGTTCTCCTCAATCAAAAAATACCTTCTCAATATATCAAAATCATGATTTGACTTCCTCTAGAAGAAGCTTGCATATAATATAAGTAGTATATGATTGGAGAGCTCAACCTTCCATTGGTTGGTTAAGTTTTCTCACATGAAAACTATATACCTCATTTTATCAATCCATTTTGGCATGGTGACAAGATGAATTACACACTTATAACAAATACATGGAAAGTAGCTCCGATGCAATGGACCTCTATGTTTGATCAAGGATTTTACTTGACATGTGGCACAAGTGATCACAAAATTTCTTACATTCACGTAAATCTTGCACCAGCAATGTTTTTTCCTTATTTTCTCATACATTGCCACAAAAACTTTATGACCTACCTATACGGCTTCATGCATATCTCTCATTACTTGTACTTGAATTCTTCTCTTCCTTAGTACCCTTTGTGGATATTTCACAATACCTCTAACATGTCACCAAGAAATCAATTCTTCACGAAGAAGCTATATTAATTTTTTGATATGTTCTTGAATTTGTTTGTAGACTAGTTTGAGGAGGGCGTCAAAGTAGTCAAATATTTTCCTATCTCTTTCCATTTCCCTTCATACTGCTCATCTCTAGACTGTTTAGAAGCATAAACTTATGGATCATAGTTTAGTAACTTTATACTTTGTTCTGTTGCACCATCTAACATATCATCATATTTTGCCTATGAGAGCATGTCTACATTAGTATTGGATTTCCCAACTATATGAAAAAAAGCCAAATTTATAGACTTGAAATCCATTGAAACATTCCAATGTCTTGAGATGAGCAATTAGCAATCATTACAATTGATGGAAGAAAATCTATTTTTACATTTACATTAGCTCCAATGAAATATCCTTTATTAGTTTCTAAATTAGTAACTAATCCCCATGGATCTCTTTTATTTGAGGATACCTTTTTTGAGTGTCATGTAAGATCTTAGCACCAAAACACACTTCATACCTCTTCCCCCCATCATCATCTTATCTTATGACCCAACCTATCCCAATACAACTAGTATCAATTGTCAAAGTGATTGATCTACTTGCCAAATAATATATTTGTTTCAAGATAGGGGCTTCAATTAGAAGCTATTTTAGCTTTCACATAGCTCTTGAATGTTTTTAGTCATAATGAAATTCTTTCTTTTTCTCAGTAGATTATGAAGTGGGTTTGCAACATGATTAAAGAAAGAGATCCAAATAACATAGAAGATGCATGCTCCTAGAAATCTCCTCACTTCAGCAACATTATTGCAAACTTTAAAAATCTTGTTAAGGGCATCAACTTTCTCTGGATATAGCTTTTGCCCATAATGATCACTCAGATGTCGGAGAATCAAGACTTTGTTACTGCCTAAAATAGATTTCTCTAGCAAGAATGTGAATCCAACCTCTTCAAATCTCTTAATTTTTTTTTCAAAGTCAAATATATGGTCAATGACAAATTTCCTACCAAAGGATGAAGTTCACACAACCACATGCCACAACATCAAAACAATGGAAAGAAGTTGGCTACCATAGGAGTTTTTCAAAGGTGCAAGGGTGTAAATGCAACCATATGGATTCGGTCCTCATTGTGTTCATGATCATGGAAATCTCAATCTTCATTGCAAGGGTAAGCTCTTAGGCTTTAAGCATCAAACACATGGTTGGATGGTTGATATTGAACAATATGTATCCACATTTCCAACCATGAAGTTGGAAAACTCTATTGGAATTAGATATCCTATCCATTGTTAGTATTTCTATATTATTTAAAATGCTTCATGGTGTCGAATGTCTTAGTTATTGATGTTAATATGTTTTTCTTTGTTATAATCATATTTCCTTCTACTATAGTGGAGAGAAACCACTCCATATTCTTACAGGAACTTTCAGCTAATTAAATGTAGACATTAGGAAATTAACATTTCTAGATGTCTCGCCAAAATTATTTGTGAAAGGATCTTATTTTACCCACACAAATACATTATTCCTTCTACAGATGATGATTATGAAAGGTTAGAGATGATTAAAGTTGATTCTCATCTTATTCTAGAGTGGCCACAACCTGATTTTTGGTCCACATCATCTTTCAAGTGCAAGATGGTAATGGACATACATAACTCTTTGAAATTCACACAAGTTTTTAGATCTATAGGTGCACATTGGATTCTACAAATCCATTGTTTTGTGCTCATATTTCAAGATATTCCATTTCAAGAAACTCATACAATGTTCCTATGCAAAGATATTACATATGCTGTAGTAGAAAGTTTTACTAGGATAAAATTCGGGTTACATAGAAGGATTGACAAATGGGGATAGATATCCTTGTAAAATTGGTGACACAAGGGTAGGCTTTTTCTATTTAAATCATTGTACTTCTTTGTATGTTAGATTTTACTATGATCATTGGATGCGTAAACTTGGAGAGTAGATACCTTTGCAAAGCTCTATAGGAACTTTAATTACATTTGAATTTAATGGAAACTTACCCAACAATGATATCTAGATAGTTTTAGTCAATCAACGTTGGAACTTGGCTAACTTGAGAGAGCACTTACTTATCATGGGATATGATAATCTTCTTGAATATCAAATATAAAGTATGAGGGAGCAAGGTAAGAGTTGGATTCCATTTATATATATCTTATTATATGATTATTGTTCATAGAGTTCATAATGTTTTACTTTACTTTGAAATGTCCACATGTTGGAAAGAGATTGAAAGACAAATTCAAGGTCCTTGTAGATTGGAGCATGGATGGGACTGAAATTTCATTGTCATAATTCTTTTCTCAAGTTTTAATCTTTTTTATGTAAAGACAATGCAAAAATATTGTACAAATGTATTTTCAATGAAAACATTTTCACATTGTCTTCAAAAAGATTTTGGCCCATTCTACTTGTATCAAGAGATTTTTTATATTTTTGTATGAAAAATTTTATTGTTTATTTTCTTTGTTGTGATCTCAAATGTCAATTTTTTCTTTCAAAGTCATTAATGTTTGTGATTGCTTAAAAGAAACTCACTTCTTTTTTAATTTTACTATTACTTAAAAATCCTAGCAACACTATAAGTAGAAGTTCTATCTCCTCATTTTTTACCTTTGCAACTAAGAAGAGTGATAGATCAGTTCATTGTGTGTTTGCAATTTATGCATTTCACTTCTATAACTCCTAAGATTATATGCCAAAGGTTTATTGAATTGTTAGAGGATTTCGATTATAAAGGTCAGCAAGGCCTATATGATCTTCTCTCCAAGATTCTTGATCTCCACGATACCATGTAGATGAACTCATATGCCTTAAAAGAGATACTTCAATATATGGATGTTCATACATTGTGTTTCTCTATTGAAATACCACCATATGATTGAAAATGGGTTCCTTGTGACCTTCTCATCTAGATTCACAAATATATGAGGCATTTGTAAAATGTTCGAAGCGATTCCAAGAAATTGCAGAGGAAGCAGGACACCTCCTCGATGAGAGGGTGTCACTAATCAGAAATTTAAATAGAAAAATGTAAAATACCTATCCATAATTGATCCCATATTTTTTTTGTGAATGAGGAACCAAATCCAACTCCTTATGACATCCCTCATCTTCTTAAGGGTGGGTTTGTTGAGGATAAAAAGGAACCACCTCAAGAACCCTCGATTCTCTTATTAGAGAGAGAAGCAACTGAAACAACTTATTCTCATGGTGTGAGTGATAAGTTGGAAGAAGTATAAGTACCATTCACCTCTATGGAGCCACAAGGGATTATACCAGAGGTAGAATTATAAGCTTTTTCAATGGTTCTTATCGATTCACAAGACTATTTATTTTCGCATGATGTCAAAAAGGCATTTGGTTTACTACCTGATGATTGCTTAAGTTTATTTTGTACCATGTTAGAGTGCCCTTTTGATAGCAACTCTGAATTATTGGAGAAGACGTTTTTTCCATTTGGTGATTGAGTGGAAGACACAATAAAATTGTTTTGTGATGACATACTTACAAGTGAGCATCAACAAATCACTGAAGAAGAATTCAATAATGCACAAGCAAGGATATTAGAGTCAAAGGTTTCTAGTTCACCAATCATTGAGCATAGTAGGATTTCCTACTCTAGCATTAATTTACATCTTCCAAAGAGAGGACAATAGGAAGATAGAGTTCAAGATGTAAGTATTTTCAACTGATCATTCTCACAACAACATGCAGACACTAATCTCAAGACTTTGTGAAGGAGGCGATTGAAGGTGACAAGTTTTTAGCCAAGAGTGGAGGGGATCAAGTGTCTCATGGAGGTGGCTCATCACTTGCAAACTACATTGGGAAACTTCTCAAATAACATTTTGTAATTATCCATAAAGACTATAGTCCTCAAGGGCACTTCATGACATGGTGTTTGAAGGCCTTAAGTAAATTGCTTTGTTTATCAACCATTAATCTCATTCTTCTTTTAAATTCCAACCCATGCCTCATGTACATTATACTCCCCTTAGGGTATATATCAAACTCCGGCCCTAGGCTACCTATGCATATCCTCATAGGCACCTCTATTGTGCTCTCATGAGTTGGAGGTGATATAAAAATAAATAAATAAAAATGAAAAAAAAAACATGTTTTATAATATCATTAAAAATATTAATTTATGAAAAGAAACATACCTATGGGTAGATAAGCCTCTGTGCGTATGGAGCTGCAGAGGAGCCTTCCTCTAGCTGCTCAGTAAGCATTTGTATGATGAAGTCTAGTTCCTCATCGGGCATGTTTGCATACTCATGCATGATAGCCCTTAAGGAATCAGGCGGAACTTTCCCTCTCATTAGATTCTTTATGAGAGTAAGTTTCACCTTTCTCTCTCTACTACAGTCCATAATATCTGTACATATAAAACAAAACAGATTAGAAATATATATATATATATATATATATATATATATATATATATATATATATATATATATATATATATATATATATATATATATATATATATATATATATATATATATATATATATATATATATATATATACACATATACATATATATATATGTGTGTGTGTGTGTGTATGCATATGTGTGTATGTATATATATGTGTATGCATATGTATGTGTGTATAAGTGTATGTGGGTGTGTATGTGTGTGTATGCATGTATGTATGTATGCATATGCATGTGTATTGTGTATGCATATGTATATATATGTGTGTGTGTGTATGTGTGTGTCTCTATCTATGTGTGTATATGTATGTGTGTGTATGTATATGTGGGTGTATGTATCTATGTGTGTGTATGTATACATGTGTGTATGTGTGTGTATGCATATGTATGTATAGTGTGTGTATGTATACATGTGTATGTGTGTGTGTATATATGTATATATACATGTGCATGTGTGTGTATGCATATGTATGCGTAGCATGTGTATGTGTTTTTTTATGTGTATATGTGTGCACATTTGTGTGTATGCATGTGTATGTGTGCATCTCTATGTGTGTATGTGTATGTGTGTGTCTCTATGTGTGTGTATTGTGGGTGTATGTATATGTATGTGTGTATGTATACGTATGTATGTGCAAGTATCTATTTGTGTATGTGTATGTGTAGTGTATGTGTATGTGTGTGTATGTGCGTGTTTGCATGTGTGTATAGTGTGTGTGTATGTATACATGTGTATACATATGTATGCGTGTGTATAGGTGTATGTATACATGTGTGTGTATGCATATGTATGTGTAGTGTGTGTATGTGTCTTTTTATATGTATATGTGTGTAGGTTTGTGTGTATGCATGTATATGTGTGTGCATGTGTGTGTCTCTATGTGTGTGTGTATCTTTGTGTGTAATGTGGGTGTATCTATATGTGTGTGTATGTATACATGTGTATGTGCAATTATCTATATCTATATGTGTATGTGTAGGTGTATTTGTGCATATGTGTGTGTATGTATGTGTATGTGTGTGTATATGCATGTATGTATATGTGTGTGTATGTATATGTATGTATTTATATGTGTGTGTATGTTTCTGTAGGTGTCTATGTGAGTGTATGTATGTGTGTATATGTGTATGTGGGTGTATATGTGTGTGTATGCATGTATGTATCCGTATGCATGTGCATTGTATATGCATATGTATGTGTATGTGTATGTGTATGTGTATGTGTATGTGTATGTGTATGTGTATGTGTATGTGTATGTGTATGTGTATGTGTATGTGTATGTGTATGTGTATGTGTATGTGTATGTGTATGTGTATGTGTATGTCTATGTGTATGTGTATGTGTATGTGTATGTGTATGTGTATGTGTATGTGTATGTGTATGTGTATGTGTATGTGTATGTGTATGTGTATGTGTATGTGTATGTGTATGTGTATGTGTATGTGTATGTGTATGTGTATGTGTATGTGTATGTGTATGTGTATGTGTATGTGTATGTGTATGTGTATGTGTATGTGTATGTGTATGTGTATGTGTATGTGTATGTGTATGTGTATGTGTATGTGTATGTGTATGTGTATGTGTATGTGTATGTGTATGTGTATGTGTGTGTCTCTATGTGTGTGTCTATGTGTGTGTCTCTATGTGTGCGTCTCTATGTGTGTGTATATGTGTATGTGTGTGTCTCTATGTGTGTGTATGTATATGTGGGTGTATGTATCTATGTGTGTGTATGTATATGTGTGTGTATGTATGTGTATAAACATGTACGTATAGCATGTGTATGTGTGTGTATTTATACATGTGTATGTGTGTGTATATGTGTATGTATGTATGTGTATGTATACATGTGTATGTGTGTGTATGCGTGTATGTATGTATGTGTTTGTATACATGTGTATGTGTGTATGCATATGTATGTATGTATGTGTGTGTATGTATATGTGGGTGTATGCATGTGTGTGTATGTATATGTGTGTATGTGTGTGTATGCATATATTTTTATAGTGTGTGCATGTGTGTGTATACGTGTGTGTATGCATGTGTTTGTATGTGTGTGTATGCATGTATTTGTATAGTATGTTTGTGTGTGCATATGTGTGTGTATGCATGTGTGTATACATGTCTTTGTATGTGTGTGTATGCATGTGTTTTTATAGCGTGTTTGTGTGTGTATATGTGCATATGTATGTATGCATGTGTTTCTATGTATGTGCATTTGTGTGTATGTACGTGTGTGTCTCCATATGTGTGTATGTATGTGCATATGTGTGCATGCATGTGTATGTATGCATGTGTATGCATATATTTTTATAGTGTGTGCATACATACACATGCATGCACACATATGCACATATACACACACAAACACGCTATAAAAACACATGCATACACACACATACAAAGACATGTATACACACTATAAAAATATATGCATGTGTATGCATATATTTTTATAGTGTGTGCATGTGTGTGTATACGTGTGTGTATGCATGTGTTTGTATGTGTGTGTATGCATGTATTTGTATAGTATGTTTGTGTGTGCATATGTGTGTGTATGCATGTGTGTATACATGTCTTTGTATGTGTGTGTATGCATGTGTTTTTATAGCGTGTTTGTGTGTGTATATGTGCATATGTATGTATGCATGTGTTTCTATGTATGTGCATTTGTGTGTATGTACGTGTGTGTCTCCATATGTGTGTATGTATGTGCATATGTGTGCATGCATGTGTATGTATGCATGTGAGTGTATATGTGTGAGTCTATGTGTATGTATGTATATGTGCAAATATCTATTTGTGCATGTGTATGTGTGTGTATGTGTATATATATGTGTGTGTATATGTGTGTATGTATGTGTGTGTATGTGTGTATATGTGTGTATGTATATGTGTGTATGTATGTGTGTGTGTATATGTGTGTATGTATGCGTGTGTGTATATGTGTATATATGTATGTATATGTATGTGTGTATGTGTGTATATGTGTATGTATGTGTGTGTATATGTGTGTGTATGTGTGTGTATATGTGTGCGCATATGTGTGTGTATATGCCTATATGTATATGTGTGTGTTTATATGTGTATATATATGTATATGTGTATATATGTGTATGTATGTGTATGTATGTGTATGTATGTGTATGCATATGTGTGTATATGTGTGTATATGTGTGTATGCATATGTGTGTGTATATGTATGTATGTATGTATGTATGTATGTATGTATGTGTGTGTATATGTGTATGGATATGTGTGTATATTTGTGTGTGTATATGTGTGTATGCTTCTGTATATGTGTGTATGCTTCTGTATATGTGTATATGTATGTGTGTGTATATGTGTGTATGTATGTGTATGTATGTGTGTATATGTGTGTATATGTCTATGTATGTGTGTGTATGCATATGTGTGTATGTTTGTGCATGTGTGTGCATGCATATGTGTGTACATATGTGTGTGTATATGTGTGTGTACCTTTGCAACGCTCGGTCGCTCATCGCTTGCTCGGTCGCTCTCTTTGGTCTCTTTGTTCACTGTCTCTCACTTGATCGTGGCACAAATGTGTCGAGAGAAAGCAATTTGTTTTCAATTCCTATAGTGTTGCTTATGCAATGCCAAATCATCACAGATAGTTTGCCCCTGTTGCTAAAAGCATTGCTAGCCTTTGATGCTCATAGTGACGGTTAGCATGAGCATCGCATAAGCGACACTAGGCATTGCATATGTGATGTTTTCAATTTATCTTTTTGTTTTTTTTTTAGGGCTTTGCTTATGTGATGCTTTTTTATAGAAGCATCACATAAGCAATGATCCTCACTTTTTTTTTAGTTGGGGATGTCGCTACACCCTCACTATTTTTGTAGTGAAATATTGTAAAGGAAATGATCATGTTATAAAGAGTTTTCCAAAACTGACTGTAAAAGAGGCAAAGAAAAAAGAGGTCAGAATGGTTGTTGCAGAGGCCTCTACACCTAAAATACAGTTACTAATCTTTTGCAGAATGAAGAGTGGGTGTTTACTACTCTTTGCACTTATGGCCATCTTCTCATGAACATTGTATGTATATAGTAGACTCAGATTTTGGTACTTTGAAGGTGGGGCAACCAAACATATTACCTTGTAGCACAGTTTCTTCAATTCACTTGAGTCTACCCCTATAGGGAATAATGTCACATGTGCTAACAATTGTTCTTATCCTGTAATGGTAGTTGGTAGGATAATTCTGACAATTGTTGATGGTAGTTCTTTCACAATGTCATATTCTTTGTTTATGCTAGGCATCAAGAGAAATATGTTATTAGTTCTAGTATTCGCCAAGATTGGCTTGGTTGTGCAATTTGTTGATGACAGATGTATAGCTCATGATCTATCAAATGGTGATGTTATTATTGCTTCTAACATTTTATGGCTTGGGTTGTATAAGCTCATAGATTATGCAAAATCTATGAATGATTCAGCATGTGCAATTCAAGATTCTTTGGCTATGCCAGATGCAAAGCTTTGGCATGCATGCTTTGATCATCTGAATTATGCTATGCCACACCTATAGAAATTGGAAATGGTGTCCTCTCTTCCCAAACTTGAGGCACCTTGTAAACATGTTTTTGAAGGTTGTATTTTGGGCAAAATGTAGCGTTCCTCCTTTCCCCAAGATGGTTCAGTTCGAGGTACTAAGAAATTGCAGCTTGTTCACAATGATGTCTGTGGTCCTATGCAGATACCCTCTTTTGGGAACTACCTTTACTTTGTGAATTTTATTGATTATTTTTTTGGCCATGCATGGGTGTATCCACTAAAAGCAAATTCCAAAGTGTTTATGTGCTTCAAACAATTTTTGGTTTAGGTTGAAAATCTATTAGCATGTAAAATGGGCATCCTCTATTCTGATCGAGGGGGGGAATACCATGTCTTCTAATTGTAATGTGTTTCTAGTTGAACATGGGATAAAAAATCGATGTACAACAATGTATATAGCTCAATAGAATGGAGATGCTAAAAGAAAGAACAATTCACTCATGTTGATGAGATGAGGTGTATGGTCAAAAGTTAGGCCTTACCAAATAGCTTCTAGCTTGAGGTTGTTATGTGCGTTGCATATATACTTGATAGGTGTCCCACCAAAGCATTGCAGTCTATCATGTCATATGAGGCTTGGCATGGTCGCAATCATTTGTTGCCCATCTACGTGTCTTTGGTTGGCTGGCATATGCATTAGTGTCTGAATAACAACAAAAAAAATCTGATGATAAAGTAGGAAAATGCTTTTTTTTTGGTACAATTATGAAAGCAAAGGCTATTGTCTATATCATCCATAGACTAAACACATTCAGGTTAGCCGTGATGTTGTTTCTGTGGAATATGCAACGCATCCATTACTTTCATGTACTAAAGAGACATCAGCTAGCTCCAAAGACATGTATGAAACTTTGCTACCTCTTTTTACAGGTGGATAGTCAAGTCCTAGTTTAGATGAGGCGATTTCATAGGCTTTACAAGTTGTAGAAGAAAGAAGCAAAGAGAAGCAGGCTCCAAAAATGTTCAAATTTATCCGTAAGCTTCTTCTTCAAATTTCCATGATAACATTTCAAAAGCGTTGTAAATGCATTAAGGGTCACTTGTTTTTGCCATATTTCTATTTTGGAGCCATCTCCACCTTTAAAAGGTGGGGCCCACAAAAAAACTAGGTCAATTTGCAAAACTATAACTTGCATGCTATTTGGAAACACTCAAATATTCTAGATCCTAAATTTCATACAATTATGTGTACTGCTGATGCACGTAAACTATGTTATTCTGAGATCAAACTCTCACGTCATAGTGGAATAGTGTTCAAGCAAAAGTATAGTTTATAATGTTTTTGTAGTGTTGTGAATTGCTGCAAAAATGGCAAACGAGAATGGAATGAGTCAACTTATGGGCAATAAGCTGCATAAGAACAACTTCCATGCTTGGAGATTCATGATGAGGAATTTCCTAATGGGAAAAGGCTATTGGAAGTACATCAAAGGAGAGAATGAAAATGCTCTATAGTTTCCATAGAGGAATCCGATTCGAGACTAGTTAAGAGCATATGAAGAAAGGAATCAAGGAGAGATAATGTATTGGCTATCTAGCATACAGGATAGCATGATTGGTCATATACAGGATGCCAAGACTTCAAGAGAGGCTTGGAATAGTTTGGTCACATTGTATGAGACCAATACAAAGGCACAAAAATTGCAACTCAAGAACGGGCTACATACACAAAAGAAAAAGGGTATGTCGCTAAGTGACTACACCTTGAAAATCAAAAGCATATATGAGTCACTTGCAATTATTGGCATGAATGTAGATGATGATGATGATGATGTGGAAGTTTGCCTTCATGGTTTAGGAGCTTCATATAAGCAATTCAAAACTTCTATACAGACTAGGGAAAATATTTTGAATTTTGTTGATCTAGTGTCCATGCTGATTATTGAAGAAAAGAATCTTGGTGAGGGCCCAAACTCCCAAGGAAAATCTAATTCTGAGTAGGTATTCTACTATGGCAAAGGAAAAGGCAGAGGTAGAGGTTTCGAAAGTCGAAAGGAAACAGTAACCAAGACCAAGGTCAACATCAAAATCATGTAGCAGGTAGAGGATAGTTTTGAGGCAAGGGATCCAAAGAGTCCATAGAAATTTCCAAAGAATTGATTTAGGTAATGTCACTAAAGGATGCTTGAATTGTGTGATTGTAGGTTGAAGAATCAAAATAACATAAGGCAGCAAAACAACAATGCATCCACAAGTGTAGATGATTCTTAGAAGTTATTCATGGTTCAACATCATATGATGAATACAATGTCTACTGATGTTTCAAAATTGAATGGTAATGTCTGGTATGGTGATTTAGGTGCTTCAAATCATATGATTAGTCATGCAGAATGGTTTAGTAGTTTGTAAAAATTGTCAATTCCTGGATATGTTGAAAACAGGTGATGGCACATCACATCCCATCAAGCATATAGGAAATATAGCACTATCTATTGAGGATGGGAAGGTAAAGCATCTTGTTGATGTGCAACATGTTCCAAATATAAGAAAGAATCTAGTTTTTACTGGAAAAATGGTTGACCCTGAATTACAAGTCAGGATCATTGTTGATGGGTTATATGTAGAAGAGTTTAAACAGGATGGAAGATTGATTGCCAAAGGAAACAAACTGGGTAGGATGTTCACCTTAAATGTGAAAATTCCTGAAATGAATGTAGCTATGCTTGCAAAAGGTGGAGCAATTATTGTTGATATAGAAATTTGGCACAAATGAATCGGATATGAAAATTTGCAGAGGCTCAAATTGATGCAGCCAAAGGAGATTGCCAATGGACTACCAACCTTAAAGGTTGGAGAGATGCAAAAGGTATGTGCAACATGGAATTTGGTAAATAGTTAGAGCACCATTTTTGCATGAAGAGCATGTTAGTGAGAATGTGGTAGAAATAGTGCATATAGATGTTTCGGGTCCTACAAAGACCACATCTATGGATGGTTTCATGTTTTATCTTACTTTCATTGATGAACATACATGGAAAGTATGGGTATATTTCATGAAAGAGAAGAGTGAGGTGTTCAGTCACTTCTAGAATTTTAAGGCTATGATGGAAAAGAAGAGAGAAAAGTATATTCAGACATTAAGGTCTAATGGAGGAGGTGAATACATGTCAAATGAGTTCAGTAACTTTCTAAACAGTCATGGAATTTGACATCGGTTTTCATGCAAGTATACACGACAATAGAATGGTCTTGTTGAATGCAAAAAGACATATTGCAGAAATAACAAGAGCCTCGATGGCCGAGAAGAATATGCCTCATTATTATTGGGCAAAAGTTGTGCACACTATTGTATATATCATCAACAAAACACCAACTACTATTGTACATCAAGTTACCCTTGAAGAGAAGTTCACACGTAAAAAGCAAAACTTATCACATATGAAATTTTTTGGTTGTATTGCATATGCACATGTTCCAAATGTGTTGAGGATGAATCTTGATCCAAAAGCAAAAAAATGTATCTTCATTGGGTACTTCCTTGAGCAAAAGGGATGTAAATGTTATAACCCAGTCACACGATAGTGAAGGTAGGCAGAGATGTGTTATTTGATGAAATGTCAAGCTTCTATGTAGATGCCAAAGAAGGACTGAATCTTGAACCAAATGACAAAGAAAATGTTGAAAAATCAAGTGCACAATCTCTTTTAAGCGGACCAGATGTGTCACCATGCAATAGTTCCAACTCAAATCCATGGATTAGAAGATTGCATGGAAATTTCAGTCTATCAACTTCATCAAATATATCCAAAAAAGGTAAAGAAAAGCTTTTTGTTAATTGTAAAACATCTCTAGGTTTTGAAGACATTGATGGAGATTTAACCAGTTTAGAAAAGAGTCTTGATGGAGAACTTGGATTGCTCTCTATGAAGACTTTAAGAGTAAGAAAGGCACATGCAGATGGTACAAGGAGAAGTGACCTAAGACCAAGAAGATTTGGGAGGATGCAGAATTCAATGCAATGATTAACATATGATAGTTACATGGCTCATCATTTTACCTCCATCAAAAAGGTAATACAAGATGCTGAACCCTGTTGTTTTGAAGATGCGATTGGGAATGCAGATTGGAAGAAAGCTATGGATGAGGAGATGGCTGCACTTTATGAAAATGAAACATGGAAGCTGGTTCCATTGCCACAAGGAAAGAAACCCATAGGCTACAAGTGGGTTTACAAGGTAAAGCACAACACTGATGGTAGCATAAGAAGGTACAAATCACGGTTGGTAGCAAAAGGATATGCACAAATATATGGCATTGATTATGAGGAAACGTTTAGCCTTGTAGCTAAACTATCTACTGTCAAAGCACTTGTTGCATTTGCCACAACAAGAGGATGGACTTTGCGTCAGATGGATGTGAAGAATGCTTTGCTACCTGGTGAGTTACAGGAAGAAGTATACATGGACTAGCCACAAGGATATGAAGATTCAAAGCACCCTGAATCAGTGTTTGCAGGTTGCAAAAGGCTTTGTATGGGCCTAAACAAGCCCCTCGCACTTGTCATGCGAGGATTGCTGACTACTCAACCACCATTGGATTTTCTATGTGTGATGCAAATCATTCATTATATGTAAGGAGGGGTGATGATGGCATCATGATTATGGCTATTTATGTTGATGAGTTGATCATGGGAGATGATAATGAAGCAAGCATTAAAGAGGTAAAGCAACTCCGTATGCAAGAATTTAACATGAAATAACTTGGTGTACTACACTATTTCTTGGGCACTGAGTTTATACATACAAAAATAGGTATATGGATGTTGCAAAGGCAATATGCCTTGAGTATGATGCAAAGGTATGGTATGGTTGATTGTAAGCCAAGTTCTATGCCATTATATCATAATTTGAAGTTGGATACTACACCAGGTGACACATTAGAAAATGCTACTATGTATAAGAAAATTGTGGGAAGTTTGATACATCTCACAATACAAGGCTTGATCTAAGCTACACTCTTGGACTTGAAAGTCAATTTAGGCAGGTTCCTAGGAAACCACACTTAGATGCTTTGAGACACATTCTATGATATGCAAGTGCTACTTTGGATTATGCATTGCTTCATGAAGTTGGTGTAGAATTGCAGGTTCATGGATACACCGATGTAGATTGGGATAGTAGTATTCTAGATAGAAGATCTACTAGTGGTTTTCTATTCTCACTTGGAAGTGTAGATATTACATGGATCAGTTAGAAGCAACCCACTGTTGATTTGTCAAGTATAGAGGTTTGGTATAGAGGTGCTACAATGGAAGCATGTGAAGCATCATGACTAGAGATGCTACTTGCATATTTAGGTGTGGAAGTGCAAAAGCCGATCATCATTTATTGTGATAATCTTAACATCATTTAGTTAGCAAGAAATCATGTTTTTCATGCTAGAACAAAGCATATCGAGGTACATTATCACTTCATCAGAGAGAAGGTATTAACAAGTGATATTGATCTTGTTTATGTGAAGATAGATGAGCAGGTTGCTAATATTTTCAATAAAGCACTTGGAGTTGAGAAGTTGAAGAAGTTTCAGAAGATTCTTGGATTAGAAGACATGACATTGAGCATGAGGGGGAGTGTTGATATATCAAGCTCAACATGTGATGATCTAGGATGACATGTATCACTTTTTCATTTCTCTGATATGTGTAGTGGTCACGCTGGTATATGTCAGGTATAGTTCATTGAGCTTTACGAGATGTATCTCCAGAGAGTGATGGCACATTTGTTTCTTGCAAGCTCACTCATTTACGGACATTAGGATTTTCCTTATGTATTGTTCTTTATATATTGCACTAGTTTTATTGTTGTTTTAGGTCATTCTTTTACATTCCTTTTATGTAATAGAAGAAGGAGAACAAGATCATTCATCCTTGCCTCGATTTGTGTGTCTGCTCCTCTTTGATTTTAAGTATGTGTGTAAGCTCTCATCCTTATCTCCTTCCGCATGACAATACGAGCCTCATTTCTTGCCTAGTATAAAGTGGTAAATGTATCCCAAGCATCCTCTGTTGATTTGCAAGAGCAAGTGTGAGGAATAATGGCATGTTTGATAAACAAAGCTATCAATGCATATGTCTGAGCATCTTTGCCATGCCAACGAAGTTGCTCTACAGTAGGTGCAACATCACCTCAATGCCATCTACATCGCCTTGGATAATTATATTTGCAGGTATGATAGGATGTTTTCAGCACCTTGCACAATATTCCACAGTCCTTTCACAACCAATACATGATCCATCATATATGCCCATAATGGGTAATTAGTACCATCAAATCTATCCTCAACAACCAACATAAGGAATACATCATCGCTTTTAGCCATGGCCACTCACTAAAATACCCTACAAAAAATGATTGTATCTCAAAAAGTTGAGCAAAACTATCATGTCGAGCTCTACTAGATCTGTAACAGACTTCGAGATGCTTGTACTGTCGAACAAAAACTTGTATATATGTTGGGCACAAAAAGATGAAATTTCCTACACATGTGCTACGATAATGCATTTGGAGGTTGAAACGAGCTTAGATCTCGATTTCGAGACCACAAAACGAAGTAGTTTTGAACTCTTAATCACCTTGAGTATGCTCACCAATTTTCATGCAATTTTGAGACTATGACCGGAGGGTTGTCAATGATGCCTTAGATGAAGCACCGACCTACTCTGATACCAATTGTTGGAGTTTGAGGTCTGAAGAAACAGGCAAATAGCACAAGGTAGAAGAAGAAGCTTAGAGCACAACACAAAATACTAAATGTATTACCAAGATAATGTACAAAAATAAGTGACTGAGTAGAATTATAGGTGTATATACAAGTCGGAGGAATAAAAACCTCCTAATAAAAAATTGCTCCAACGATCTTAGTGTGTTGAGACACATCACTACCAAAATATATCAATAGTAAGTATGTATCCAGGCGTGCATACATGTATTCATGTATGTATGTGTATTAACGTATCTACATGCGTGTTCATGTAGCTGTGCATGCGTTTATGTATATGATAAATCTTGTTTACGTATTCCGATTATGTATCTGATAGTATGTATAATCTTTGTGTGTGAACTCAATGTATCTATGTGTTTGTAAGTATCTATGTGCGCGTATGTAGTGTGTATGCATGCGAGCGCCTGAACAAGGTCTCGCGGTAGCATTTCAAGTAAGCATGTAAAGCAGAAAAACAGAGTTGGAAACCAAAGGCGTTGTTGTAGATAGGAGGCGGCACAATGATAGTTCTGTTCAAGTGGGTTATCGTTCCAATGTCGTTAATGGAAAGCGGATGGATTTGTGCGTTTGACTTTGTGACTTAGGCATCAGTCACTAATGCGTTTTGCTTTTCTGCTTTTTTTTTTTTTTTTACCGTGGCTTAGATCTGTTTTTGCTTTTATGACCGCCTTTATCGAGAGTGCTTAATCCAAGTTGCTTTTCAGTGTGGATGCTGTCTTCTTATGGAGTTGACTTATGTTGGGGGGCGTTCGTGAAAAGCAGCGCCGGCTACTCTATCATGATTGCCTTTTGTGGAATGCAAGAAAGCACCAACTGTTCATATCGTAGGCAAGTAAAGCCAAAAGCAGAAAGCAGGTGCTTCTATAGAAGACAGAAAGCATGCTGATGTTTGCTTGAGCAGCATCATATGGAGGTGGCGAAAATGATTTCTTTCAGTCTCCTTGGTCCATGTGAGCTTTCTTTCTAACTCAAGATTCACCTTTTCTGTGTTGTGTGCCGCACAACCTTCTTCTTATGTGTGTGGACCTCTCTCTGTTTATATTTTATTCATTATTTTCTCGCTTAACGTACTTTTTTTTAAATGAAGGTTCAGCAAGCGCCTACTCCCCCGAGCTTTAATTTTGAAAGAACAACTTTACAAGTGAATGTGCATAGTATCCACAAGACTCCCAATATCCGAAAAAGCAGGGGTTAGACAACATTACAACTGGTTTCAACTAATTTAGATTGACCAAAACCATTAAATGTACAGCTCAAGGATTGAACTCTGGACCTTCGCCTCAAGAGATGAAAGAATCAACCATTAGAACAACAACACATGAACTCTCGTTACGTAATTGCACCTTTGTGAGTGTATGCTATTTATTCTAGTTCTCAGTCCCTATGTGTGCGCAACCGTGTGTGTATGAAGTCTTCATCGATCCTCACTGCCTCAGTCCTTATGTATGTTTGTAATATATGCTCTTGTTCTATGTTTCAGCTTCGTGTTGAAGCTCTTTGATAATTTCTCACATTATGTCTCTTGTGCCCTTGTATGTCCGGAAAGGTGTCTCTATCTTCCTCAGTGTACTAATTTACTATGTCATCTCCTTCTTTATTGTATATTGTTTCTTTGTGTGAAACAAGACTTTCATACAAAGAAATCTATCCCTTATTCTTTTATTCCTCCCCAAAAGTAATCTATCCTCCACTCGATCATGTATCCAAAGCTGGGGTAGCTCCAATCATGCTCTTGTACAAATTTACAACTTCTTGTAAGCCACCCAACCCAAGTTAAATCACATCAATCTATTATCTCTAACTCAGGTTATCTCTTTATCGAGAGGTGATAAAAGGTGCATTTTCAATTGAACTCCGATGTGGATAAGCTTTCTCCGCTCAGCTCTAAAAATACATGTCTTTTTATAAGCTCTCAACTCAAGTTAAATCACATCAATCTTATATTTCTAGCTTAGTTTATGAGCAAAATAGTGATTAGGGGTAGGGTTCACTAAAAAACACTCAAACACTCTTTCCATACATATCAACGTTTTTCCAAACTTCTTGGAAATTTATGTAGTTTTTTCAAACTTCTTGGATTTTTTACCCATCAACGGCCAAGTTAAGAAGAACTTTTTAGTTGATAAGGGAAAAAAAGAAGAGAAATAAAGCTAAAGATCCTACTCTACTCAAGGTAAAAGTTCAATAATTTACTCACAATTGACAAAAATCTACTCCTAAACCCTAATCCTACCCCTAGGGGTATAGCAATGGCAAAAGTGAGACTACTTTTCATGAATAAAAAAACAACTCAATAAGTAAATCAATACAACCACATAGTACTTACTTCCACAATTCATAATCCATCATGTAAATTACATACCCACAGAAGTCGCTCTCCCCAATCATGATACCAAGAAATTTCAACATACATTGCATGCTCATACACCATTATTTGTCAAAATCTATATAGAGTATGCTTCCTCC
Source organism: Ceratopteris richardii (assembly GCA_020310875.1). NCBI lineage: Eukaryota > Viridiplantae > Streptophyta > Polypodiopsida > Polypodiales > Pteridaceae > Ceratopteris > Ceratopteris richardii. The sequence continues at coordinate 84,458,785 of CM035444.1, forward strand.
TAGTTGTAGTGAGTGGCATAAGTAGATGGGATGAATACATGTCTCACCAAGATTCCTTGATCAACTCTCAACTTCCCTCATCATCTAAATATGAGACCCATGGTGTGGAAAATGATCAACAAAGAAAAGTTCAACCCCCAATAAATAGAATAGTTTTGATCAACCCCCAATAAATAGGATGATTTTGATCAGCCCCAAATAAATGGGATTGTTTTGATTAACCCACAATCAAAAGAGAAAGATCAACCCCCTAATTAATAGTTCTAATTCATCACATCTTCAACTCCAAGTCCGACTCACATAGGTGATCAATAGAGATAGCTGGTCAAAAAATTGATCTTGTCCGAATTGAGTGCATGATGGTCTCATTTTAAAGGTACTCAGAAGCCATACAAGTTATACTAGGTGAAACTAGGAAAAAAAAACTAGAGCTCTATACAGAGCCAAAAATCATTGCAAATTCTCAATAGACAAGAAATTTTAGCACAAAAAAACTTGTATAATCATGTGTAAACACCCAAAAAAACCTAACCTAATGATAGTATACATGAAAAGAAGCTACTAGCAAGTGTCATTCATCCGAAATCGAGCGAGAAGAAGTGTCATTCATCCGAAACCACGAAAGATTGGACACAAATTTGAGAAAAAGAAAAGCTCACTTCCTCACATTATCCAAAGCCTTTCACAAAACATTTCTTGACATTTTTATAGGAGTTTCCCAAGATCATTCCCTATTATTTCTAAATTTTCTAGAAATAAAAGAACCTACTTTGAATTAGCTCTTCTCTTGTGTACTTTTAAGGGACGAGAAGAAAACTGTTTTGCAAGTACATACAACTCTCTTTGTATACAAAAATGGTTTAGGAAACCTTGAAAATTTTTATGGGGTTTTCACATTGTGGAACATTGGTGCACATATTTCCCTACATATCCATGTTTTACTTTTTCATGATATATATATATATATACACACATATATATATATATATATATATATATATATATATATATATATATATATATATATATATATATATATATATATATATATATATATATATATATATATATATATATTACATACAGGTTTCATCTTTAAAGCATAAGATGTTAATGGAGACATCTAATTATACAAAAACACAAACTTTTCTAGATCCTTGGGTTTACACTCGTGTTTTCCAATCATTTCTTTTTTTTAATTTCAATAGCTCACATTTCTAGAAACTTCCCACCATCTTCATGTGTAAAGATATCACATACCACCAAGTAGAGGGTTTATTATGTGAAAATTGGGGTTTCATAGAAGGAATTACAAAATATGATAGATACCTTTGTAAAACTGGTGCATGTATAGGATTGTTATATTTGAAACATCATGTTTCATTGTAAATTAAGCTTATGTTTCCCAAAAATGAAATGGAAACTATTTTGGTGAATCATCATTGGACCTTGGATAATGTGAAGGAGCACTTGTTGACTATGGGTTTTGAGGGTTTGACTTAGTCCAAGTTCAGCATACCAAGGCATAAGAGGAGAAATTTATTGTGTTTTTTTTAAGAAATCGTGTCATTATTGGTTTTCCAAATTTTATAACTTCATTTTGTTTTAAATTATATATTGGTTGGAAAGAGATAGGAAGCTAAAATGAAATTCCTTGCATACTAGGGTAAAGATGGAACTGAACTCTCATTTTGCTCTTCTACAACTTGATGAGTGGTGTAGATTGTGACTTTCTTAATCATAGCCCTTATTTCTAATGGTTTCTTTAACTTCCAAGATTCTTTTTTGAAAAATCTATGAGAAGCAATATACATACACACACACACACACACACACATATATATATATATATATATATATATGTGTGTGTGTGTGTGTGTGTGTGTATTCCAATGGTAATATCAATACTTTGGAATCATAAAAAATCTATGTTCACTCCTTTGCAATATGGTTATTCATGTTCTTTTTCACGATGGTGTGTTTAAACATTTGCACTAATGCACAAATCTTATAAAGTTTTTATATTTTGTGCACTTGTGAAAAATCATCTTTTATTTTTAACTTTTAAAACTGGGTCACATTCACTTTAAAAACCTCATACCACTATAGAAATGCCTTGTATTCTCAATTCCCGCTTTTGTACTCAAGAAGAGCCAGAGATCCTCTCACGTGCAATGTCTAGATCCACAATATTTGCCACTCACATCAAACCCCTTTGATAACGTTTTATGGAGTTTTTGAATAGAATAGACTATGAAGGTCAAATGGATTTGTATGACCTAGTTTGTTGAGTCCCAAATCTTGAAGGGAAATAAGATTTATGTAGCTCAGTGATGAGTAGCACCTCCTTTAATGTCAATCCGGGAAGACATGAGGAGCACACAAACATGCACACACATACACACACACGCGTACACAAGGCAAGACAAAGAGAGAAGCAATGGAGTTCTTTAGATTATTCAAAAGTGCTCTTACAAGTTCAATTCTACAACAACCTAACCCAAAAAATGAGCTCTCTAGCTCTATTTATAGTTTTTGACTAGTTTTTGGCCCTGTCCAGACCTAGTGTCCGGCCTAGTTAAAAATTAGGATCTAGGGCCTATTTGAGGGCTCAAACGAAGTCTAAAAATCATGAAAATTGGTACGATGATACTTCTAATACTCCTCAAGCTCGAGGACTCCTCGGCTTGCATAAAATGGAGTTAAAAAAAGGTGAAATGGTATTTACAATGATTTTTAGTGATGAGAATCACTGTTATGAGGGTGTTGATTTGGAAAAATTTGAATGGCCTACTTGCCAGATCTTCATTGACTACTTTGTCTGCTTGTGCCTTCTCTCCACTCTGGCTCCTTTCTTCGGCTTCCCTGTCTTATGAGTCCTTGGGTGTTTTGACTGCTGCCAACACCCTCCCTCTCTCGCGTCTGTCGTCTTTGACAGACCCTTGTTTGGCTGAGCATTTGACATAGAATTCAACCACGTCTGAAGCTAGGTGGTGTTCTTCCAAGCGCAATCCTCGTGCTAACTCTATTAGAAGGGCATCCCAATCCACTGGACCTGGAACGTCCGGATGTGGCACACGCAGTTGTTCTGAATGTAACGTTTGATCCATTGCAAAGAGTGGAGTAGATGGGAGGGTTTGGGAACAAAGACTTTAGAGTGGTATTCCCGGAATCTCGTAATGAACATCTCTTCAAATGTTTGCTTGTAGCAAGCGGGGAGGTATTTAATTCGTGTGTGCCATGCATATATCACCTGGATGGAGGGGGTTGTACTCATATCGTAGACCAAGTCAAGGTTGCGTGCTGTGAATTCGACTCCTAAGAAATATGGATCTTGAATATTTTTGAAGGTTTTGAAGGTAACCAGCATCAACTCGAATATCTTTATGCACATCTGAGCCATTACATCTCGGATGTTTTGCATTCTGACTCCCCAGTGGCGGATGGTGGAGATCATGTAGCCCACTGTAGCTTGTCCCCGTGGCGGTGCCAGATATACGTAATTGAGCCACTTTGCACAGCCTTTGACATTGTTCACCATGATGGCAAACTCAGGCCATATGCGTCTTCTGAGTATGGGAGCATAACAGGGATTATACTTAATGAATAGTGGCATGTTGTTCCAGGTTTGAACCATCTCAGGGTAAGTTTCTAAGAGTCGTAGCCGCCAGGTAGGTTGATGAATTGATCCTTGTTTAGCGCTCTCATGGATATCATCAGGGCTGAATTGAGTGGCAAAGGTTGGAGCCTTGCCACATCATCGTTGAATTTCGGCATTGTAATCTGCCAAGAGTACACAATATGGCACATACTGATCGTCGTTGGTGCCTATCCATCTGTGATGAGACATACTTCGAAAATATTCTGATTTGATAATGGTGTCCTCAATCTTGGTCATGGACTCAATCTGGACCGCTACTCGCTCATCGTGTGTACTAGCTGTTTTTTTGAGTTTCTGCATCCATTCTGGGGCTTCTACCTCTAGTGTGTCCAATCCCTTAGAGCTTTGTTGGCCGCCCGGCATTGGCATAGGAACATATGGCTCTTCATATGACTCATCCACTTCTATGGGTACCAATTCTTCTGGTTCTGGCTCGATGACTGGGGAGGGTCGTCTTTCATATTGGAGTAACTTGCTTTGCAATTTTGCGACCTGTTCTCTCAGTGCATTTACCTCTTCTTTAGTGGTGGTAGAATCGGTGATCCTAGTTTTGGCTTCCTGCATCGTTAGCTATTGGCGGAGAGTATCCCGTTCTTTGCCCAGCTCATCATGCGCGTCCAGTAGATCCGCATAGCTTTCTAAAATTGTCTTCATAGTCTCGGATGGCATAGCTTTGAATTTTTTTAGGGTCGATCTCCTGGGGGGAACCCTCCATGGCTGCCTCTAAATTTTCTTCGTTCTGCCTTTGCAGGTGCTTGTTCTCTTCGAGGGCAGTGGCCATGTGCTTTCTGAGTAAGGTCAGGTTGCGGTGGCTTTTAACATGTTCTGACTGATAAAGTTCTAGTAGAGCTGTTAGTTTTTTAGCTTCATTGGAATCGGATGGCTGGGGAGCTTCCAAAAGGGTCTGGTGAGCGTGCTCGAGCGTGGTGTAGCATTGATTTAGGTCAGTATTTTCTGCTTCCAAAGCTGCAAGCCTCTTCTATAGTTGCTCATGATCGGTAGTTATTTGGCGATGTTGATCTTCCAAGGTTTGGTATTCTTTCTACAACTGATGTACACACTGATGTAATGTAGAAAACATGTCATTACATTCATGAATGCAGGGGACGTGGAGGATGCAGGGGGAATGGGGAGAGGGAAAGGGATAGTGAATGAAGTGGTCACTAGAGGTGATGTGGGTGGCGAGATAATGGGAGATGCTGGTAGAGAGGGGGGAGGGAGTGGTGTTATGGCTGGTGATGTTTCCATGGTGTCAAAAGTGTGTGTAAATGTGTAGATGGGGACTGTGGGTGGGGTGGATGTGATGTTCATGAATATTGTTGTAAAGATGGGCATTGTGATCCCTCCAACTTGGGTGCTTTGCGAGATAGGAATCCCCATAACAAATGTGGTGAGTGTTGAAGTTGGGGTGGTAGTGTCGTGTGGTGAAGTGAAGTGTATAGTGAGAGGTGGTGAGGGTGGTGATGGTGGTGCCTCGTGGTGTTCTTCTGTTTGTGTAGTGTCTCCTGGTGACGATACATCCATGTGAATCTGCTTGCCTTAGCGCATGGGACGGGTAGGCACCCATTTCTCAAAGCAATGAATATAAGCCATAGCTGAATGAATGGCTTCATCAAGCCCACTGCGTCTGCGTGCAGGTTCATGGATTCAATAAACATTTCTTCCATGCTTTCCTCTCCTAACATTTGGCTCATTAGCACCTTCCCTGTTTCAAGCGATAGTTTGTGATGTTCCTAGACTCGCTTCATGGTTTCATACAATCTTTTTATTTGTGCCAAATAGGCTGGGGCATTCGCTAGTTCTGAAGTTTCTTCGTATTCTTGATCATGCTCCTCGTTGGCTTCTTCTTCTTCAGTCTCTTCTTCATCCTCTTCTACTTCTACTACTTCCGGTTGGGTCGGGGCTGACGTTGTTGTAGTGGGTTGTGGTCCTTGGGTATGCTCTACTTCCGTCTCAAGGTTACATTCATTGATCAGCCTAGCGATTTCTTCATCAGTGAGATCATTCAAGGTGTAGCCCTGTGGAAACTCTAGGTCAGAAGGGATTGGAGGGAAAACTAGATTGGGTCCTTCTGCACTCTGTCTAGGTAAGCGAATTGTAAACGGATGGACACGTCGCGTTTGTGGAGGGGTCACCTCTGGTGTGGTGGTGGCTCCCCTTGCTTGGGCACATGGCAATTGGACTGTACCTCTCATTTTCTTCAATGGCGGACCCGTTGTTGATAGTCATCTCTGGAACTCCTGAGCTCTGGACCACACTAGTGCTCTTTGAATGGGCACGTCATAAGCTAAGCATCTATAAATTATTTTTGTCAGCGCACAACACCCATGAAGCACGTTCTTTTGTTTCTTATTCCATTGTTGATGTGCTAGGTGGATTTGATCTATGATCCAGTGTGGTAGATTGATTGTGAGATCCTCTTTCTTCGTCAAGTACAAGCTGAACCAGATTTTTTTTGGTGGCATAGTGAAGTGTTCTTGGGCGGGGAAGGCGAAGTGTTGCATGATCGTTCGTAGGTGGAGGGCGATGGTTGGTGTCATTGCTACCATGTCCTTCAATTTGTTGAGATCCTTGTGCTTCATCCTGCCGGGAATCATTGTTTCTTTCTCAGTGGGAATATGCATACCTTGCATGTTCAATGCTTCCCGTACTAGGTTGAGGGTCAGTTTGAATCTTTTGAGCTCGTGGCCTGGCGTCAGTGAGGGTAGCATGAAAGTACTATCACCTCCCTTGGCTCTACTAGGGGTGATGGTACTGATAAGGTAGGAGCAGTGCAGGAAATCTGGCTTAGGTAAATGTGCCCGGAAATAGCTATCCAAGCCCGCTTTGGTCCATACCAATCGCATTACTTCTGCATTCTGGTACTGCTCAAATTCCCAGGTGAAGAAATGGTAGCGTCCCCATTTGCCATTAAACTCAATTTCTGCCTCCCAAAAGTAGGTGTCGTCTCCCAATGGTCCTGCGACATCATTGAACCAATGTGCATGTTTGTCCACTTGAGAAGTGTGTCCCTGTGGAGGGTCCTGAATGGGAAGTACATGCACAGCTCTAAGTTCTTAAGGCCTCTCGGTGAGTTTGGGTTTGAGGAGGAGGGTTTCAATGTCCACTATTGGGACGTTGGACCCTGCTTGGGAACTGGTGCCTCCTGCTTCTGCCATGTTACTGCTTGCTTGCTGGTTCTGTGAGAATATAGAATCATGCGTTAACATTGTAATGGACAAGATAGAGCAATTTTTGTCCTCGTTACAACATTAACATGAGGTGAGTGATGGGTTACTAGGTTAGTGAGTGCTCGATGATTGTGTGTGTTGTTAGTGAACAAGTAGTCCTATGAGCTAAGTGAAACGATGCAGTGTGAGAATGATGCAGTTACTAGGTGGGGATGAATTTACAAATGGGGTCGGGGGGTTTATTACAAGCTTTGGGCTGCCAAACACAGTGGACGGCTTTCGGTTTTGGTTTTGTGGAGACTCTAGAGAGCTTTATGAGAGTGTCTGCTTGGAAATGAGCCTTTTTAGGGACCCATTTACAAGTGAGTCTACTTGTGCTCGTGGGCAAACATGTGTTTGTGTGTTTTGAATAAGAGTGGGCATCGGTTGTTCGAGTGAGTGAACCATGTTGTACATGGTGTGGTCTGTGTGTGGCTATTTGAGCCCGCAAGCAAGCCTTAGGCACCCAAATTTTCCTTGATTGTGGGTCAACCTTCATCGACTTCTTGGGTACCCAGATAGGCTTTGCTTTTGTAGAAGAAATTTGGAAAGACTTCCTATTAGTGTCTTGTCGTTGATCACTAATAGGAAGTTGAGCCAATGGTTGTGGCTTGACCGCAATAGGATGCTCACCTTTCCGCACCCACACTCTTCTTGGTGGCTGAGACACCATGCTTCGTACTTTTTTCTGGCTTCGAGCATATGTCCTTTGCTTCTTCTGCATTTGATCCTCCTTTGGTTGTTGTATCACTATGGCCTTTGGAAAAGAAGGGAGTTCCATAATATCCCTGACTTCTTTGTTGAGACAATCATCCCTCTGCATCACATAGTTTTGGACAAGAATAGCATCATCATTTTCATGTGTGCTCCTGGAAGGACCAGGAGTTTGTGCCTCTCCTAGTTCCTTGAGTGATTCATTTTCTAACTCAAGTGTAATGCGGTTTCGATTTACCCTGACCTGAAGAAGTCCACTTCTTAGGTTTAGGTTGACTATGTGATCATAGATCCAATCTTGACCCAAGACAAGAGGTTCAGTAAGATCCTCATCTTGACACACTAGTACTTTAACTGTCATTAAAACATCTTGAATGTAGAGGGGAAGTTCCACCTCGCCCATGCAAGGGGTTTCCACACCTCCCAATCCTATGAGATATGCTTCCACAGGATTGACATTTAAGTTCAATTCTCGACAGTAAGAAAGTTTAACAGCACTAGTGGTTGCACCTGAGTCAATCAAGGCTCTTACAGTTTGTGCACTCTTTCCTTGTCCTATCTCTAAGGTTACAAAAGGACGTCAATCAATTATTGTATGAGAAGTGATACCTGAAACTTCACACATAGCCATATGATATCCATGAGCTGCATAGGCCTCTGTCCTAGGCCAATCTCTGCCCTATCTTCTCAATTTCATCCTTCGGATGCATTCCAATGCTTCTGCCTGTGCTTCTTCTCGAATTTGTTTTTCCTCTTCTTTACGTTTCTTGGCAGTGTTGAGTCGGTTTAACATTTCCTCCGTAAGGGGTTCCTGATATAACTTGACTCTGCATCCGCTAATGTAATTCGGGAGAACATCACCTTCTAGTGTAGCTAGCTGAACTGGTCCACTCGTTCAGATCCTATTTATGATCATAGGTCCATAACCTCTCTTTTCTAATTTTCGTGTGTTTCACCTAATTGTTCCAGGTCAAAGATTCTAGATGAGAGCTCATGGCCTGTCCACTCGTGCTCCTGGGCTACTCTCAATGTAGGTATCAGGAAGTCCAATGGTAGCACTGCATTTTGGCCGAACACCATCTGAAAGGGTGTGGCTTGGAGTACCATTTTATAGGCAACTCTGTATGCCCAAACAACATGGTGTAACTGTTTGTCCCAATCAGAGCATTTATTATTCACTAGTTTTGTCAATACATTGCATAGAATCTTATTTGTGCTTTCCGCTTGTCCATTCGCTTGTGGATGATAGGGGGCAAACTTCTTATGTACTACCAAGAATTCTTGAAGAAGATTTTCAATAACTTCATTCAAGAAGTGAGTCCCTCTATCACTTACTAGCTCTATAGGCAGCCCGTATCTAGTGAACACATTCTCAAATAAGAACTTAGTTGTAGTTTGAGCATCGTTCTTCGTTGTGGCTTTCACTTCTACCCACTTGGTTAAATAGTCAGTGGCCACAATGATATATTCAACATGTGAACCCTTAGCTAGGGGATTAATTGGACCAACAAAGTCTATTCCCCACTTAGAGAATGCACGTCCACCCATCATAGGTTTCAATGGCATCTCATCTTTGAGTATAGGATACTGAGTTTGCTGATAGACATCACACCTCTTCACACAGGTATGTGCATCCATGTGAAGGGTTGGCCACCAAAGACCTGCAAATAGTATAGCCTTGATCACCCGATCTAGTCCAAAATGTCCTCGTGCTACACCTTGGTGAGCAGTTTCCAATATCTTGAGGTATTCGCTCTCATGGACACATAATCTGAGGTAACCATCTTTGCCACGCTTGTATAAGTTATCACCAATGAGTGAGTAGCCTAGTGCTTCTTGTTTTAAACTTCTTTGCCTAGCCAAAGTCATGTCTTGAGGGAATGTCTTCGTCCTCAGAAAGGCTACTAATGGTTCACTCCGATTTGGTACTAGAGACACTTGGTACAAAGTTGCGTGCTCCACGGGTGGTTTAGTGCAACAGATCGGGCATTCCTTGCACAATTTATGGACATCAGCTTCCATAGTCAGCCAATGCACTCCGAGTCTCCTTAGTGTCTGTAGGGTTCGTTGCTTTGAGTAGTGTTGCTCCAATGCACCTACATGTGCTAATTGCAACCATTTTGCATACTCATCCTCTTCCACACAATAAGCTAGGATCCCTTGATCTGTATGCTTGTACATACTTTCTGCCATGATCTGGTATTTTTGGGCTTTTACTATCTCCCTATCTTGTGTGTTTATTACTAGGTGGTTAGGCCCGTATGTCAATACTGGCACTAATGCCTTGGCCCACTGCGGCACCACTTCCAAATTAAACAAGTAAGCATCAGGAAGGTCATCTGATACTCCTTATGGGGCCTCTCCTGATGTAAGCCTAGAGAGATGGTCTGCTCTCAGATGGGTCTTGCCTTTCCTTACCACAACCTCAAAGTCATATTCCATTAGTAAGAGAAACCATCTTACTAATCTACCTGTATTGCATGGCTTGTTTATCAAATACGACAATGCTTGATGATCAGTAAAAAATTTAAACTTATTTGCAAGCAAATAGTGTCTAAACTTTTTGACCGCATATACCATGCCTAATCCTTCTCGCTCGGTGGTAGTATAATTTCGTTCAGCTGCATTCAATTGTCTACTAGCATAGGCAATTGGAAGATCCAGATTACCTTCACCTGTAGGTTGTGCTATCACACATCCAATAGCATAATTGGATGCATCCACATGGACATGGAAGGGCTTATTCCAATCCGGTGTAGTCAAGATTGGTGTTGAACATAATCGTCGTTTAAGCTCATTGACGGAGTTCTCACATTCCTTAGTCCACTCAAAATTGGTCAAAAGTCCGTACAGAGGCTTTGCAATGATGGCATACATATGTATGAAACGTCGGTAATAACCACAATGCCCCATGAACGCTTGCACTTCCTTGACGTTCTTGGGTCTAGGTAGTTCTACAATGGCTCTCACTTTCTCTTCGTCAGTGGATATGCCGTTCTTTGACACTATGTGTCCTAGAATCTTGCCTTGCCTGACCATGAAAACACACTTTTCTGGGTTCAGGCAGACTTGATATTCTCTACATTTGTCAAAGCTTTGCTTGAGTTCAAGTATATGTGTCTGTCTAATGTTGGAATGGGCACAGAGGTCATCAACATACACTTCCAAATTCTTCCTCAGGAATTCTTTAAATACATGACACATCAGTCTCTGAAATGTGGTTGGCACATTGGTATGTCCAAATGGCATTACTCTAAAGGCAAATATGCCCCACTATGTGGCAAAAGCTGTCTAATGCTGATCTTCTGTTGCAATGGCGACTTGATTGTAACCAGAAAACCCATCAAGGAAGTTGTACACTTCCTTGCCTACTACTCTTTCTAGTAGATGCTCAGTGATAGGAAGCGGATAGCTATCTCAAATAGTCGCTGCATTAACCTTCTTCAAGTTAATGCACACTCGTAGCTTCCCATTCTTCTTGGGCACCACTACAATGGGGGATACCCACTCAGTGTGCTCAATTTCAAAAATAAATCCAGCTTCAACCAAGGGATCTATCTCTTCCTTGATCTTGGCAGTGTAATTATCATTATATGTGTATGGCTTTTGCTTAGCGGGTTTGGCATCTGAGGTCATGGGGATAGTGTGTGAGCATATGTCAGGGTCCACACCTTTTAAGTCCTTGTAACTCCAAGCGAATACATCTCTGTACTCCCTTAGCAAGGCTATCAACTCCTGCTCTTCTTCTTCCGTCAGGTCATGTCCTATGTACGTGCATCTCTCTTCTCCTTCTTCTATGGCTACCACTATCCTCTTGGTGGTTTCTTTATTATCATAGGCCTCTCCTGATTGTGCCTCGCGTTTAGGCATTCTTTTCATGATTCTCCTATCATCTATTTCATATTTTTTGAAGTTTTTGGGAACCTCAAACAAAGATTCTTCTTCCTCTGGTGTGACTTCTCTCTTCTTTCTTTTCTTACCTTCACTCTTAGGGGTTACTTGTGTGGCTAATCTCACCTATTTGTAATCCTTGCATGTCTCTGAGGGTGAGCTTCTACTTCATAGAAGTATCCTTCATCTGATGCAAAAGGTGGGTCCATAATGATTGACTCTAGATCAGAGTCACTTGCATCCTCGAATGCATCAGTGCTAGGTTCACATTCTTCCAAAATTGAATCTACCATGAGTGGCTCTATTGAGAAGACTGAAATATCATAGCCATCCTCATCACAGTGGGGTGTCCATTTTTCTTCATTGATGGCTACATCCATTGTTGCTAAAATTTCCGCCCAGTCATGAGGTTCAAATTCTTTGTCAGGGAATACTATAGGGCATAGGCCGGGTCTTGAATTGATCTATGGGTTTCCTTCGTACCTATCTCTGGCCTTTTCTCTCTTCTCTTCTTCTACTGCTACTTTACACATCCATAAGTGAGTGTCCTCATGCATCCATGAGGATCCTGATCCTATGGAATGCACCGACTCAATATCATCTTTGGCTCTATGGATAGGGTTCCATTGGATGGGAGGGATATCTCTATGAGAGTAATCCTTGAGATTAACTTTGTTCGTGACACCTAAGTGTTGCAAGTACAAGGAATTGGTTCCCCAATCTTGTACCACTTGCAACTGTCGCATAAATGGTCTTCCCAGAATCATCTCATAGGCATGGTTCTTGCTAAAGTCACAAATAGTGAATGTGTGCTCAAACTCTACACCACAAGTGGTGAGAGTTATTCCTTCTAGCAGTCCTAAGGGTCTCTCAATGTGACCATCAACCATCTACAATTTCATTCTCATGGGCCTGAGTGTTGGTTTGCCCCAACGCTTCCATAGAGAAGTGGTAGCAATAGCAACTCCTGCACCTGAGTCTAGAATTGCCTTGGTTGTGTACCCCTGATGGGTAATGGGGAGATAGGTGTTTCCTTCTTCACCTTCACTCATGTCTCCTATCTTGTCCAAAGGTATTTCTGGCACCGTTCTATGAGAACCTACCTGGGAACGAGGTTTTGCTACTTCAGGCAGTTGCTTGGCTACATGCTTCCATAGTTCTGGCCTAACCTTAAGTAACTCTTCTAAAGTGAGGTTGCACTGCACTTTAGTGTTCTTCACTACCTCCGTGTTCCTAGGTATGACCGATTCTTCGTTTCTTACCATGATCGTGGGTGCTCTCATACAAGTAGACTTTGCTTCCCATGCGCCTGTGAAATGGGGCAGCTCCTGTAAGGAATTAGACTCAAAGTCTAATCTCTCCTGAGATTGGGTACTCTTCTGCTCTCCATAAATAGAAGGAATGTCTTGTGGGAATTGATCATGTGCGTCAGTCACAAGTTCAATGGGAGGAGGGACTTCAATTTCTTTAGCCCATTTCCCTTCTTGAATCTCTCACAAGAACTCTGGTGAATACCTATTCATAGAAGAAGAGGTGTCTGGTTCAGTGGAATTAGGCACATAAGCTTCCTGTGGGGGAATGCTTATTCTTAGTGCAATTGTGCCTTAGCTGAGCAAGAGTAGTTGAAGAGGCGACTGGCTTCAAACATGGTCTGAGCCAACGCTACCATTTTTGTGCAAAGCTTGGTTCTTTCTATCTCTAGGTCAGCTCTAGGGTAGCACTTTTCATGATCCGTCACATTTGGCCCTTCTTGGATTCTGGCCTGATATGCCTTAAGCATCATGTCTATGTCTTCACGAGTGGGGTCAGCTAAGATTGATCCTACTCTAGGGGGTGGTGGGATTGTTTGAGGTGGGTTGAAAGGTGGTGGGTTAGATGGTGATAGGGATGATGGTGGTGGTGGTGGTATGTGAGAGTGTGTTTGAGAGGTGAGTTCAACAATTTTGGCTTTTGTTTCTCTTATGCTTTCTTCTAAGTCGCTCATCTTTTTAGACCATTGTCTTCTCATTCTCTCTCGGCTATCTTCCAGGCTCTCATCCATTTCTTGACTATGCTCTCAGTTTCACTAACCTCGGCACTCTTTTCTTGGCCTTAGCCTTGGTTCTGCTGCAAAGCTTGAGCTCGAGTGACTACCTGTACTGGTGCAGTGGAAGTCACACTTCCTATAGAATCTATGGCTAACCCAATTACGTTGATAGGGGTGATTTTTGGCATATTATTGGGGTTCTTTGGACAATCTCGTAAGAGATGCTCCTTTCGGCAATCTTGACAGAAGCCTTGAATTGTCACCGATTGGGGTTGTGTAGGTGCAGGCATAGGGCAATCACGAATGAGGTGATCTCCCTGACATCGATAGCATGGTCCTCTAGGAAATGGGGGTCTTACTTGCCTAGGTTGAGGTCTAGAATTGGGGTTTGCGTACAGGACATTTGCGTAATCCGGCTCCCAACTAGGTTCACTCGGTTCTTCACTATAGTAGGACTCACCATGTTCAGGAGACTGCATGTAGTAAGCCTGGGGGCTATCAATATGTGTAGAATCAAAGATATGGTCACTAGGGTCACTTTCCAAAAGCAATGGAGTTACTGGCACTATGGCTCTATTCAGGTTCTCTTCTGTAGCTACATACTTTACTGGGATCACATTGGTTGGAGCAGGAGGTTGTTGGGCTAACACAGGCTGAGGCCTTTGCTGATTTTGATAGGGTTGCTGATAGGGTTGTTGTGGTTTGCCATATTGTTGTGGTGGGTATTGGTTCTGGTATCTTCCCTGTTGTGGATAGGGCTGAGGGTAGGTTTGCCTAACCGCTTGCTTATTGTATGGGCAATCTTGTGTTGTGTGATTTGTGTATCTCCGTTCTATGGTGCAGTATTGGCTACTAGGATTCACTTGGGGTTGAGCCATAATGGGACATACGTTTGCCATATGGTCACCTCCACAAGTATAGCACCGCTTAACTGGGGCAAATCTTGGGATTTGTTTGCTAGAGACACCTAGTTCTTGAGCTACTTTCTCGGCGAGATCCTCAATGGATGTGGATTGTGAGGAAGAGAGGCTAGTAGAACTATATGAATCTTTGTTGATTTTGGAAAGTTCTAGTTCCTCCCCTAGGTTATCCTCGATGTCGATGCACATGTGTACACACTCTTCTATGGTCCTAGGGTCTTTCAAGTACACATATGATATCAACTTTGTACTTAGCAGTCCATTTAGGAATAAAGCCACTTGTTTGGCTGGTGTAGTTAACTCAGAAACAAGACATCTCTCTAGATATTGCCTAAACCTTCTTCCTGCAAGTCTAACTGTCTCTTGAGGGGTTTGCTTGAAGCTATGAATCAGTGAGGAAGTATTATGCCTTGCCACTCTTAGAGAATTCAATAATGAAAGCCTCTAGAAGTTGGTCTATGTTCCTGAAATGTCTCTATTTAATTGTTGAAACCACATCAGAGCGGTGTTCCTAAGGGTTAGACCAAAGGCATTGTACTGTGTGAATAGGTCCTCCACTTGCTGAGCTCTCAAGACTTGCCTAAACTCGGCCACATGATCATATGGGTCTCCAGTGCCATCGAAGTAGTTCTTCATGGACTTAACTAGTTGTGTAGGTCTCAAAGTTCTGGTGTGTTCCCTAGGCCTTGGCAAAGGAAAATCATCAGCAGTTCTTTGGTTTCTTGGGGTTCCAGGTCTCTCAGTTTCCACTCTATCCGTCTCTGTTCTCATCCTTTCTCGACCCAAGGGGTTGGCAAAACTTACCTCTGGCCTATCTCTGCTTCTGTCCCTTTGGGCTCCATGAGCTTGAGATGTTCCAACTCCTTGGTGGCCAAAAGACACATTAGATCTTGGTTGGGGGAAAATAAATTCACCCTTCCAAGTGTAAGCATGCCTACTATGCTCTGTGACCACAAAGATCCTTTCTGAAGTGTGATCTAGATAGGTCACTTTGCATGGGCTATCAGGATCTTTGAACTCATAGATTGTGATCGTTCCTATCTCATTTGGCTGGTCAGGCTTATACCTCCAAAAGGCTTTGTCAGTTTCTCGGTTCAAGAGTAGATCTATGCTCGTTGTCTTGGGGAATCCACTCCAGTGTGAGGATTCTAGTAAGAACAGATTTGCCTCGAGGGGTTTTAGGCTCTCCACCTAAGTTTCCTTAGTCTAGGTCACCTATATCCACCTCTGGGATCACATTCCCGAATTCATCTATCCTATGCGGGTGGCTGGTGACTACGTATATGGTTCCTTCTTTGTCTAGGTATGCACCATTTTCAAACTTGACTGCTGGATGTTCTAGTCCAATGTGTTGATCTGGGTTTTTAATCTGTACCACGGATCTTCCTAGGCCGTCCTCATAGATGCAAGCACCTAATCGAGTGGTCCTAAGGTATTCCAGCTGCATCTTGTAAGGGCCTTCGACCCTTTGTAACTATGGCTTGCTTGAACTTTCTGTGGGTCTCTCCATAGCTTGAGACATCTCTGATTCACTAGTCTCAGAGCTAGGGTAGTGTGAAAAATGGCTCAACTGCTGGGCCCAAGACCTAGCAGTATGATTGACACTAGCCTCTAAAGACCTAAGACTCTGTCTGCAAGGAATTGAACTCACAACCTCTTGGTTAGGAATGTGATGGACTAACCAATTGCCCCAAAAGCCATGGTTAAGGATTACTTCCTAATCCTCTCTCTTAGAGCGTAGTTCAACCATCTCCTACTAGGATTATGTTACATTCTTCCCCCCTTGAACTCCCTAGGGAATGTACCCTGAACAGCTATGGGACTGGCAGGATGTACCCTGGCAAGATGTACCCTGACCAGCTATAGGACTGGCAGGATGTACCCTGGCACTGTGTACCTTGCGACGCGTTGCGTTGTGCCACCTTGCCCAAGCCTACTTCCTAGGCTCTGATACCAATGCAAAGAATTGAACTCACAACCTCTTGGTTAGGAATGTGATGGGCTAACCACTTGCCCCAAAAGCCATGGTTGAGGATTACTTCCTAATCCTCTCTCTTAGAGCGTAGTTCAACCATCTCCTACTAGGATTATGTTACACTGTCTATCTCTTCCTAGGTGTCGTCCTGATCTAAGGTTCATATGCCCAATTGACTAATCACAAATTTCCCAAGTACACTTTCGTTGCTGAGTTCTTTTGTATTAGTCACTTGTTCTTTTTAATTTTGCTTAGGATGTCACTTCTTGTCCAATCAATCGTCATTACAAGGCCCAAGGCAAGGCTTTAGAATGATTGCCAAAGGAGAAAAGACAGGAAGGCTTTTCACTTTTGAAGTGGAAGATACAAAGAACATCGCTTTATTTAGCTATGGATCTCAAACTCTCACAGATTTGGAGATATGGCACAAAAGGCTTGCTCACTCGTGAGAGGGCACTCAAAAAATTTTGTAGGGACCAAAGTGTTCTTGGTTTGCCTAATATCACAAGGGAACACATGATTTATAAGTGTGAAGCTTTTCAATTCAGCAAGGCTCATAGACAACCTTTCAATAGGAAGGGATATATGTATCAAAATCTTTTGGATCTAGTGCACACGGGTGTGTGGGGTCCTAGTAAGGAGCCATCTTTATCAGGATCAAGATATTATGTGTCTTTCATAGATGATTGTAGCACGTTGACTATTCTGTTTTTCATGAAGCAAAAGGATGAAGTTTTTAATTGCATTAAGAAGTATGTTGCCCTTGTTGAAAACCAAACAGGTAGGACTTTGAAAAGACTCAGATCAAATGGCGGAGGAGAATACTTCTCTTCTGAATTTGATGCCTACTTGCATGAAAAAGGCATTAAAAGGGAAGTCACTACAAGGTATACACCCGAACTCAATGGTGTAGCAGAGAGGAGAAACAGAGCTATTGTTGAAGCCGTAAGGTCCATGCTCAATGAAAATGGATTGCTAAACTACCTATGGGTAGAGGCTGTGTCGACAACCACATATCTCATGAATAGACTTCCATCTAAGTCACTAGATGGAGCCACTCCATATGAAGTGTGGAATGGAAGAAGACCTAGTATAGAGCATTGTAAAATCTTTGGATGCTTAGCCTATGCTCACATTCCTTCTCAAGTAAGAGGGAAATTGGATCCCAAGGCAGAGAAGTGCATATTTATTGGTTATTACCAAAACCAAAAAGGACTTAGATTGTACAATCCAACTAATAAAGGATTTTTTGTGAGTAGAGATGTAATTAATTTTTTATCAGAACAAATCATTGTTTGATGATAACAAGAAAGTGAAGCTGCAAGTTATGACTGGGATGAAGATTTTCCATCACTTCAACCAAAGGAGCCAAAGCAAGTTGAAGAAAGTGATTCAGAGATTGACCTAGAAGACTTGGAAAGACTAAAGCTATGGAAGAGCAAAGGCAAAGCAAAGATGCAAGATGCTACACATGGACCTGAGAGCTCATATCAACCACTTAGAAGGCCTTCAAGGGAGAAGAAGAAACCAGAGAGGTAAGGTTATGATACTTCTTTGGTCACTAAGAACTCAATCTACATTGCAAAGGATTCAACCAATGAAGTACCTACCACATTTGAAGAAGAACAAAGCAAGAAAGCTTCGAGAGATGCAATGGATGAACAAATGGAAGCCTTGAAGGAGAATGACACTTGGGAGCTTGTACCTAACAAGCCATCTATGAAGGCAATTGGATCTCAATGGATATACAAAATCAAGAGGAATCGAGATGGAGGTATAAATAGACATAAAGCAAGGTTAGTTGCTAAAGGGTTTGCTCAAACCCATGGTATTGATTATGAGGAGACCTTCTATCCTATTGCAAAAATGCCTACAATTAGGGTTCTCATTAGTCTTGCTGCATCTAGAAATTGGAAGCTCTATCAACTTGATGTAAAGAATGCTTTCTTAAATGGATGGATTTCTGAGGTAGTGTATATGGCACAACATCATGCATATGAGGATGCACATCATCCTAACTATGTATGCAAATTAAAGAAAGCCTTGTATGGATTGAAGCAAGCTCCAAGAGCTTGGAATTTCAGATATTTGCAGGTCCAAGGATTCAAAGCTAGCAAGGTGGATACCTCTTTGTCCATAAAAAGGAATGGATTTGAAGTGATCTATCTATGTGTGTATGTTGATGATATTATTATCATAGGGAATGATCTTGAAGGAATCAAATAGGTAAAGAATCAAACGAAGGAGGAGTTCAAAAGGTGATCTTGGACCACTCACTTATTATCTTGGATTAGATTTAATCTACACAGGTTTAGGTATATACATCACACAAAGGAAGTATGTGCATGACATGCTCATCAAGTTCAAGATGGAAAACACCAAATGTGCAAGTAAACCTATGGAGCAAAATCATAAGCTTAGTGCATATGAAGGAGAGCCAATTGAAGACATCACAAGCTATCAAAGCTTGGTTGGAAGTTTGAATTATGCAACACTCACAATATGCTTTAGTGTTAGCATAATGAGTTAGTTTATGCATAAGCCGAGAAGACCACATATGGAAGCGGCCAAGAGAGTCCTCAAGTACCTAAAGGGGACCATGAATGAAGGTTTGCTTTATCCATTTACTTAATATATTGAGCTAAATGCCTACTGAGATGTAGACTCGATCGGATCTAGAGATGATAGAAGAAGCACATCCGGGTATGTATCGTTTGCAGGTTCAAACATCATTTTTTGGTCATCCAAGAAGCAACCAACAGTGGAATTATCTTCTACTGAAGCCGAATATAGAGGTTTGGCTAATGCAACTCAAGAAATCATGTGGTCATGCTAGAACCAAGCATATTGAAGTCCACTACCATTACGTAATGGAGAAGCTAATGAGCAAGGATATTCAACTATCCTATGTCTGTACAGATATGCAATGTACAAACATGTTGACTAAAGCTCTTGATGGTACAAAATTGAGTAGACTCAAGTTGATGATTGGGTTGCAGGAAATCAAGGACAATCTAAGACTTATTTGGAGGCCAAGCATGTTAGGCTTGAGGGAAAGTTGTTGGTGCATCTTACCCAAGCCTACATGCTTGATATGATGTTCATTTGTGGTCATATGTGTAGACATATGAACACCTCTTGTAAAATAGTACATTTTATCTCTTCTAATTGTAAAAAATAGAATGGCTTAAGTCATCCATGATGTAAAAAGGAAGTTCGTGGATCTAACTACCTAAAACCACGAATCCATCAGCTGAGAAAATATCTCCTAACTCTTAGCATCACTTTTAGGTGAAGGCAAGGAATATGCAAAATATGCTATAGGAATGAATCAAACACTGCTTCCATGTATTGCACAAGTGATTTCAAATCTCTATATAGACTGGAGTGTTCCACAACTTCTAAAAGTGGATTTTGAATTCAAATGAAGGTGGGAATGGTTGTTGGAGGGGATCAATTCACTTTCCTATAATCTACGAAAAGTGAAGATTTAGTTTGATCTACTTTTAGGTGATTGATTGCTTGATTGAATGCAACTCAACCACCACAAATTTGTGGGATTTAGGCTCTTTCTTTCTAATTTTACATGTGTAAAGTTCAAGGCTTTTACAATCATAAAAAATCCATGAAAAATCTTTTTTAAAAAAGTACAATAAGTGAGCATAAATAAAAGAACTCTCCAACGGATATTCTTTCAACGCGATAGCCTTTGGTGTAGATCAAATCCACCTCAAGCATAGTGTAAGCTTGATGTTCCAACATCTCCCCCTCAAGCTAAAGTATGCTTGAGTCTTTATTCTCTGATAGATTGAATACCTGCCATAGCTTTGAATCTACAAAGCTTTATTCCATCAAGTGCCTTCGTCATCATATCTGCTACTTGCTTTTTAGTTGGAGGAAAAGAAATGTCAATCTCCTTTGCCATGAGATTCTCTCTGATGAAGTGGTAATGAACCTCTATGTGTTTGGTTCTTGCATGGAGAATAGAGTTTTGCTGCTAGATGCATGGAAATTACATTATCTCCAAATATGTGAGGTTTGGAACTCACAAGTCCCAAATCTGTATACAATGCCTTTAACCATATTGCCTCTTGAGTTGCTATGGTCAAGCCTCTGCACTCTACTTCCATCGAGGATAAAGCAATTGTAGGTTGCTTCTTGGAACTCCATGACAATATCTTCAAACCTGCAAATGCTAAGTAACCAGAAGTACTTCTTCTATCCTCCTTTGCTCCTGCCCAATTTGCATCTGAATAGATTTTGATATCCAAATGTGAAGAGTAAGGATAGATTATACCTTTGTTGATTGTACCTTTGAGATACTTAAGTACTCTCTTAGCTGCATCCATGTCTGGTCTTCTTGGCGAGTGTATGAACTGACTAAGCACTCCCACACTATATGAGATATCTGCCCTTGTATGAGTAGCATATATCAAGCTACCTAGCAAGCTTTGATACTCTTTAATGTCTTCAATTTTCTCACCTTCATAAACACTAAGTTTATGATTCATCTCCAAAGGTGTACCTGTAGGTTTCATGTTCTCCATTTTGAAATTCAGAAGTAGATCCTGAATGTATCTTCTTTGAGTCAAATACATTCCTTCATCTGTGTATATCACCTGCATACCTAGGAAATATGTGAGCTCACCTAGATCACTGATTTTGAACTCCTCTTGCATGTGTCTCTTGATCCTTAGAATGCCATTCACATAATCACTTGTCACAATAATATCATCTACATATACACATAGATAGATAACCTCATCGTGATCCCTTTTGATGAATAGAGAAGGGTTTGAGTTGCTTGCTTTGAACCCTTGATCTTGAAGATATGTAACCAACCTATAATTCCAAGCTCTACGAGCCTGTTTCAATCCATACAATGCTTTTTTAAGCCTACAAACATAAGATGGATGATTAGGGTTTTCAAAACTTGGTTGTTGTGACATGTATACCTCTTCACTTATCCAACCATTTAAGAATGCATTTTTCACATCAAGTTGGAGAAGCCTCCAATTCTTTGCAGTAGCTGACTTATCAATGTTCTGATTGTAATCATCTTTGCAATTGGTGAGAATGTCTCCTCATAGTCTATACCATGCATTTGTGCGCATCCTTTGGCAACTAATCTTGCCTTGTACCTGCAAACTGCTCCATCTAAATTTCTTTTAACTTTATATACCCATCTGCAACCAATTACCTTTTGATTCGGTGACATTGGAATCAAATCCCAAGTATCCATCTCCTTCAATAAATCTATTTCTTCTTTCATGCCCTTTTCCCAATTAGGGTTTCCCTTTGCCTCTTCATAGGTTGAGGGTTCCTCTGAAATTGAATCTTTTGCCAAGTAGATTGAATGCTTGGTAACAAATGTGGAATCATATCCATACCTTTCTGGTTGTTTCTTCTCTCTTGCTGATCTTCTAGGTTCTTGTTTGGAGCATTCTCCAACCTCTTGCATCTTTGCTTTGCCTCTTGACTTCCATAGTTTCTAATCCCTTTCTCTTTCATCTTGGTCATCGTCTGTATCACTTCTTGGATCTTGGACCTGTGTATCATGCCTCCTTCCTAATTGATGAGAACAAGAATCAAGATCATATGGTAGAGTTACCTTTTGTTTGTCTTCATCATACCAAGACCTGTGTTCTTCAAACACAACGACTCTACTTCTAGTGAATTGCTTGGTTGAACGATTATAGAACGTGTAACCCATCTGAATTGAATCATATTCAATAAACACTACCATTGTTGCCCTTTCATCTAGCTTACCTCTAATTTGTGATGGTACATGAACATAAGCTAAACAACCAAAAACCTTGTAATGTCCAAGACTAGGTTTTCTTCCATGCCATGCTTCATAAGGAGTCATACCTTGAAGTGATTTGGATGGAAGTCTATTGACAAGGTACACAGCAGTTGAAATAGCTTCTGCTCATAGATAATGTGGCAACTTCTTCTCTTCAAGCATTGTTCTGGCTTATCCAAACAATATCTTGTTTCTCCTCTCTGCAATTCCATTTATTTGAGGAGAGTACCTGGTAGTCACTTCCCTTTTGATACCTTTATCCTACAAGAAGTCATCAAACTTTTTGGAGAAGTATTCTCCCCCTCCATCAGATCTAAGCTTCTTGAGTGATCTACCTGTATGATTCTCCACATGTGCGAAATACTTTCTGAAGCAATCAAACACTTCATTCTTACTCTTGATAAAGTATAGAATAGTCCATCTACTATGGTCGTCAATAAATGAGACATAATACCTTGATCCTGCCAATGAAGGTTCTTGACTTGGTCCCCATATATCTATATGTACTAAATCCAATAAGTTGGTGTGGATGTAGCTTTTGTGGTTGAATGGTTGTCTTTGTGCCTTCCAAATCTGACCTGCATCACACTGATTGATCATGTGTTGCTTTGATATCTTCGGCAGTCCTAGAACGCTTTGATCCGTGCATATATCCTTCAAGGTTCTTTCATTCACATGAGCAAGTCTCTTATGCCACACTTCAAGCTCACTTAGGGTTTGAGACCCAAAAGTGAATAGAGCTATGTTCCTAGTTTCTCCTACTTCAAAAGTAAAGAGTTTACCGTGCTTCTTACCTCTGGCTATCTTCTTGAAGCCTTGACATGGATGTTCCACAGAAGCTCCATGTTGGGTGAACCTAACTTGCAAGCCTTTTTCAACTATTTGGCCTACACTTATTAGGTGTTTAGTGATAGTGGATACATAGAGAACCTTACTCAAAATGTTTGTCCTTCCATTGGAAGCTTTGACATTACCAATCTACTCCACATTGTGCTTTGTGTCATCCCCTGTTTGCACTTCATGTCTATGCTTTGGAATTTCCAAATCAGATAGAAGAGCAATGTTTCCTGCAACATGATTCGAACATCCTGAATCTATGTAGAACAAATGATCATCTTCTTTACCTTCTTTGTGGCTTAGATTCATGAGAAGCAATGAGTCTTCATGTGGTTGATCTTCAAAATAAGTGTTGTAGTCCCTTCTATTATAGCCTCTATTGTTATTGTTGAAGTTGTGTCCACCTCTGCCCTTATTGCTGCCATATCCACCTCTTCCTCTTCCTTTCTGGGTCTTCACATTGAACAAGCAATTCTGAGTGGTGTGGTTGGTCTTATCGCATATGGCACAAGGTTGAACATTCTGACCTTTGGCTTTGTCTTGCTTTGTTCCTTTCTTCTTTCCTTTCCACTTGCTCTTTCTTGCAAAGCTGGCTTGGGAAGTCTCTTCTTCATCTTCTTCCTTCTTCTTGCCTTTCTTCTTCTTATCCTTCTTATCTGCATATAGAGCACTAGTTGAATTACCATGATAGGAGTTACCTTCCTTTATGCAATTGTTGGCCTCTTGGTTGAAGAGTTGTCCAAGAAAGATGTTGAAGTCCGGAGTCTGCACATCCATGATGAGATCATAAGCCGTCGTGAAGGATTCCCATTGCTTATCACTTCCAATGCCATTGAGAATTTGCCTCATGATAGCCTCTTCTTTAGTCAGTTCTCCAATGGATGCTAACTGATCCGCAACCTCCTTGACATTGGTAACAAACTCTGTGCTAGTTTGTTTAAAGGTCTTCTTCATTTGGTTGAACTCATTCCAAAGATGATTCTTTCTTGCTTTGGTACTAGCAGAAAAGAAAGTCTCGAGGGCATCCCAAGTCTCTTGAGATGTTTTGCATCCTCTAATATGTGGTAATAGAAAGTCAAAGATAGATTTTAGTATGTACGACCTTGCTTGAGTATCCTTGCACACCAAAGTGTGAGCTTATCAGTCTCCTCTTGTGTAGGTCCTCCTTTGGATCTTGGAATGGGCATAGCTTCAACACCGGCTACAATTCCATAAAGATTTCTACCTTGCAAATAGGCCTCCATTCTGATTTTCCAAGCCGCATAGTTGTGTCGATCAAGCTTCTCGATCATTGAGGGAAATTCGTCACCCATCTTGATCCAGCTCTGATACCACTGAAAGAAACTTGGAGAAGCTTGTAGGAGGTAGAGAAGTGTGTTTCCAAGCGATGAAGTTTGGTCTAGCCAACTGGCACAAGACCAGCCCTTGAGCTTATGGAGACTCAAATAGATAGGCATGCGATAAGTGCAAAGAATTGCACTATGTACTTTGGAGCATCAAGGAGAAAGATTCAATACAAAACAGATAGGTTCGCACGTCGACTAGCTCAAAAAACTTACTATCTATGGAAGAGACAATGAACTTCAAATGCCCATAGTGACCAGCGTGACTACAATTAGAAAAAATCATTTTATGGGAGTGATACACATAGGGTTGAGTGTATAGAATGCACAAATGTATAAGGAATAAGCAAAATATGCTATGGGAATGTATCAAACACTCAACAGTGGTATCTCCTATTTTTTAGGGATACATAGAGATTGACCCCGAGATAGATAAACTCAGATTTCTCCCAATCTACTGAACCAAATGGTATGAAAATATATAGGCATAAACAAGACACAAATACCTTTCCAATTAGCCATGTTGCACTCAATGTGATGCTCTGGAGAGAGAGATGCAGCCTCTTCAAGATTACTGTTGGTGAAGAAGATGATGCAAAAAATTGAAGACAATGATGGTCACAAGTGTATGTATATTGCTTTCATGTATTGTAAAAGTGATTTCAAGTCTTTATATAGACTCTAGGAGTGTTCCACGACTTCTACAAGTGCATTTTGAATTCAAATGAAGATGGGAATGGTTATTGGAGGGAATCAATTCACTTTCCTACAATCTAGTGTTAAATGTTACATAGTTACGCTGTGTTAATAACTAGCCGAAATCGTTACCGAACAAATATTAAACGTAAAATAGTGATTCACCGTAAACTGTATTAAACTTTCTATTACCAAAAGGCGTTATCAGATCAAGTGGGTTCTTGGGAGTGGTAGGGGTCTGTTAGACAGAGGCCCT
Organism: Ceratopteris richardii; assembly: GCA_020310875.1. Classification (NCBI taxonomy): domain Eukaryota; kingdom Viridiplantae; phylum Streptophyta; class Polypodiopsida; order Polypodiales; family Pteridaceae; genus Ceratopteris; species Ceratopteris richardii. The sequence goes on from CM035444.1 coordinate 84,484,119, forward strand.
GTACTATTTTCCCAAATCCTTACATAACCATAAATACTCTATCGCGTCTTAGCTCAGTACTTAGCTTTAACTGACTAGTAACTGTTTCTGCGTACTAGGACGCCGAACTTACAGACTAATCTGCTATGGTAACAGAGCAGTAGTCTGGTTCTGACTCGCCAACTAATAGAGTTACTCAACTTTACTAAACTTATGCAACTTGATACACACTTCTTCAGGACAGGCAGGTATACCGGACAGTAGTCAGACAGACGGCCATACCAGAGGGTGTACAGGCTTACCGTATGCAAAACTCAATCAACAGGCATAATAATCACAGTTTAACTCATCACCGAGCTTATCAGTGCTCCAACTCGCAGTTCATACTATTACCGATATTAGTCCTTCCCTGTGATCGGAATCAACAGTGAATACAGAACACAACTGTTAACAAACAGATTCACACTCGATACTACAAATTCATTACTCTGCACTACAGTAGGAATAGATGAACAGACTGAACAGAACAATATAGAAATATGACTCAATCTCTCGATGACACCACACAAACTCAGACAGTACTCAAACAACTTCTGAGAAAAAATGGGGTCTCGATCACTCTTTTTCCATTGCTTTAAAAAGATGTTTATAGAATGCGCGTACCAACTTTTCGTGCAAATTTCGAAAATTCCGTTACATCCGGCATACATTTGTCCTACTCCGGTGGCCGTCTAACACTAGGAAAAGTGAGGTTTTAGTTTGATCTACTTTTAGGTGATTGATTGCTTGATTGAATGCAACTCAACCACCATGAATTCGTGGGATTTAGGCTCTCTCTTTCTACTTTTACATGTGTAAAGTTCAAGGCTTTTAAAATGGTAAAAGATCCATGCAAAATCTTTTTTAAAAAAAGTACAATAAGTGAGCATAAATAAAAGAACTCTCCAACGGATATTCTTTCAACGCGATAGCCTTTGATGTAGATCAAATCCACCTCAAGCATAGTGTAAGCTTGATGTTCCAACATTGTTCCTCTTCCTCAGTCAAGTCATGTCCCATATACATACATCGTTCTTCACCTTCCTCTATGGTCACCATGATTTTCTTAGTCTTCTCTTTGTTATCATAGGCCTCTCCTGCTTGTGTTTCACGTTTAGGCATCCTTATCATAACTCTCCTATCTTCTACTTCATACTTCTTGAAATTTGTTGGGACCTCAAACAAAGATTCTTCCTCCTCTCTTGTGGCTTCTTTGTTCTTTCTTTTGTTGTCTTCACTCTTGGCAGTTAATCTCACATCCTTTATAATTGCTTCATGTCTCTGAGGCTAAGCTTCTACTTTGTAGAAATATTCCTCATTTGATGCAAAAGGTGGGTCCATAATAATTGACTCTAGATCAGAGTCACTTGTGTCCTCGAATGCATCACTCCTAGGTTCACATTCTTCAATAACTAAATCACACATGTTTGGCTCTATTGTGAAGACTGAAATGTCATAGCCATCCTTGTCATAGTGGGGTGTCCATTGTTCTTCATTGATGGATACATCCATTGTTGCTAAAATTTATGCCCAACCATGAGGTTCAAATTCTTCATCATGGAAAACTACAGGTGCATAGGCTCGGTCTTGTATTTAAAAGAACTTGGAGAAGCTTGTAGGAGAGAGAAAAGTGTGTTTCAAAGCGATGAAGTTTGATCTAGCCAACCGGCACAAGACCAGCCCTTGAACTTATGGAGAATCAAATCGACCTTATAGGCATGCGATAAGTGCAAAGAAATTCACTACGTACTTTGGATCATCAAGTAGAAAGAGTCAATACAAAACAGATAGGTTCGCATGTCGACCAGCTCAAAAAACTTACTATCTATGGAAGAGACAATGAACTTCAAATGCCAATAGCGACCAGCATGATTACAATTAGAAAAAAAACCTTTTATGGGAGTGATACACATAGGTTTGAGTGTATATAATGTACAAAAGTGTAAGGAATAAGCAAAATATGTTATAGGAATGAATCAGACACTCAACGGTGGTACCTCCTATTTTTCAGGAACATGCAGAGATTGACCCTGAGACAGAAAACCTATGATTTCTCCCAATCTAAAAAACCAAATGCTAAGAAAATCTAGAAGCATAATCTAGAGACTAATACCTTTATAATGACTCATCTTGCCCTAAATGTGGAGCTCTCTAGAGAGAGAAGCAACCTCTGCAAGATTACTGTTGGAGAAGAAGATGATGCAGAAAATTGAAGGAGCAAGACAATGATGGTCACAAGTGTATGTATATCGCTTCCATGTATTGTACGAGTGATTTGAGGTCTTTATATAGACTCTAGGATTCTTCCACAACTTCTACAGGTGGATTTTGAATTCAAATGAAGGTGGGAATGGTTGTTGGAGGGAATCAATTCACTTTCCTACAATCTAGGAAAAGCGAAGATCTAGTTTGATCTACTTTTAGGTGATTGATTGCTTGATTGATTACAACACAACCACCACAAATTCGTGGGATTTGGGCTCCCTTTTTATACTTTTACATGTTTAAAGATCAAGGCTTTTACGACGGTAAATGAACCATAAAAAAGCTCTCAAATAAATACAATAAATCTGCATAGGTAAAAGAACTCTCCAACAGATATTCTTTTGTCATAATCCAAGCAATAGTTTTTTATGTAGATCAAATCCACCTCAGGTATAGTGTCAGCTTGATGTTCCAACAATTCCCCCTCAAGATAAAGTATGCTTGAGTCTTTATTCTCTGATAGGTTGAATACCTTCCATAGCTTTTAATCTACAAAGCTTTATTCCATCAAGTGCCTTTGCAATCATATCTGCTACTTGCTTTTCAGTAGGAACAAATGAAAAGTCAATCTCATTTGCCATGAGATTCTCTTTGATGAAGTGGTAATGAACTTCTATGTGTATGGTTCTTGCATGGAAAATAGGGTTTTCCGCTAGATGCATGAAACTTACATTATCGCCAAATATGTGAGGTTTGGAACTTACAAGTCCCAAATCTATATACAATGCTTTTAACCATATTGCTTCTTGAACTGCTATGGTCAAACCTCTGTACTCTGCTTTAGTTGAGGATAAAGCAATTGTAGGTAGCTTCTTAGAACTCCATGACACTAGCTTCAAACCTACAAATGCTAAGTAACCAAAAGTACTACTTCTATCATCCTTAGCTCCTGCCCAATCTGCATTGGAATAGAATTTGATATCCAAATCTGAAGAGTAAGGATAGAATATACCTTTGTTGATTGTACCTTTGAGATACTTCAGTACTCTCTTAGTTGCGTCCATGTGTGTTCTTCTAGGTGAGTGCATGAATTGGCTAAGCACTCCCACACTATATGAGATGTCTACCCTTGTATGAGTAGCATATATCAAGCTACCTACCAAGTTTTCATACTCTTTATAGTCTTCAATTTTCTCACCTTCATAAACACTAAGTTAATGATTCATCTCCAAAGGTGTGTTCTCCATTTTGAACTTGCGAATTAGATCCTGAATGTGTCTTCTCTGAGTCAAATACATTCCTTCATCCATGTATATCACCTACATACCTAGGAAATATGTGAGCTCACCTAGGTCACTGATTTTGAACTCCTCTTGCATGTGCTTCTTGATCCTTTGAATGCCATTTAGATCATCACATGTCACAATAATATCATCTACATATACACATAGATAGGTAACCTCATTGTGATCCCTTTTGATGAATAGAGAAGGATCTGAGCTGCTAGCTTTGAACCCTTGATCTTGAAGGTATGTAACCAACATGTAATTCCAGCTCTAGGAGCTTGTTTCAATCCATACAATGCTTTCGTACGTCTGCAAACATAAAATGGATGATTAGGGTTTTCAAAACCTGGTGGTTGTGACATGTATACCTCTTCACTTATCCAACCATTTAAGAATTTATTTTTCACATCAAGTTGGATGAGTCTCCAATTCCTTAATGTCTTGATTGTAGTCATGTTTGCAACTGGTGAGAATGTTTCCTCATAGTCTATGCCATGAGTTTGTGAGCATCCTTTGGCAACTAATCTTGCCTTGTACCTGCAAACTGATCCATCTCAATTTCTTTTAACTTTATATACCCATCTACAACCAATTACCTTTTGATTCGGTGACATTGGAACCCAATCCCAAGTGTCCATCTCCTTCAATGCATCTATTTCTTCTTTCATGGCCTTTTCCCAATTAGGGTTTCCCTTTGCCTCTTCATAGGTTGAGGCTTCCTCTGAAATAGAGTCTTTTGCCAAGTAGATTGAATGCTTCATAACAAATGTGGAATCATATCATACCTTTTTGGTTGTTTCTTCTCTCTTGCTAATCTTCTAGGTGCTTGTTTGGAGCATTCTCCAACCTCTTGCATCTTTGCTTTGCCTCTTGACTTCCATAGGTTGTAATTCTTTTCCCTTTCATCTTGGTCATCGTCTGTATCACTTCTTGCATCCTGCACCTATGTATCATGCTTGCTTCCTAATTGATAAGAATCAGAATCAAGATCATATGGTAGAGTTACCTTTTGTTTGTCTTCATCATACCAAGACCTGTGTTCTTCAAACACAGCATCTCTACTTGTAGTGAATTGCTGGGTTGAAGGATTATAGAACCTGTAACCCATCTGAGTTGAATCGTATCCAATAAACATTGCCTTTGTTTCCCTTTCATGTATCTTACCTCTTATTTTTTATGGTACATGAACATAAGCTAAACAACCAAAAACCTTGCAATGTCCAAGACTAGGTTTTCTTCCATGCCATGCTTCATAAGGACTCGCACCTTGAAGTGATTTGGCTGGTGGTCTATTGACAATGTACACAGCAAATGAAATAGCCTCTACCCATGGATAATGTGGCAACTTCATCTCTTCAAGCATTATTTTGGCTGATCCAACCAATGCCTTGTTTCTCCTCTCAGCGATTCCATTCAGTTGAGGAGAGTACCTGGTTATCACTTCCCTTTTGATACCTTTATCTTGCAAGAACTCATCAAACTCTTTGAAGAAGTATTCTCCCCCTCCATCAAATCTAAGCTTCTTTAGTGATCTACCTGTATGATTCTACACATGTTCTAGATACTTTTTGAAGCAATCAAACACTTCATTCTTACTCTTGATAAAGTATAGAACAGTCCACCTACTATGTTTATCAATAAATGAGACATAATACCTTGATTCTCCCAATGCAGGTTCTTGAGTTGGTCCCCATACATCTATATGTACCAAGTCCAATAACTTGTTGTGGATGTAGCCTTTGTGGTTGAATGGTTGTCTTTGTGCCTTCCCAATCTAACATGCATCATGCCTATTGATCATGTGCTGCTTTGATATGTTCCGTAGTCCTAAAAGGCTTTGATCCCTACATATATCCTTCAAGGTTCTTTCATTCACATGAGCAAGTCTCTTATGCCACACTTCAAGCTCACTTAGGGTTTGAGACCCAAAAGTGAAAAGAGCTATGTTTTTTTTTTCAAAAGAAAGGAAGTTTGGCCTTAACCTACTTTCCCAAACTTGAATTAAGTAAAGAAAAGAACAAGAGAAGGTGTAAGCCGTCGGATTGGCAATTGTAAATCTTTTCCTTTTCATATTTTTGTTGGTGCATTTTTACCCAAGCCTACATGCTTGATATATTCGATATCATCCTCATTTGTAAGTCACATGAGTACTCATGTGAACACCTCTTGTAAAAGAGTTCATTTTTATCTCTTGTATTTGAAAAAAGAAAAAAGGAAAAGGATGGCTTACCTCATGCATGATGTAAAAGCAATTTTGTGGCTCTAACTACCAAAACCCACGACTTTTTGAGCTGATGGAATATCTCCTAACTTTGGGGATCACTTTTAGGTGTAGCCATTCGAATTCGGATTCAAAACTCCCTCTAAGAATAGCTATAAAAGGAGCAAGAAGGAAGAGGCAATTAGCAAGCCTTGTACGTGACCACTTCATGTCATTTTGTAGAGATTGAAGAGCTTACTCCATAGCTCTATCATTCTACTCCCATTGTGCAAAGATTCATTGCCAATGTGGTTGTAATCATATGTGAATCTATACATTTATTATCATCTACTTCTCTGTTTTGTTCTCTGCTATACTCACTCAGAGCAATACCTTCAGAAGGTCATATCTCGAGTTCTACGGATCCATTTTCCGTGATTTAACTTGCGTTGGATAGCTCATACTGTCTACATTTTACCTATAAATTTTCAAGGTCATTGGATTACTAGTTTTGAAGATATCTGCAATTTACTGCTCACTGGTCTATCTCTGCAGAGCCCTGAGAATGGTGGGCATGTTCCAGAAATTGATAAATCTTGTTCTCAGTGCTCAGTCCAACATTTGAAGTTTTTTAACTTGGATTGGGAAGCTTGCTAAGTCTATTTGCTATGCCCGAAAGGAATTTTTCTAAATCCTACCAGGTTGAGAGCACTGTTCATTTTTTCTAGCAGGTGTATGTCCAAAAATAGCAAGTTTTGGGAGCTAGTCATTTCGCAACTAGTCTGTCTTGACTTAAACTTTTGGGATACATGTTCCAAGGTACTTGGCTGATATTTTGGTGGATTTAGGAAGTGTAGCTCAAGCATAAGCACCACCTCCTTTATTTGTCAATCCGCGGAGACGTGAGGACCGGTATGAAGACCACGAGCAAGTGAAAGCACAAGTGCGTGAGTGAAAGCACACAAACATGCACACACATACACACACACGCGCATAAGGTGAGATCAAAGAGAGAAACAATGGAAAGCTTCGATTGCAAAAGAGTTCTCTTACAAAAGCTCTATTCTCTAAACAAGCTAACCTCAAAAATGAGCTCTCTAGCTCTTTTTATAGTTTTTTGACTAGTTTTGGCCTTGTCCAGACCTAGTGTCCGGCCTAGTTAAAAATTAGGTTCCAGGGCTTATTTGAGGGCTCAAACGAAGTCTAAAAATTATGAAAATTGGTACGATAGTACTCCTAATGCTCCTCAAGCTTGAGGACTCCTCGGCTTGCACAAAATGGAGCTACAAAAATAGAAAATGGTATTTACAATGGTTTTAGTGATGGAAATCACTATTTTTGTAGGGAATTCTTCTGAAAAGTTGACATGTACTTCTTGGAGCTCCCTATTTGCTCTTTCTTCTTGTGTGTCCACCTCTTAGATGTGTTCCTATGCTTTATCCTTGACCTTCAACTTCAACACTCCCCTCCCCTCTCGAGTCTGTCGTCCCTAACAGACCCTTGTTGTAAGGGTTGTTCCATGTAGTGCTTTGAGAGGTGGTGTCCATCCTTTGTATGAGCTTGTTCCTTGGATTCCAGCAAGAATGTGTCATTGTGAGCCTTCAAAACTGCAAGTTGCTCAAAAGAGGTTGTCAAGATTGATTTGGAGCAACTACTGGCTTCAATTTGCTTCCGAGATATGGATGTTGTTCCCATGACATTCGCTAGCTCTTCCAAAGATGATGTTGAGAGCAGTCATGCCAACTACTCATAACCCATAATGAATGATGGTTAATTGTGTTCGTGCATGGGTTGAGGAAAATATGTGTCTTTGTGCATGGCCTTATAATGTAGCCCTACACATGCTTACTTGGAAAATACATTGGAAGAAGTATGGTGCAAAAATTGCGGGTCTTGAGCTAAGTGCTCAAGGGTATGCTGACGAAGAGGTTTCCTAATCTATCATGGTTATGGTGTTGTCAGAGTAAAGATACTTACCGTGGTAAAGGGTTGATTGATGTCTATCTCTTCATGTTGTATACCCGGCATTTGTGATGGAACATTGTCGATGAATGTCCATGTTGCTGGTCCACCGAAAAATTTTTTGAGTGCCTGGTTCTGTCTTCTCTTTTCAAAGCAATGTTTGCTAAATACTGAGAATTGAATTTCTTTATATTCTTTGACAAACAACATTGGGTAACTACCCCAAGCTTAGTTTCATATATTCTCTTTAGCTCACCATAAGCAGGAGTCTTCTGATCCAGTATACATACAAAGATTTGCAGGGTCCCAGAACTACCCCTTGCAGATATCTCCCTGGATGCTCTCGTACATGCAGTAGTTAAGCACCACTCAAGTTGCGGACCGTCAAGCTCTTCACTCCTACCATAGTAAGAGGAAACCATAGTTGTGGATGCCATGTTTATGCCAAGTTCTTGACATCTAACAGATAAGGCAGCAACTCTGTCATCTGCTAGCCGAGACCCACTTCTATCCAAACTGATAAATGCTCAGTAATCAACAGTTCCACCTGCCACTAAGCATGACTCATTCATGTTTCATGAGCCAAACCTGGGAACAAGTGCTTCCTCTCTCTCTTCTTCTTTGTTTTTTTTTTTTTTTTTTTTGGAAAAAGATATCACAAAACAAGAACACAAAAGTTAGTATCAATAGAAATATTTCACATATGTCACTGTGCTCTTGTGCTTGGGATTCTCAAGTGTGTCTATGCACGGCCGTGTAATGTGGCCCTATATTAATGCATACTTTGGAAATGCATGACTTGAATGGTGCAAAAGACAGGGTTGTGCAAGGAGCACATGGTTGTCACTCGTTCGAGGCTTTCGATGTTATTTGCGGAGGTTGATGCCAACCTTGGTGGAGGTATCCATTGAGTCTCAAACTGATGTAATCCTCCTTATTGGAGTCCATTTTAGAACATCATTTGGCACTGTAGAGGTCACTTCAGGCGTCTTCCTCTTTGGATGCTTTCTGAACAGTGGTATCCAGTGTGGTTGGCGCTTTGGTTCGGTGGTGGCTACTTGTGTTGGCTTCCAAACCCATACCCTATTTACATGTCTTCCCCCTATGGTTGAAGATGTGATTTGATGGTCTTTCGGTCTCTGTACGCGGTTCTTACCCTTTTCTCTTTTTGGCTTCTTTGTTGAGACCTTTTGCATGTGGGAGAACATAGGTTGCTGTGGATGTAAGAGCTTCTTAGGTACCCACATCTGTAATAGCCCTTGTTGAGCTGCAGCTAATTTCTTAGGCACCCAAACTTGTCGGATACCTTGTGATTGAGCTTGTCCGAGCTGCTTCTTTCGTCTTCTGGCCTGGTTGGCTTGCGTGGATGGGATTTGTGGGAGCAAGGCTGTTGGTTGCTCTCCTTTGCGTACCCAGATCTGCTTCATGCTCGGAACTGCTTTCTTATCGAATGATGTCTTTCTATTTGATGTAGCAGTTGTCGTGAACAGTTGTGTTTGCCTGTGTGGTGGACTCACTACTGTAGCTACTTGATTCTTTGGAGAAGAAGAAAGATCCACCCGCCTTCGAACCTGTTCTTCCACGATTGACTCCTTCTGCATCATAGAGCTTTTGACACATACAACATCTTCTTCCATATGATTAGTCTTCGAAGAACTAAGAGACTGTGGGACATCTGGATTTGTGAGCATGCAGTTCTCTAATTCTAATGTAAAGCATTGTCCCTAGACCCGAACTTGAAGAAGTTGACTTCTTAGGTTCAAGTTGACTGCATTGTCATAAATCCAATCTTGTCCTAAGACAAGAGGTTCTGTAAGGTTCTCATCTTGACACACTAGCACTTTGACTTTCATTGGAACATCTTGAAGGTAGATGGGAAGTTCCACCTTGCCCAAACAAGGGGTTTCCATACCTCCCAATCCTATGAGATAAGCTTCTATGGGATTGATGTTCAATTGCAAGTCTTGGCAGTAGGAAAGTCTAACTGCATTACTTGCTGCACCTGAGTCAATCAGTGCTTTCACAGTCCTTGCACCCTTCCCTTGTCCTATCTCTATGGTCACAAAGGGTCGTCGGTCAATGACTTGAGAAGTCATTGTGCCTGATTTTTGGCACATATCCATATGATATTTTGGGGCTTTTGAGTTGACATCAGGCCTAGTCGCCTTAACTTATTTCCCCTTATGCACTCTCTAGCCTCTGCTTGTGCTTCTTCTCTCACCCTTAGCTCCTCTTCTTTTCGCTTCTTAGCAGTGTTGAGTCTCATAAGCATATCCTCTGTAAGAGGTTCTTGGTATAACTTGACTCTATATCCACTAATATAGTTGGGCAAGATATCACCTTCTAAAGTAGCCAATTGAACTGCACCGCTAGTGGAAATTCTGTTAATGATCATGGGTCCATATCCTCGTTTTTCCAACTTACGGGCATGTTGTTTTAGTGTGTAAACCAACACTAGATCTCCCTCTTTCAATCCTTTATCTTTGATGTGTGCATCAAAGTATGCCTTTTGTCTTTTCTTTGCAGCATAGATGCCTGCTGCCGCTCGTAGCCTTGTCTCACCTAAGCGTTCTAGATCAAAGATCCTAGAGGACAATTCATGTCCATTCCACTCATGCTCTTGTGCTACTTTCAATGCTGGGATTAGGAAATCTAATGGTAACACAGCATTCTGTCCAAAGACCATCTGAAATGGGGTGGCATTCAGTACTGTTTTATAGGCGACTCGATAAGCCCAAACAGCATGATGAAGCTGTTTATCCCAATCAGAGCGTTTGTTGTTTACAAGCTTGGTCAAGACATTACATAGGATCTTGTTTGTGCTCTCAGCCTGTCCGTTAGCTTGTGGATGATAGGGGGCAGACTTCTTATGTATCACCAAGAATTCTTGGAGAAGATTTTCAATGACTTCATTCAAGAAGTGCGTGCCTCTATCGCTTACTAGTTCTATTGGTAACCCATATCTCGTGAACACGTTCTCAAATAAGAACTTTGTCGTTGTTTGAGCATCATTCTTTGTTGTGGCTTTGATTTCCACCCATTTTGTAAGGTAGTATGTGGCTACAATAATGTATTCTGCATGGGAGTTTCTAGTTGGGGGGTTAATAGGACCTATGAAGTCTATGCCCCACTTCGAAAATGCACGCCCTCCCATCATTGGCCTCAAAGGCATCTCGTCTTTTCTAACTGGATATTGTGCACGTTGGCATGTGTCACATTTCTTCACATAGGTATGTGCATCCATATGAAGAGTGGACCACCAAGTCCTAAGAATAGAATGGTCTTGATCACTCGGTCAGGACCAAAATGTCCACCTACAACACTACTGTGTGCAGTCTCTAAGACCTTTAAATAGTCTGATTCATGAACGCACAGTCTTAAGTAACCATCTTTGCCCCTTCAGTATAAGTTATCTTCTACTAAGGCATAGCCTTGAGCCTCTTGTGCCATGCTCCGTCTTCTTGCTAGACTAGCCTCTTTGGGTAATCTTCCTGATCTCATAAACTCTACCAATGGAGCACTCCAATCTGGAATTAATGACACTTGATAAAGGGTCGCATGCTCCACTGGAGGTCTCTCTCTGCACATTGGACAATTCTTAATCCACTCATGTATTTCTTTGTCCATGCTAGGCCAATACACTCTTAAATGCTTCAGATTCTGCAATGTTTGTTGTTTAGAATAGTGATCTCCTAGCAATCCTTCATGAGCTTGCTGCAACCAACTACTATGTTCATCATCCTCGACAAAACAAGCTAATACACCCTCAGTATCTTGTTTGTACATGCTTCCAGCCAGTATGTGATATTTTTGTGATTTTACAATTTCTTCTTGTGATGTTTTCACATTCTTATTTGCAGGGCTGAAGGTTAGGACTGGTACCAACTTATTTGCCCATTTGGGAACAACTTCCAAATTGAACAGATAAGCATCAGGTAGTTCATCAGGCACTCCTTGCGGTGACTCTCCTGAAGTAATGCGAGAAAGGTGATCTGCCCGAAGGTGGGTTCTACCTTTTTTGACAACAACTTCAAAGTCATATTCCATTAGTAAGAGGAACCATCTTACTAAGCGTCCAGTATTGCAAGGTTTATTGACCAAATATAACAAAGCTTGATGATCAGTGAAAAACTTGAACTTGTTGGCCAATAGTGTCTAAACTTATTCACAGCATATACCATGCCTAAGCCCTCTCGCTCAGTTGTGGTATAGTTCCGTTCAGCTGCGGTGAGTTGTCTATTAGCATATGCTATGGGCAAGTCTAAGTTTCCTTCACCTGTGGGTTGTTCTAGCACACATCCTATGGCATGATTGGAGGCATCCACATGGACATGGAATGGCTTACTCCAATCTAGGGTTGTCAATATTGGTGTTGTGCACAAACGTTTCTTCAGTTCATTGAAAGAATTCTCGCATTCGTCGTTCCACTCAAAATTAGACAACAAGGCATAAAGGGGTCTAGCTATGATCGCGTACATGTGAATAAACCTACGGTAATATCCACAATGGCCCATAAAGGCTTGTACCTCTTTAACATTCCTTGGCCTAGGCAGCTCCGTTATGGCTCGTACCTTATCTTCATCTGTTGAAATTCCATTCTTAGAAACAATATGGCCTAAGATCTTACCTTGACGCACCATGAACACACACTTTTCTGGGTTCAGACACACTCGATATTCTCTACACTTGTTGAAGATTTTTCTGAGCTCAGGGATGTGAAACCTTCTTTCTTGGGAATGAGCACATAAATCATCCACATACACTTCTAAGCTCTTTCGCAAGAACTCCTTGAAGACATGACACATGAGCCTTTGGAATGTTGCAGGTCCATTGGTGAGCCCAAATGGCATCACATGAAATGCAAAGATTCCCCACTCTGTAGCAAAAGCTGTTTTGTGTTGATCTTCTGGGGCAATGGCTACTTGATTGTAACCTGAAAACCCATCAAGGAAGCTATAAACTTCCTTGCCTGCAACACGCTCCAAAAGGTGTTCCATGATTGGAAGTGGATAACTATCTCTGATAGTAGCGGCATTAACTTTTTTAAGGTTAGTACACACTCGCAACTTTCCATTCTTGTTGGGCACCACTACAATGGGGGATACCCATTCAGTATGCTCAATCTCATAGATGAATCCAGCTTCAATCAACCTATCAATTTCTTCTTTTATTTTGGCTGCATAGGTATCATTATATGTGTAGGGCTTCTGTTTGGTGGGCTTGGCATCAGCAGTCATGGGGATAGTATGAGAGCAAATTCTTGGATCTACCCCTTTCAAGTCTCTATAGTGCCACGCAAACACATCCCTATATTCCCTTAATAGAGCTACAAGCTCCATTTCTTCTCTTGCACTTAGATCATCTCCTATATATGTGCATCTCTCTTCGTTCTCTTCGATGGTCACTACAATCTTCTTGGTCTTTTCTTTATTATCATATGATTCTCCTATGATGGCCTCTCTCTTAGGCATTCGTACCAAAATTTTGCGGTCGTCAACTTCATATTTCTTGAAGTTTTCTGGTACTTCAAACAATGATTCCTCCTCTTCTTGTTTCACTGCTTTTCTTTTCTTTTTCTTTTGCCTGCTCTCACTTCCATCCTTTGAATTTACGGTTTTAATACTTGTGAGGGGTTCTTCTTCTTTCTGGGTGAACACTCCTATATCTTCTAGATAGTGCTGCTCTGAGTTAAAGCAACTATCCATCACAATGGACTCTATATCATCGTCATTCTCTTCTTCTTCTATGACATCACTAGGGTCACATTCTTCTAGCAAGGGCTGACACATGAACACTGAGATATCATAACCCTCCTCATCACAATGAGGTGTCCATTGTTCTTCATTGACAGCAATGTCCATGGTGGCTAAGATTTCTGGCCAGCCATGAGGCTCTAATTTTGTTCCATAGGTTGTGCCTCATATTGATAAGGGTAAATCTCACTATGTTCAGGTCACTCTGTGTAATAAGCATGTGGACTACCTTCATGGGAGTAGTTGAACTATGAGCATGAGAGTCATTATCTGGTATCAATGGGGTTAGTGGGACCAATGCTCTATTTGGATTTTCCTCTCCCACGGCATACTTGACTGGAATCACGTTGGCAGGAGTTGGTGGTTGGTTTCCCAAGACTGGTTGTGGCCTATATTGTGCCTAATATTGCTGTTGTGGTCGATAATATGGCTATTGGTATTGGTTCTGATATCTACCTTGTTGGAAAGGTTGCTGATAAGTTTGTCTAACAGCCTGCCTATTGTAGGGACACTCTTGAGTTGTGTGGTTCGTGTATTTTCTCTCAATAGTGCAATATGGAGCATTCCTTTCTCTAATGTTTTGGTTTTTCATTGGGCATACGTTAGCCATGTGGTCCCCTCCACAGGTATAACATCGATTCAATGAGGTGACTCTTGGTATTTGTCTATTTTGGACTCCTAGCTTCTTGGCAACTTGCTCAGCTATCTCATCTATTTCCGTGGAGATTTTTGAAGTATGACTAGTAGAACTATCAGAATCCTTATAGATTTTGGACAATCCTAACTCCTCACCCAAGTTATCTTCTATGTCAATGCACGTCCGCACACACTCTTCTATGGATCTAGGCTCTTTCAAGTACACATATGATCTTAAATTTGTGCTCAATAAGCCATCTAAGAACAAAGCCACTTGTTTGGCTGGTGTGGGTAGCTCTGGAGCAGGGCATCTTTCTAGGTACTGTCTAAACCTTCTACCTGCTAGACGCACTGTTTCTTGGGGTGTCTGCTTGAAGCTGTGGATCAGGGATGATGTGTTATGCATGATTCCACTCTTGGAAAATTCTACAATGAATTCCTCTAGCAGTTGACCTATATTGTGATAGTTGCGACTACTCAGTGGTTGAAACCAAGCTAAGGCAGTGCCCTTAAGAGTCAAACCAAATGCCTCGTACTGGGTGAACAAATCCTCAACGTGTTCAGCTCTTAACACTTGTTTGAACTCAGCCACATGATCATAAGGATATCCTGACCCGTCAAAATAATTCTTCATTGCCTTGATCACTTGAGTGGGTCTAAGGGTTCTTGTGTGCTCTCAGGGTCTAGGCAATGGGAAATCATGTTCATCTCTTTGTTGCCTATGTGCTTGATGTCTCTCTCTTTCAGGTCTTTCATTTTCAAATCCTGCTCTATTTCTGCCCACAGGGTGTGCAAAACTTACCTCAGGTCGCTCTCTAGTTCTTTCTCTCTGGGCTTCATAAGCTTGGGATGATCCTACTCCTTGGAGACCATGGGAAACATTGGATCTTGGTGGAGGGAAAATCAATTCACTCTTCCAAGTATATGCATGTCTATCATGTTCTGTTACCAAGAATACTTTCTCTGATGTGTTATCCAAGTAGACCACTTTGCTTGGTGTCTCTGGATCCTTGAACTCGTAGATGATGATTATGCCTAATTGGCTAGGTTGATCTGGCTTGAATCTCCAAAAGGCTTCCTCTGTTTCTCTATTCAGGAATAGTTCTATGCTTTTGTTGTCTTGAGGGATCCAATCCGGAGTGATCACTCGGGTCAAAACTGACTTACCTCTGGGAGTCTGGGGTCCTTGTCCTACATTTCCTTGTTCTAGGTCTCCTATTTCATTCTCAGGAATGACATTTCCAAACTCATTAGTCCTATCTGGTAGGTTGGTGACCACATACATGGTTCCTTCCTTATCAATGTATGAACCCTCTTCGAACTTGACCATCGGGTGTTCAAGTCCAAAGAGTTGATCTGGATTTTTGAGTTGGACCACTGATCGCCTCAGGCCATCCTCATAGATGCGAGCACCTAATCGGTTGGTCCGAATATATTCCAACTTTGTCTTATAGGGACCTTCTGGTGTTTGTAAATAATCAGTTCCTGAGCCACCTACAGGTTTCCCCATGCTAAAAGACATTTCTGAATCACTTGTGTCTGAACTTAGTCTATAAGGATGACCACTTAGTTGTTGTGCCCAAGACTTAGCTGTATGGTTGACACTAGCGTCAGAAGATCTAATGCTTTGTTTATCCTTGCCTAGGCGTCTACCAGACCTCAGGTTCATAAGCTTTGTCTTCTAGTCCCAAAATTCCCCTTTGTATTGCTCAAAATCCCTTGGGGCCCCCTTGGTTTCCTAGTCCCACTAGAGGATCAACTTCAAAATATCCTAACTTCCAACGAGCTATAGAGCTCAGAAAATGGACTTTGGATGAAAAAGTTATGTCAATTCAGGCTCCTGGGGTTCAAAACAGGCAAACAGGACCTTTTGGAAAAATTCGCGATTTTGTGAACTTCAAGAGAATCGCGATTTTATCAATCTCAAGAGAATCGCGATTGTGAAATCAGAGAATCGCGATGTTGTGAAGTCAAAGAATCGCGATGTTGAGCACAAAATCGTGTTTTTGAAAATCGCGATGTTGAGCACAAAATTGTGTTTTTGAAAATCGCGATGTTGAGCACAAAATCGTGTTTTTGAAAATCGTGATGTTGAGCACAAAATCGTGTTTTTGAAAATCGCGATGTTGAGTACAAAATCGTGTTTTTGAAAATCGCGATGTTGAGCACAAAATCGTGTTTTCAAAAATCGCGATGAGTACAAAATCGTGTTTTTGAAAATAGCGATGTTGAGTACAAAATCGTGTTTTTGAAAATCGCGATGTTGTCTCAGAGAATCGAGATTCACAAAATCGTGTTTTCACAAAATCGTGTTTTAGAGAATCGTGTTCTCACAGCATCGTGTTTTTGGCTGAAAATCGTGATTTGTGAGAATCACGATTTTGAGCACAACCACAGAATCGTGTTTTCTCAGAATCGTGTTTTTGACATGAAAAGCGTGATTTTTCAAAATCGCGATTTTGGGTAGAGAATCGTCTTTTCACATAATCGCATTTCTGACATGAAAATCGCGATTGCCAACAAAAAATTGTGTTTTCACAGAATCGTGTTTTTGGCTGAAAATCGTGATTTGTGAGAATCGCGATTTTGAGCAGAGAATCGTGTTTTTTGAAAATCGCGATTTTGAGCAAAAAATTGTGTTTTCACAGAATCGCCTTTTTCACAAAATCGTGTTTTTACTGAAAATCGTGGTTGGTGAGAATCGCGATTTTGAGCAGAAAATCGTGTTTTCACAGAATCGTGTTCTAGAGAATCGCGATTTTGTCTCAGAGAATCGTGATTCACAAAATCGTGTTTTAGAGAATCGTGTTTTTGGCTGAAAATCGTGATTTGTGAGAATCGCGATTTTGAGCACAACCACAGAATCGCGATCCTGAGAATGGCCACAGAATCGTGATTCTTTCAGCAAACTTTTAGGCGGGAAATATAACATAGTGATTTTTCAAAAAAATTTGAATTTTCATAGAATCGCGATTTTCATCACAGAATCGCGTTTTTTGGCGGGAAATTCAAATTTCTGAGCGCCGACAATGGCGAGCTCCGTATGAGCAGAAAATCATGAAAAAAAAACACAGCGCTTGCTCTCCCTTGCACCTCCTAACTCCTTCCCACACAATAATGCATGAAAAATGGTATGAAAATGGTGAAAATGCACTAAAAAACAAGAAAGTTCTATGAAGAAGAAGATGGAAGATGGTGGAGATGATGATGATGAAGAAGATGAAGAAGAAAAATCAGAAAATGAACAAAAATGACAGTTTTTTAACCTTCCAACGTCGCAAATCTACGATCTTACCATCACAACTCTCGTCCTCGAAGCTCTCTCCCCAACAACGGCGCCAAAATTTGGTGTAGCTCAAGCATAAGCACCACCTCCTTTACTTGTCAATCCGCGGAGACGTGAGGACCGGTATGAAGACCACGAGCAAGTGAAAGCACAAGTGCGTGAGTGAAAGCACACAAACATGCACACACATACACAATGGAAAGCTTCGATTGCAAAAGAGTTCTCTTACAAAAGCTCTATTCTCTAAACAAGCTAACCTCAAAAATGAGCTCTCTAGCTCTTTTTATAGTTTTTTGACTAGTTTTGGCCTTGTCCAGACCTAGTGTCCGGCCTAGTTAAAAATTAGGTTTCAGGGCTTATTTGAGGGCTCAAACGAAGTCTAAAAATTATGAAAATTGGTACGATAGTACTCCTAATGCTCCTCAAGCTCGAGGACTCCTCGGCTTGCACAAAATGGAGCTACAAAAATAGAAAATGGTATTTACAATGGTTTTAGTGATGGAAATCACTATTTTTGTAGGGAATTCTTCTGAAAAGTTGACATGTACTTCTTGGAGCTCCCTACTTGCTCCTTCTTCTTGTGTGTCCACCTCTTAGATGTGTTCCTATGCTTTATCCTTGACCTTCAACTTCAACAGGAAGCTTAAAGGGTCTACTAATCAACTCTGAAGTCTCAGTTGGCTGGTGTGAAGCTGGTTGTAGAAGCACCTACTCATCTTTGGATTGCATCCACCATCTCTCTTCACAGTGGTATCAGAGCATAGTCAAGCAACATGGGAGATGGATTTCCATCAACAATTGACAAATTGGATCGAAACAACTACCCGGCATGGTCTCTAAGGATGGATGCTTACCTTCAAGGTAGGAATCTATATGGATTCATATCCGGAGATGAAGCAATGCCAACCATGAGGAACAAAGGGCAACCATCACATGAAGAAGTGGAAGGACTTTCGAATTGGTGTTCGAAGGATGCACTCGCAAGGTCCTATATTCTAAACTCAATCTCTGATTTTCTTTTACCTCATGTCAAGGGATGCAAGACATCAAGAGAGACCTGGAATGCACTTGCTTCTTTCTTCTCTTCCAACACTCGAGCAAGGAAGAATCAATTGTGGATGGAGTTCACAACAATGAAGAAGAGCCCGAAGCAAAATGTGACTGATTATGACACAAAGATGAAGGAGATTTCCGACCAACTTGGGAGCATTGGAGAGGTAATTGAAGAGGAGCAAATCATAAGACAAATCATGAATGGAATCAAAGCAGACGACAAGTGGGAGTCATTCACAACAGCCATGGATTTATACATGGATATGCATGTACCCGACCTCAACACACTCATGGGCCAACTCTTCACTCACGAAGCAAAGATTAGCAAAGGTGGTGAGTCCTCAAGAGGTAATCAAACTTTTGCCTTATATTCTGATAAAGCTAAGGTCAAGGACAAGTCAAAGAATAGGAAGAATGAAGATGAAGGAAGCTCTTTCCAAGCAAACTTTGTAGGTAGAGGAAGAGCTAGAGGAAGAGGCAGAGGTGGAAAGCAAGGCAGGGGGAGATTCCAATCATCTCAACCTTGCAACATATGTGGCTTATCTAACCATACTACTGAAGAATGTTTCAGGAACCCGAGGAACTCAAGAGGAAGATGATTCAATAGAGGTGGCTATGGATCAAATAGAGGTAGATACAATGGAGGCTACAACTACTACAACAACAATTACAACAACAATTACAACAACAACAACAACTATCAAAGTGGCCATAGAGGAAGAAGAGATTACAATAACTATGTAGAGGACCAAAGTCAAGAAGATTCATTATTGATTATGAATCTATCAGCAAAGAAGGGTAAGGATGATGATCACATATTTTACATTGATTCGGGATGCTCGAACCATGTAGCAGGAAATGTGGCTTTACTTTCTGATTTGGAAGATCCTCGTAACAAGCATGAAGTGCAGACAGGAGATGACACAAGGCACTCAGTGGAGAAGATAGGTAATGTGAAGACATCCGATGGGAATATGAACCTCTTAAGCAAAGTCTTGCATGTCCCTACAATTACCAAAAATTTAATAAGTGCTGGACAGATTGTTGAAAATGGATTGCAAGTTAGATTCAACCGATTTGGAGCATATGTTGAAGACCCAAGGCAAGGCTTTCGAAGGATTGCCAAAGGAGAAAAGACAGGAAGGCTCTTCACCTTTGAAGTGGAAGATACAAAGAACATAGCTTTGTTTAGCTATGGATCTCAAACTCTAACAGAGTTGGAGATATGGCACAAAAGGCTTGCTCACATTGGTGAGAGGACACTCAAACAGATTTGCAGGGACCAAAGTGTACTTGGTTTGCCTAATATCACAAGGCAACGCATGATTTATAAGTGTGAAGCTTGTCAACTCGGCAAGGCTCATAGACAACCTTTCAATAAGAAAGGATATATGTATCAAAATCCTTTGGATCTAGTGCACATGGATGTGTGGGGTCCAAGTAAGGAGCCATCTATATCAGGCTCAAGATATTATGTGTCTTTCATAGATGATTGTAGCAGGTGGACCATTCTGTTTTTCATGAAGCACAAGGATGAAGTGTTTAATTGCTTTAAGAAGTATATTGCTCTTGTTGAAAATCAAATAGGTAGGACTTTGAAAAGACTCAGATCAGATGGTGGAGGAGAATACTTCTCTTCTGAATTTGATGCCTTCTTGCATGAGAGAGGCATTAAAAGGGAAGTCACTACAAGGTATACACCCGAACTCAATGGTGTAGCAGAGAGGAGGAACAGAGCTATTGTCGAAGCTGCAAGGTCCATGCTCAACGAAAAGGGATTGCCAAACTACCTATGGGCAGAAGCTGTGTCGACAGCCACATATCTCATAAATAGACTTCCATCTAAGTCACTAGATGGAACCACTCCATATGAAGTGTGGAATGGAAGAAGACCTAGTCTAGAGCATTACAAATATCTTTGGATGCTTAGCCTATGCTCACATTCCTTCTCAAGTAAGAGGGAAATTGGATCCCAAGGCAGAGAAGTGTGTATTCATTGGTTATGATCAAAACCAAAAAGGATATAGATTGTACAATCCAACCAATAAAGGATTTTCTGTGAGTAGAGATGTAATTTTTGATGAAAACAAATCATGGTTTGATGATGACAGGAAAGTGAAGTTGCCTTATGACTTGGATGAAGATTTTCCATCACTTCAACCAAAGGAGCCAAAGCAGATTGAAGAAAGTGATTCCGAGATTGACCTAGAAGACTTGGAAAGACTAAAGCTATGGAAGAACAAAGGTAAAGCAAAGATGCAGGATGTTACATATGGACCCGAGAGCTCACATCAACCACTTAGAAGGTCTTCGAGGGAGAAGAAGAAACCAGAGAGGTTTGGTTATGATACTTCTTTGGTCAGGAAGCACTCAATCTACATTGCAAAGGATTCAACCAATGAAGAACCTACCACATTCGAAGAAGCACAAAGCAAGAAAGCTTGGAGAGATGCAATGGATGAAGAAATGGAAGCCTTGAAGGAGAATGACACCTGGGAGCTTGTACCTAACAAGCCATCTATGAAGGTAATTGGATCTCGATGGATATACAAAATCAAGAGGAATCCAGATGGAAGTATAAATAGACACAAAGCAAGGTTAGTTGCTAAAGGGTTTGCTCAAACCCATGGTATTGATTATGAGGAGACTTTCTCTCATGTTGCAAAAATGCCTACAATTAGGGTTCTCATTAGTCTTGCTGCATCTAGAAATTGGAATCTTTATCAACTTGATGTAAAGAATGCTTTCTTGAATGGATGGATTTCTGAGGAAGTGTATATGGCACAACCTCCTGGATATGAGGATGCACATCATCCTAACTATGTATGCAAACTAAAGAAAGCTTTGTATGGATTGAAGCAAGCTCCAAGAGCTTGGAATTTCATATTGGTGACTTATTTGCAAGACCAAGGATTCAAAGCTAGCAAGGCGGATACCTCTTTGTTCATAAAGAGGAATGGATCTGAAGTGATCTATTTATGTGTGTATGTTGATGATATTATTATCACAGGCAATGATCTTGAAGGAATCAAACAGGTAAAGAGTCAAATGAAGGAGGAGTTCAAAATAAGTGACCTCGGACCACTCACTTATTTTCTTGGATTGGAGTTGATCTACACAGATTCAGGTATATACATCACACAAAGGAAGTATGTCCATGACATGCTCGTCAAGTTCAAGATGGAAAATACCAAGTGTGCAGGTACACCTATGGAGCAAAATCATAAGCTTAGTTCTTATGAAGGAGAGCCAATTGAAGACATCACAAGCTATCAAAGCTTGGTTGGAAGTTTGAACTATGCAACACTCACAAGGGTGGATATATGCTATAGTGTTAGCATATTGAGTCAGTTTATGCATAAGCCGAGAAGACCACATATGGAAGCGGCCAAGAGAGTCCTCAAGTACCTAAAGGGGACCATGAATGAAGGTTTGTTCTATTCATATACTTCAGATATTGAGCTAAAGGTCTACTCAGATGCAGATTGGGCTGGATCTAAAGATGATAGAAGAAGCACATCAGGATATATATCATTTGCAGGTTCAAAAATCATTTCTTGGTCATCGAAGAAGCAACCAACCGTGGCATTATCTTCTACTAAAGCCGAATATAGAGGTTTGGCTAATGCAACTCAAGAAATCATGTGGTTAAAGTCTTTGTACACAGATCTTGGACTTCATTCTTCAACACCTCATATTTTTGGTGACAACACAAGCTCACTACATCTAGCAGCTAATCCGGTATACCATGCTAGAACCAAGCATATTGAAGTCCACTACCATTATGTAAGGGAGAAGCTAATGAGCAAGGATATTCAACTATCCTATGTCTCTACAGATATGCAATGTGCCGACATGTTGACTAAAGCTCTTGATGGTACAAAATTAAGTAGATTCAAGTTGATGATTGGCTTGCAGGAAATCAAGGACAATTGAAGACTTATTTGGAGGCCAAGCATGTTAGGCTTGAGGGGGAGCTGTTGGTGCATTTTTACCCAAGCCTACATGCTTGATATATTTGATATCATCCTCATTTGTAAGTCACATGAGTAGTCATGTGAACACCTCTTGTAAAAGAGTATATTTTTATCTCTTGTATTTGAAAAAAGAAAAAAGGAAAAGGATGGCTTACCTCATGCATGATGTAAAAGCATTTTCGTGGCTCTAACTACCAAAACCCACGACTTTTTGAGCTGAGGGAATATCTCCTAACTTTGGGGATCACTTTTAGGTGGAGCCATTCGAATTCGAATTCAAAACTCCCTCCAAGAATAGCTATAAAAGGAGCAAGAAGGAAGAGGCGATTAGCAAGCCTTGTACGTGACCACTTCATGTCATTTTGTAGAGATTGAAGAGCTTACTCCATAGCTCTATCATTCTACTCCCATTGTGCAAAGATTCATTGCCAATGTGGTTGTAATCATATGTGAATCTATACATTTATTATCATCTACTTCTCTATTTTGTTCTCTGCTATACTCACTCAGAGCAATACCTTCAGAAGGTCATATATCGAGTTCTACGCATCCATTTTCAGTGATTTAACTTGCGTTGGATAGCTCATACTGTCTACTTTTCACCTATAAATTTTCCAGTTCATTGGATTAATAGTTTTGAAGATATCTGCAATTTACTGCTCACTCGTATATCTCTGCAGAGCCCCGAGAATGGTGGGCATGTTCCAAAAATTGATAAATCTTGTTCTCAGTGCTCAGTCCATCATTTGAAGTGTTTTAACTTGGATTGGGAAGCTTGCTAAGTCTATTTGCTATGCCCAAAAGGAATTTTTCTAATTCCTACCAGGTTGAGAGCACTGTTCATTTTTTCCAGCAGGTGTATGTCCAAAAATAGCAAGTTTTGGGAGCTAGTCATTTCGCAACTAGTCTGTCTTGACTTAAACTTTTGGGATACATGTTCCAAAGTACTTGGCTGATATTTTGGTGGATTTAGGAAGCTTAAAGGGTCTACTAATCAACTCTGAAGTCTCATTTGGCTGGTGTGAAGCTGGTTGTAGCAGCACCTACTCATCTTTGGATTGTATCCACCATCTCTCTTCACAATTTTGCACGAACCGAAAGGTCGTTGCGTAGAGTTGTATCCATTTATAAATAAATGAAAGGATGCTTTGGTGACAACCAGAAGAATCGACAGACTTTCTGTCTGGGCAATACGTTCTGTGGAGTTTCCGTAGTGTTGTGTTTGAGAATTCTGAGTAGTACTGTGTTTCTTTTCGTGGTCGTTGTTTGATTACCTTAACTTGTGGTTAGCATTTTTCCATTAAGTTAAGTGTTGTAAGTCTGGGTTACGGTAATGTTTACTTTTTGCGTTATGTACTGAGAAAGTCTTAATTTGTGTATGAATTGGAAATCTGTGAGAGAACGAACCAGAGTAGTAATAGTAATTCGTGTTAACAGAGTTCTTTAAACACTCGTGTACTGCTTTGTGAATGAGTTAATTGGGAAAATCAAGTCTTAGGGCCTCTGATTAGCAGACCACTACCACTCCCAAGAACCCGAAAAGAGCTTAAACGCGTCTCTGACGGCAATGCGCGTTTAACACTGGTGCCGTTGCCGGGGAGGTGACCATAGATCGACAGTGAGGTGAAATAGTACGCAAGTGTTGCAAAGGTGATATATGCCAGTTACTCAATCCGGCGAGTCGTATCCGAAGTATAGGCGAGACCGACAGCCTTGGGCAGTACTAAATTTTTTAGGGACTCCCCCAGGAGGCAGAAACACAGATCGGTTAAGTCCAGTCGTCGAAGAAACGAAGCACGTTAGTAGTAATTTCGATAGCATTCCGGTGGAACATACTACAATTCCAGTAGATTCCGGTGTAATTTCGGCACAGTCTACAGAAGATACAGTAACTTTGGAGTCTACAAGAACGCAGTGTGTAGTTGATCCGACACCGTCTGGTCAGGATTCGAACCCGTCTGAGGATAGAGGTGTCTTGCCCAAAGAGGTCATTGAAGGTGAAAGAATACTCTGGGTTGGGGAAAGTTCCACTAATTCCGGTGGCAGTTCGGTCCCAGTTGTAGAGAATTTACAAGTTTCTGGTGACAGTGTGATACTTCCTGGTGAATCTTCATTCCGGACACCACTATTCAGGGTAAGCTTGCCTATGTTTGATACCACAGAAGAGGATAGGCTATTCGAATTAGAAATTCGTAAGAGGTTGAGCGCTATTTTCGAATCAGAAGGTGAGCAGTCTGATCATACAGACTCAGAAGGACCGGAAACACATCCTCAGAACTCAGGAAATAGTAACAGTACCGCCACTAGCACCATGAGTTGGTAACAACAACAACAACAACAACAGTAGTAGCAGCAACAGCTACTTCCACCCCGACCGGTTCCAACAGGGGTAACATACACCAAATTCGGTGGATTTCCAGGTGACGATCCTGATGCTCATGTACGCACCTTTGAAATAAGTTATGCAGTGCTAAACCATCCACCTGATCCGGCATACAAGGCCATAGTATTCCAGTCAACATTAGTTAATGAAGCAGCGAGGTAGCTTACAGAGTATGATATCAACCATTTCGATACCTATGAAGCGGTAAGGGATGCGTTTTTACAGAGGTTCTGGCTGAAGAAGAACCCTGCCGAAATTTTCAATTACTTGCAGAACAATAGACAGAAGCTGAACCAGACTGTGCAGGAATATGCCACCCTGTTTAGAACTCATTTGAGACAACTACCTCCGGCACATGCTAATTTACTGGATGATGTCATCACTCAGTGGTTTATTAATGGTTTGACTCTACAGCTCAGACAGATTATGATCATCCGTTGTGTGGGAGCTATGACACTAGATGCGGTTATTGCAATGGCCTTGCAGCTTGAGCATAAGGTTGGAGGCTTTACCGAAGACCTGGAGTGGTTGAAAGCCAGTAAAATTGCTGCAGAGGATCCAGCTAGACAGATGTGCTGCACCAAGTGCAAGAATCGAGGGCATACCAGTGCCACCTGTGCCCTTAATCAGATGTATTGCGCTATCTGCAATACCACCGGACATTACATCGAAAACTGTGCATATAACGCCAAAGTGCAGGGGCCAGCAACTATAAATGCTATTATACAAGAACCAGGGCAATCGGCCACCCATTATATTCCACCTCAGATGAGAAATAATCAGCAGCAAGGATACAAAAATTATCGAGGACAGCGGAATACAAATTACAATACAAATCGAACGGGAACATCACAGGAAGGTACTTCTTTGCCACCCCCTCGCTGTCATATTTGCGGTGAGTTGGGTCACATCTGAAGATTCTGTAAAGATGCAGCCAAATATGATCAGAGGAAGAAAGAACGTAAGAACCCGATGACCAACATGGTCTATATCTCACCAGTGGAAACTCAAGCAGTAGTGATTCAAACAAGATCTGGTAAGCGGTTACAACCAGCAGCAGAAGTGTTTGAACCTGGCATCCATGAACAACAGAGAATGTATAACAAGGCTAGCCAATGGACCAACAAAGAGCCTACAGTGTTCCCAGATCCAATTCCGATGATCCAAGTTCCGCTGCCAAAGGAAGGATCGTAGGAACAAGATTCTACCCCAGCAACAAGCGCATCATCTTCAGAATCGGTGAAAAATACAATTCAAGTAGATCAGGCATGGGAAATTTTATCTAAGGCATCCATTACTCTCCCTCTTGGACAGTTACTTGCATTAGTGCCAAGAGTTTGGCAGCAATTCCAGCAACAGCTCAGTCCTGGGTCTTCCTACATTCTAGCGACGGCAACGATACAATCGGAAGCTGATTCTACGGTGGATCATTTGGTCCCCTTAATTACGGTATGGTACAAAAATCACAAGATTACTCAAGTACTAATTGATGGTGGGTCTGGTGTAAACATTGCCACTACAGCGCTTTGTAAGAAGTTAGGATGGACCCAAATTGAGCCTGTTCAATTTTTCGTTAGAATGGCAGATCAATCCCGAGTTCATCCGGTGGGACTTGTACGGAATGTCCCAATAACTTTTTAGGGTACAACGTTTAAGATGACTTTTGTAGTCCTAGAACTACCGGAGTCTAGTCTTGACTATAATGTTCTTTTTGGACGACCCTGGTTAAAACAGGCTAAGGTTATACAGGATTGGTCAGCACAAGAACTAACATTTAAAGATAATCATCATAAATATGTTGTCAAACTTGATGCCATTCAGCCCTGTGAACTCCATGCCAGGTCATATGTAGTAGAGCCGGTCCACATGTTGGATGGCTTATCTGACGATGAAGAAGAAGCATTTCTGAAGAGCAATGAAGATTTTCTGATTTCCTTAGGTACTGTAGCTCTGCAATCTGTTGTAGACAACTGGAGTCTGGCAGCCTATACGGTGGTGCCTGTGACCGAAGAAGTGGAGACAGAAGATACTGTTGCTATGGATGAAGCCGCTCTCCAACAACTTTTACAGTCAACTGACGATCCAGGGAAACCTCGTCAATTCTATGTTCCTGAAGATCAGTTAATCACCTATAATATGGGAGATGAAATAAATCCGCGACTTGTCAAGATAAAGGAAGGATTGGCTGAGGTGTTTCAAGCAGATTTGATCCAGCTTCTTTGTGAGTTCTCTGATGTTTTTGCATGGGATTATTGTGATATGAAAGGTCTGGATCCTCGCATCTATCAGCATCGGGTTGTACTCAAACCAGAAGCAAAGCCGATTAAACAACCTAGTTACCGAATGAATCCCAACTATGTAGCACAGGTCAAAGCAGAACTTGATTGCCTATTAAAGGTAGGATTCATTGTACCCATTGAGCACACTGAATGGATCTCCCCGATCGTGATCGTACCAAAGAAAAACAAGCAGCTCCGAATATGTTGGAAAATGCTGGACAGAGTGGCTGGACATGAGATGTATTCATTTCTCGATGGTTATAGTGATTATAACCAGGTTCAAATGGTTGAGCAAGATATACCGAAAACAGCATTTATTGCAAATTGGGGTGTTTTTGCTTGTACAGTCATGTGGTTTGGGTTAAGGAATGCTCCGAGTACCTTTCAGCGTTGTATGCAAGAAATCTTCTCACCCTATCTCACTTCTTTTATGCAAGTATATCTAGATGACTTCTCTTTATTCGGTCAGATGGTAGCACACCTGTATCATTTACAGTTGTTTTGAGAAATGTCAAGAATACCGACTCTGTTTAAACCCGACCAAATCTGTCTTTGCAGTTTCTTGTGGTAAACTCCTTGGCCACATTATATCTGCACAGGGCATACAAGTTGATCTAGATAAAGTTGCAGCTGTGTTAGAAGCACATGTGCCTACTACGTCGAAAGAAGTGATGTGCTTCTTGGGTCAAGTCAGGTGGCATGGTCGACATTTACGGTGGTTAGCTCATCTCGCTACACCCCTTAATCGACTCATGACTAGTACTTCACGACAGTTTGACTGGACTCCAGAATGTCAAACTGCATTTGATCGTCTAAAAGGATTATTAACGCAGGTTCCAATTTTACAACCTGCTGATTGGGAACGCCCATTCCATGTCTTTGTTGATGCCTCAGATATCGCAATTGGAAGTGTTTTAATGCAGCAATCTGATAAGTGGTTCAGGCATGTCTATTATGCAAGTCGTCGACTCGCTCCGGCTGAAAAGAATTATTCAGTGACTGAAAGAGAATGTCTTGGTTTGGTGTATTCTGTAAAGAAATTCCAGCATTACTTGCTAGGCCGAAAATTCATCTTTCATGTAGACCATGCTGCGCTGGTGTATCTGGTTCGGCAGCAACATTTAGGTGGCCGCTTGGCACGTTGGGTTTTATTGTTACAAGAATTCGATTATGAAGTGATTCATCGACTTGGCACTGCACATGCATTAGCAGATTTTCTTTCTCGATTAGATTCCGGTGAAGCTCCGGTCAGTGTTGATGACACCACACTAGCAATTTATGTTACTGAAACGACTAATGATGAATCTGTAGAACCTCCTATAACACCTACCTACTATGACCAGTTATTAACCTTTCTTACTGATGGATGTCTTCCCCCTCAAACTTCTCCTGCTATGCGTCGAAAAATAGCAGTTTATAGTCACAGATTCCGGTTGATTTCCGGATAGTTGTATTATATGGATCACATTGGGATCTTGCTTTGTTGTATTCCACCACATGAAGTAAACTCGATTATCGCTCTGGCACATTCAATACCTTCCGGTGGACATTTTGCAACAGATTTAATGCACCGAAAAATTCTGCAAAGTGGGCTCTGGTGGCCTACTATGTACAAAGATGTATCTCAACGATTTGGACAGCCTTTACAACGCCACTTCTTCCCTCTACAACCTGTATTACCTTTGGAACCTTTTCAGAAATGGGTTCTTGATTTTATTGGACCAATTACACCTCCAATAATCCTTAGCAACAATCGCTACATTCTGACATGTACAGATTATGCTACCAGATGGGCAGAAGCTTGGGCCTTACGGTCCGCCACAGCTGTTTCGGTGGCAAAATGTCTGATGAAGGATGTTTTCCCACGTTATGGATTACCTCTGGAACTTGTGACAGATCAAGGCACACACTTTGCTAACAATTTAATGCGAGTACTCACACACACTTTTCAAATTCTGCATAAATTCAGTTCACCGTATTATCCTCGTGCTAATG
This sequence comes from Ceratopteris richardii, assembly GCA_020310875.1. Lineage (NCBI taxonomy): Eukaryota > Viridiplantae > Streptophyta > Polypodiopsida > Polypodiales > Pteridaceae > Ceratopteris > Ceratopteris richardii. Next base: position 84,513,152 of record CM035444.1, read on the forward strand.
GCTTAGCTGAAAGTACCAACAAGACCTTGCTAAGTATGCTTTGAAAATTGATTGTGGAATCACCAGAAAGATGGGATCATTTACTACCTGCAGTATTATGGGCATACCGTACTACCTACAAAGTAGCAACCGGACTGACTCCTTTCAAGCTTGCATATGGGCTGGAGGCAATTGCACCAATGGAACTTGTAGTACCAAGCTTACGCGTGGCCATCTCTCAGAAATTGTTACCTGAAGACTCTCTATCATTTCGGTTGGAAGCACTCAGAAACTTGGATGACCATCGCTGGGAAAGTTTTCTGACCCTTCAAGAAGTTCAGTTGCGGCAAGCTCGTATCATGATAGATATCTAAAAACTCCAGTTTTTTCGGTGGGACAACTTGTGTTATTTTATAATGCTAAATCAAATCGTGCGGCTGGAAAATTCAAATTACGGTGGTTGGGTCCTTACCGAATTAGTGAACAAGTGGGCCCAGCTACTTTTCGGTTGACTACATTGACCGAAGTTCCTCTTCCTAAAGTGATCAATGGTTCAAAGTTGCGGCCGTATCATCAACCACCTGATTCTCGCTGACGTGTTCTCCGATTTTTCGTGTGTTATTTACTTTCTTTTTATTTTTGCATGTTAATTAAATAAGCCTGTAAATATCCTCGTTTTGATATCTAATTATGATCAACAGCCACCCTGCATTATCGATTCTGCACATGCATGTACGCCATAGTTATGAAGGTTATCATCTCAACACCACACGATGATTAGCATTTTCGATCACCTCCGGTTGCCAAGTTTCTACTTAATCTTCTTCTTTTCGCTGATAATCGCTATTGTATCTGTGTGTTTTGTGTGCTTTGTGCTCTCTGTAATCCCTGTGTATTCGTGCTATTTTGCGTGCGGATGATGGAAGCTTTAGCAAATTTTGCTACTTTTTGTGATGGAATTCCTTCGGACGTGAGTGAATTCTTGCGTGTCCGAGGTTTGTCCAACTTCGCTGAATTGCCTTGGCATTTAGTGGAGTGCCATCCATATTATGCTCAGATTATCGCTGCTATTGTTGCCACACCTGCTATGGAGCAGAGTTGGCCTATTACGTGTTTCCCCTCTCGTGTCGTAATCACCCTGTAGTCATTTGCTACCGCTTTTCGACTCTCTCCGGAAGGACGAGAGAATGGTCCTAACCTTCCAATCGCTACGATGATTCAATTGTTTCCCAGGCACTCTTCGAATGAGTATCCCATACTCTATCGTCCTTAGCCTGAACGAACAGCTTTACAATTTTTAGTAGCCATACTGAACTTACAGAAACGCACTTATGGGATTTCTCGCCCATTCTACTCGGTGATTGATATGGCTGCTAGAGAGCCTATCAATTTTGCTTCTTACTATTTTCGGTGCATTCACCGAGAATGCGTTACGGTCATTAAACACGTTAACAAAGGTGATCTCCCACGATCACGTCTTCCCCACATTCTGACATTTCTCTTTCCTGCCCTCCAAGCAGCGCAACCACCTCCAAGAGCTCCAATCTTATATCATGAGGAATCTGCTCAAATACTTGAAGACGACGAAGAAGATGATGAAGAAATCTTCTAGCTCCTCCGTCGAAAACGTATATGGATTAGTTCTTCTGACAGTCACGTGCAAGGGTCTACCGCTGGAAATAACGCAAACAAAAATGAAGAAGAGATTTTCCACGACACTGCCATCTCGATTCACCATGATTCGTCTGCTCAATCTTCTCCAAACTAGCAACGAGATCAAAGTGTTACTGCCGATTCTGAAGACAAATCTTCTAAGGAAGAATCTCAGCAGCAGTCCCAACAAGATATGCAACAAGATACGCAGGTTATTGTTGCAGAAGTTTTGGCACAATTGATTGCGGCAGTAGATTCTGCAGTTGCCCAACCTCAAGTGGCTACGTAGTAACTTACCGAAAAATTATTGGTGGCCAACGATCTGCAACCCACTCCTCCACCCATACCTCCAGTTAAACCCATTGACCCCATTCCACCTATTCTACCTAAAGCACCGGATTCCTCATCCTCCTCACCCAATTACTCTCCACCGGATTCCACTCATCTCTTGATAGCCTCTTCATCCCAGCACATTCCTCCAATCCCCATGTTTACCGAATTAGAATCAATGGGCTGTATAATCACCCAGTTTTCCCAACAACTTCCGGTGCAACTCAGAATGGTTACTGAGAATATTCGTCAGGACTTGCAGCATAAGGTTGATACCCTTGAAGCAGATATTACTCCATTACAGGAAGAAATCAATGCAGTAAAAGCAAAAAATCATGCTCTACACCTACAGATTCAACAGCTCCAGGCCAGACTCGCCGAACAAGAATCATTAATTAGTCAAAGAGACACTGCGTTAGCTGAGATTTAGGTTAAAGATGATTTATTAAGTATTGCTGATGCTGAAATTGTCCATTTAACACAGTTAGTACAGGATAAGGAGGATGCACAAGCTGCCCTTGGAAATTTATTGGCTCAAACAAGAGTTCAACTTGATGAAGCATTGCAGACAAGAAAAGAGATGGCGGATTTAGCCAAACAGACAAACAGAGAACTTCAGCTTGCTAATGATAATTTGTTTGAATCAAATTCTGCTCCTAAAAACCAGATGACATTGGTCGCTCAGCTCCAGAAAGAGGTTCCAGCGATTCAAAGAGAGCGAGATGCTTATTTTCAAACCATCCAATTTCAGAATCAAGAACTAGAGAGAAGAGAAAGGCAACTTGGAGCTCAAGTAGAACGTTTATCACGAATAGATCAACAGATTGCCGATATGAAATTGAGCCGTGATGCAGCACTGGCAGATGACTTTTACCTGCAGGAAGCATTTTTGCAGACACAGGCAGAAATATTAATGAGCCAAGTAATTTCTTTAAGTTCTGTCTGTAGTGATGCGCAACTAGTAGAACCAGACATTCTAAAGAAAATGTTGGATAGCCTCAAGCAGAAAATTGCCAGAACATTTAAGTTAGCCCGAACAATGTATCTTCGGGGTATAGTAGATGAGCCATAAAATTTTGTATCTCTGCGGGTTCAAGTCCACCGTGCGTGCCAGTGTAAGCTGCCGGATTGGAAATTGTAAATCTTTTCCTTTTCATATTCTGCACGAACCGAAAGGTCATTGCGTAGATTTGTATCCATTTATAAATCAATGAAAGGACGCTTCGGTGACAACCAGAAGAATCGCCAGACTGTCTGTTTGGGCGATACGTTCTGTGGAGTTTCCGTAGTGTTGTGTTTGAGAATTCTGAGTAGTATTGTGTTTCTTTTCGTTGTCGTTGTTTGATTACCTTAACTTGTGGTTAGTACTTTTCCATTAAGTTAAGTGTTGTAAGTCTGGGTTACAGTAATGTTTACTTTTTGCGTTATGTACTGAGAAAGTCTTAATCTGTGTACGAACTGGAAATCCATGAGAGAACGAACCAGAGTAGTAATAGTAATTCGTGTTAACAGAGTTCTTTGAACACTCGTGTACTACTTTGTGAATGAGTTAATTGGGAAAATCAAGTCTTAGGGCCTCTGATTAGCAGACCCCTACCACTCCCAAGAACCCGGAAAGAGCTTAAACACGTCTCTGACGGCAACGCGCGTTTAACAGAAGGGAACTAGTGCCCACGGGACCCCCCGAATCCCACGGAGCAAGGGTAGCTTTTAAAGAGTTTATATGGCATTACAAAGAAGGTTAATCACAGAGTGGGGTTGTTGAGGTGTCGACATAAGGCAATCATGAACGAGGTGATCTCCCTGGCATGGGTAGCATGGTCCTCTAGGAAACGGAGGTGTTATCTGCCTAGATTGGGGTCTAGAGTTGGGGTTTGCATACATGATATTTGCATACTCTGGCTCTGAACTAGGTTTGCTGGGGTCTTCATAACAATATGACTCATTATGCTCAATTGACTGCATGTAGTAAGACTGTGGGCTATCAATATGAGTGGAGTCAAAACTATGATCACTTAGATCACTTTCTGAAAGCAATGGCGTTATTGGCACTAAGGATCTATTCAGATTTTCTTCTATAGTTGCATACTTCACTAAAATCACATTGGTTGGAGGAGGGGGTTGTTGCGATAGAACTAGTTGAGGTATTTGATGCCCTTGATAGGGTGGTTGGTAGGGTTGTTGGGGCCTACCATATTGTTGTGGTGGGTACTGGTTCTAGTATCTTCCAGGTTGTGGATATGGCTGAGGATAATTTTGTCTGATAGTTTGTTTGTTATAGGGGCAGTCTTGTGCAGTGTGGTTGGTATGTCTCCTTTGTATGGTGCAATATTGGTTGTTAGGGTTCACTTAGGGTTGAGCCATGACAGGTCACACATTATATATGGTCTCCTTCATAGGTATAACATCGTTTCACTCGGGCAAATCTCGGTATTTGTTTGCTAGAGACTCCTAACTTCTAAGCTACCTTCTCTGCAAGTTCCTCAATAGATGTGGATGGATTTGGATTGAGACTAGTAGAGCTATCTAAATCTTTGTAGATTTTTGAAAGCTCTAATTCCTCCCCTAGGTTATCCTCAATGTCGATGCACATGCGTACACACTCTTCTATGCTTCTAGGGTCCTTCAAGTACACATAATATCTCAATTTGGTACTTAGCAATCCATCGAAGAATAAAGCCACTTGTTTGGCTGGTGTGGGTAACTCGGGCACACGGAATCTCTCTAGGTATTACCAAAATCTTCTTCCTGCAAGTCTCACTGTCTCTTGAGGTGTTTGTTTAAAACTATGAATTAATGAGGAAGTGTTGTGCCTTATGCCAGTCTTTGAAAATTCCATGACTAAGGCTTCTAGCAGTTGGTCTATGTTTCTAAATTGCCTCTCTTGTGTTGGTTGAAACCACGTAAGGTCCGTGTTCTTAAGGGTTAGACCAAAAGCATTGTACTCTATGAACAGGTCATCAACTTGCTCAACTCTAAAGACTTACCTAAATTCTGCCACATGATCATACGGGTCTCCTGTGCCATCGAAAAAATTCTTCATGGACTTAACCAATTGTGTAGGCCTCCAGGTCCTAGTGTGTTCTCTAGGCCTTGGCAGAGGGAATCCATCTACATTTCTTTGATTCCTTAGGTCTCTATGTTTCTCATATTCCATTCTATCCATCTCTGTTCTCGTCCTTTCTCTTCCCAGTGGGTTAGCAAAGCTTACTTCGAGCTCCTTGGTGACCATAAGAGACATTAGAACTTGGTTGGGGAAAAACAAATTCACCCTTCCAAGTGTAGGCATGCCTACCATGCTCTATGACCACAAAGACCCATTCTAAAGTATTGTCTAAGTAGGTTACTTGTCTTGGGGTATCTGGATCTTTGAATTCATAGATTGTAGCATTCGCAGTTCATTAGGCTGATCAGGTTTATACCTCTAGAAGGCCTCATCTATATCTCGATTTAAGAGAAAATCTATGCTCTTATTGTCTTGGGAAATCCAATCTAGAGTGATTATTCTAGTCAGGACTGATTTGCCTCTAGGGATTTTTGGCTCTTTTCCCAAGTTCCCTTGCTCTATGTCACCTATTTCAACTTCTGATATTATATTGCCAAATGCATCCGTCCTATCTAATTGAGTGGTGACGACATACATTGTCCCTTCTTTATCTATGTAGGCACCATTCTCAAATTTGATTACTATATGTTGTAGTCCAATGGGTTGATCTGGGTTTTTAATCCAAACAACAGAACTTCTTAGATTGTTCTCATAGATGCGAGCACCTAATCGGTTGGTCCTAATGTATGCAAGTTGAGCTTTTTAAGAGCCTTCAGGTTTCTCTAAGTATGCCACTCCTGAACTTCTTGTGGGTCTCTCCATACCATAAGACATCTCTAATGTGCTAGTCTTCGAGGTAGGATGGTACGGATAATTGCTCAATTGTTGCCCAAGACCTAGCAGTGTGATTGACAATAGCCTTTGAAGACCTAAGACTTTTTCTATCTCTCCGTAGATGTCGTCTTGATCTAAGGTTCATATGCCTGATTGAACAACCCCAATTTTACCCTAAGTACAACCTCGTTGTAGATCAATTTGTATCAGCCACTTGGTTCTTTTTTAGTTGGTTATCGTATTTATACTCTTGTCTGATAGCACATTGTCAGGAATATTTGAGTGAATTTCCACACTTTAAGCTGAGCATACCACGTTAAATTCTTTCCTTTAAAGTTATCGATCACAAAGGGATTATATTTCTGCTTGAACTTGAGTGTTTAAGTAGTCTTCAACTTGATGTCTATCGTCATCCTGACTTACTTCTAGCATGAACTTAGCCTAAGCTAGGAATTGACTAAGGGGGTTAAGAGAATTCCCAACCTCGAGCCTCTTGCTTTTCAGACTCCTAAGTGAGCCCAGGACACACTTGCCCAAGCCCAATGTTCACCTTGCCAAGTTTGCTTGAAGCCCCTTCCTTGCGCACCAAAGACCTATGAAGGTTTACAAATTAGTATTGAGCTAGATCAAAGATGAACAGATAGACAAAACAACCTTTAAACATCCACTCAAAGGTATAGAACCCTTTTTTTTCACACTTGTTAAAATTCTTTTGACAACCTAATCCCAACTGATGACCAATTTAAAAATACTTGTACTAAAACTCCACGTATGATTTTCCAACGAGACCAAAATTGTAGCAAATGGAGTTTGTATGAGGAAGTTATGATCAATCAGGCACTTAGGGGTCAAAATAGGGAATTCACGAACTCAAGGCTAGCCCACAGTGTTTTCTAAGGTTTCCTTATGCTCAATTACCCCTTAATTTTACCAAAATTTGCCAAAAATACGCTTAAAATTCAAACCCTAAAAAGTGCCAAAAATTCTGTCAATGGCGATCGACGGGTCAATCCAGATCGACAGTATCAATCATGATTGATGGGTCAATCGCGATTGACGGTGTCAATTGTGAGGGCTATCAATCGCAATCGACGTGTCAATTGCAATTGACACTTTTTCCACAAATTCCAGCATGATTTTAGTCAATCGAGGGTGTGTCCGTCATGATGGACACATGGGCATGCAAATTATGGTATCAATGGTGAAATTTCAATCGGTCACAATCGATACTGTAAATCACAATTAACAGAGTCTGACGTGGCAGTCACTTGTGGCTGTTGATCGTTTTGGTCGATCATGGCTATCGATCGTGATCGACGGTGTCGGTCGTGATTGACAGAGGTGTCGGTCATGATTGACAGAGGTGTCGGTTGTGGCTGTCGATCGCGATCGATAGTGTCAATCATGACTGACAGAAAATCAAGGAATTTTTTGATTGTAACTAGTGATCTAGAATGTGCTAATCATGTACTTTGTGGTTGTGCACTTTGTTTTACCAAAAGCTGAATCGCGATCAACAAAGGTCAACACCTCGGAACTTGCATAGACAGTTTTCTCACCTGCTAGAGCTACTACAACTGCAATGGAAGCTGGTACCTGCAAGGACACTCACAAAAACACAGAAAACAAATGCACATGCAAGCTCTCTCTTGCTCTCGCACTCAAGTGAAAATGAGGAAATGAATGGAGATGAAGGTATATGGTCGTGATGGTGAAGATGATGATGAATGGATATGGTGTGTGGAAGTGAAGAGGAAGGTAAAAACAAGTAAAAGAAAATGCTTACCTACCCTTCCAACATTTCTACTCTACATCTTACCATCACACGCTCATCCTCAAAGCTCGATCCCCGGAAACAGTGCCAAACTTTGGTGTAACTCAATGGTGAGTAGCACCTCCTTTTATTTCAGTCCGGGAAGACATGAGGATGGTATGAAGACCTCAAGCAAGTGATGTGCACAACTGGTGATGGAGAAGCACACAAGCATGCACACACATACACACACACACGTACACAGGTAAGAACAAAGAGTGGAACAATGGAAGCTTTGATTAAGATCAAAAGACAGTTACCAATGCTCTTCTTAGTTCAAAATATAATTTGTTCTCCTCAAAATTGAGCTCTCTAGCTCCTTTTATAGTTTTTGAATAGCTAGTGGCCCTGTCCAGACCTAGTGTCCGGCTTAGTTAAAAATTAGGTTCCTAGGCTATTTTGGAGGCTCAAATGAGCTCTAAAAATTGTGAAAATTGGTACATAAATACTTCTAATACTCCTCAAGCTTGAGGACTCCTTGGCTTGAACAAAATGGAGTCCAGTCTACCAAAAGCGGTATTTACAATCTTCATCTAGTGATGAAAATCACTATTAAAATGAAGTTATCTTGGAAAAATTGCATGGCCTAATTGTTGGATCTTCTTTGAATACTTTGCCTGCTTGGCCCTTCTCTTTGCTCTGATTCTTTATGTCGGCTACCTTGTCTTGTGATGCCTTGACGACTGCCAACAATGAATCTATACATTCATCATTTACTTCTCTGTTTTGTTCTCTGATATACTCACTCAGAGCAGTAACTTCAGAAGCTCATATCTTGAGCTACAGGTAACCTTTTTCAGATTTTTAAAGTGCATTTAATTGCTCTCTAAGTCTAGCTTATGATAAAAAATTTTCATGTCCTTGTATTTACCATTTGGGAGAAATCATTATTTTACTGCTCACTAGTCAATCTCTACAGAGCCCTAAAAATGGCGGGAGTGTTCTAGATCTTGCTAAAACTTGTTCTTAATGCTGAGTTAATCAACTGAAGTGTTTTAACTTGGATTAGCAAGCCATATAGGTTGGTGTATGTACAAAAATAGCAAGTTTTGGGAGCTAGTCATTTTGCAACTAGTCTCTCTTGACTCAAACTTTTGAGATACTTGTTGCAAACACTTGGGTGATTTTTTTGTGGATTTAGGAAGCTCAAATGGTCTTCTAACCAAATTTGAAGTCTTAGTTGGCTGGTGTGAAGCTGGTTGTAGCAGCACCAGCTCATCTTGGGATGGCATCCACCATCTCTCTTCACAAGAATGAGGACAAACTTGAGGGCATGTCTAACTATCCAACGTGGATTTTTATGATGATATATCTGTTAGTATCAAAGGACTTATGGAATATTGTCAATGGCACATATCTACGGCCAAGACAAGTTGGAGAAGAGGCTATTTCATCTTATAGAAGAGCCCCTCTTCCTATTTCTACTCAATAAGAGGTTACTGAAGAAAAAGGAACCACTTCGTCATCAGGAGTCTGTACTACTACTAGACTACTTCCTACAAAAGAGCAATACAGATGGAATCCAAGGCATGCACTAGCACTTTCATATACTGCTATGCGAGTCAAGAGGCACATTATACCCCAAACTAGGTGATGCAGAACCTCTCATCAGGCTTGGTTGGAGTTAGAGAATCTCTATGAGTAGAAACCCTGCTAGGAAAGCTCATCTAAGGAGACAAATAGCCAACACAAAAATGAAAGTTGGTGAATCACTTTAGTCATATATTTTGAAGCTTAAAGATTTACGAGATCAGTTACTTAATGTTGTATCAACATTTTAGATGAAGAGATGGTAAAAACACTTCTAAACTCACTTCCATCTACATACCGTGCTTTTGTTACTTGTTTATCTCTCTCTACAAGAGATAGAGAAATTTCATTTCATGAGCTATAGTTCCTATTACTTCAAGATGAAGATCAACAAAAGAGTATGGAAGAGAATGATGAAGCCATGTTATGATCATCAAAGGGAAAGAAGAAGAAGGAGACAAAGAAGGAGAAGAAGAGTCAACAATCCAGGAAGGAAAGTAAATCTTTTAATCCTATGTCTTCTGGTCCTTTTCCTAATGCTTCCTCTACACCCAAAGAAAAGTCTTTGACTACATCTTATTCAATGAAAGGAGTATGTCATTACTATAATAAACCAAGTCATTTTATAGCAGAATGCAAAGCAAGGATTTTTAATGAGAAGAAGAAAGCATCAGGTAATAGTGTTGAAGATGATCCAAAACTTAAATCTTCAAAGGTAGATTCATATGCATGTGCTACTATTGAAGAGGTAGCTTTTGATGAGGTAGCATAAAATGCAATCTCAGATAATCCTTGGATTTTTTTTATTTTGGAGATACTAAGCATATGACAGGTTGCAAAAGTATTTTCTTCCCTTTCTTACTCTTCAGGTGGAAGAGTGACCATTGTAGATGGTCATGATTTGGATGTTTTTGGTGTTGGGGAAGTGAACCTTACGTCCATAACAGGTGGAAATTTCACAATTGCCAATATTCTTTGTGCACTAGATATCAAGAAGAATCTGCTCTCTATCTCTACTTTCTTGTCAGATTGGAAAGATTAATGTCAAATCCTCTCACCTAATGAAGACCATTGTCTACTTCAAGGTGAAAATAGAAGGGGCATGTTTGTATTCTCCAAAATAAGTCATGCTAATGTTGCTAGGTCTACTACACCTAAGGAGAACATGAAGATATGGCATGCTAGATTTGGTCATATTAGCTACACAGCTCTTAAGCGTATCAAAGATCAAGGTATGGTGAAGAGTTTGCCTAATTTTGCTTTACCAAATGATGTAAAGTCATGTGAAGGATGTCTTGCAAGAAATCTTCACAAACTATCTTTCAAGAAACGTGGATTTATCATGGCCGCAAGCAAGTTGCAGATCATAAATTCAGATGTGAATGGTCTAATGAGAACAGATTCTATTCAACGTTTTAGGTTTTTTTTTTATGTTCATTGATGATTTATCAAGATATTCATGGATTTACAGTCTTAAAGTGAAGTCAGAGGTTTTTCCTACTTTCAAGAAGTTCTTAGCTATGGTTGAAAATGAAAGTCAATCAAATATCCAGATTTTGAGAAGTGATAAAGGAGGAGAGTACAAAAGGTTTTGATCAGACCCAAGGAGAGTCTTATTGTTATGAGGTAAGCCTGATGGAATATGACCAGAGCTACAGGAAGCAATACTATGATTATGAGGGACATGAAAACCCTTATGGACCAGAATATGCTAATCTCGTGTATACAAATCCTAACCCTAGGCCCCAAGTGAAACAAACGGGACCACAAGCCCCTAGAGGACCATGTTTTGGATATCAAGTCAACCATGTCATTCGTGAATGTCCCTACCCACCAACTTCGGGACAAGGGTAGAACATCACAATACAAGGCTCAAAATCCCTCGCATGTCAAAACTCCATCCACACCACCTCATCCCACCCACCAACCATTGTAAATAGACCACAACCAGGATATGTTCTTGTAGATCCAACCCTAGAAGACTTGGACATGATGTTCAGGTATACCACGCTCGACCTCAAGAAGGGCCAACACCTGCAAACCTAGACAAGAGCTACCCTAGAGCAGATTTAGAGATTAAATGGACAAAAGTGTGCATAAAGATAGTAGGCTATGCTCAAGGCCAATCAATTGTTCAATCAGAAAAATTCTATTACACCGGGTTTGCACTTCTAGGGCTTACTAGATAGATTAGAACAGTTGGTAAATAAACCGCAAGTTTCTTTATTTCCATAGGCTCAACCAACTATTGAGAGAGAAAGCTCACCACCAGAGAAAGTCTATGTTCTTGACTCCATAGATGATGGAGAACCTCTTTCAATTCAAGAGCACTCTCAAAAGTTCTTACAGGAAATACAAGAAGAGAAATTGGCCAAGGAGAAGGATAATCCCCCTCTTATTCTTGAGATTGATGACCTTCATGATCAATTTCTGTAAGACATTCCATCTATTTATGGAGACCAAGTAGAGCAACAAGAAGAAGAAAGTTTAGAATTTGAATCCAATTCTTTACAAGAGTTGCCACAGTTCACAGGCCCATGGGAATCTAAATCTCTCAAGATCAGAGCTCCCACAATATCGATAAGAAACGAAGACTCGGTGGTTCCAAGAAACACTAAAGTCGTGAAGACCACTAAGGTTCACTGTCATCTCACTTTAGAAGAGCTGCTCAAAGTAAAACCTGAGTTATGGAATCATGTGACAAACCAAGTTCCAGAACTTGATTCCAAAATGCCAAAAGCAGGCTCTCAGCAAAAAGTATCAGAGATAACTCTAGAAAAAATAGGGGACATGCGTGAAGGTGAAGAAGGTAATACTTATCTCCCGATCACCTACCAAGGTTACACAACCAAAGCGATCGTAGATTCAGGTGTTGGTGTTGCTATTGCGACCACGTGCTTGTGGAAGCAATGGGGTAAACCCACATTAAGAACAACTAGAATGAAGCTTCAGATGGTTGACAGCCATGTTGAAAGACATCTAGGATTGCTAGAAGGGATAACTCTAACCACTTGTCGTGTAGAGTTTGAGCACACCTTTGCTATATGTGACTTTGGTAAAACTAATGCCTATGAAATGATCCTAGGAAGACCCTTCCTATGACAACTACAAACTGTACAAGATTGGGGAGCCAATTCCTTGTACTTGCAGCACTTGGGGGTAACAACCAAGGCCAATTTGAAGGATTACACCTTTAGAGATGTACCACCCCTATAGTGGAATCCTATCCACAAGGCACAAGAAGATTCAATCTTTGTGCATTCTGAAAGTTCACCTGACCCATCGTGGATGCATGAAGATACTCACTTATGGATGTGCAAGGTTGCAAAAGAAAGAGGAAAAACGCCTAAAAGCAAGAGAAGAAGGAACTTCTCAAGGAGATAGACCGGTTAGAGACCCAACCTACACACCGATTATCTTTTCAGATGAGGAATTTGAGCCTCATGGTTGGGCAGAAATCTTAGCCACCATCGAAATTGCTATCAATGAAGAACAGTGGACACCTCACTATGATGAGGAGGGTTATGATATTTTAGTGTTCATGTGTCAACCCTTGCTAGAAAAATGTGACCCTAGTGATTTCATAGAAGAAGAGGAGGACAACAATGATCTAGAGTCCATTGTGATGGATAGTTGCTTTAATTCAGAGGAGCACTATCAACACATCCAAAGATCCTGCAATGATCAAGTGATGGCCTTCTACCATGCCATGCTTCATATGGGGTCATCCCATCAAGTGATTTGGATGGAAACCTGTTAACAAGATAAAAAGCAATAGATACGCTCTCTGCCCACAAATAATTAGGTAACTTTTTCTCATTTAGCATTGACCTAGATGTTTCAACAATTAGCCTATTTCTCCTCTTTGCCATCCCATTTTGCTCAGGGGTATACCTTGTTGTAATTTCCCTTTTGATTCCTCTATCCTGCAAGAATGCATCAAATTCATTTGAGAAGTACCCACCTCTTCCATCTAACCTTAGTCTTTTTAGGCTTCTTCCTATTTCGTTTTCCACAAGTGCAAGATACTTCTTAAAGAAATTGAACACTCATCTTTGTGCTTCATAAAATATAGGATAGTCCACCTACTAAAATCATCAATGAAGATACATAATACCTTGATCCAGAAATTGAGGGATCCTTACTTGGTCCCCACACATTTGTGTGGACAAGATCCAAGTAATCTTCATGCATGTAGCCTTTCTTTGAGAAGGGTAACCTGTGAGATTTTCCAAACTCACAAGCACCACACTTATAGATCATGTGTTGCTTGGATATCTTAGGTATCCCAAGCACACATTGATCTCTACATATTTGCTTTAACGTTCTCTCACCAATATGCCCTAATCTTTTATGCCAAATCTCAAGCTCTAACAATGTTTGATCTTTGTAATTATAAAGTGCAATATTCCTTGTATCTTCAAGTTCAAATGTAAATAATCTACCTATCTTTTCTCATTTGGAAATTCTTTTGAATCCATGTTGGGGATCCTCCACAAATGCTCCATATTTGTTGAACCTAACCTGCAAACCTTTTTCCACAATTTGTATAACACTCATAAAGTTCTTGGTAATTGTGGGTACATATAGAACCCTGCTCAACGAATTTCTATTTCCATTAGAGGTTTTAACATTTCCTACCTTGACCATTGAATGATTTGTGTCATCACCTGTTTGCACTTGGTGCTTTCCCTTGGCTTCCTCAAGGTCAGAGAGAAGAGCTACATTGCCTGCCACATGGTTTGAACATCCGGAGTCAATGTAGAAGAGATGGTCATCATTCATACCTTGCTTTGAAGTCATGTTCATAATCAGAAGGGAATCCGCTTGATCCTCTATGTAAGTGTTGTAGTCTTTCCTTCATTTGTAGCCTCCTTGGTAGTTGTTGTAATTGTTGTTTTAATTGTTGTTGTATTCTTGATGATGGTTGAACCTTCCTGATTGTGTGTAGCCACCTCTTTGGAAACCTCTACCTCTCTAATTCTTGAAGTTCATGTAACACTCATCTATGGTGTGATTTGATAAACCAGAAATATTGCATGGGGAAGAGTTGAAAGATCTCCCCCTACCTTGCTTACCTCCTCTACCCCTACCTCTTGAGTTCCTACCTCTACCTCCATAATTGGCTTGAGAATTAGTAACTTCATCTTCACTCTTTTTATTTTTCCCTTTCTCTTTAGACTTGCGTTTATCTGTGTATAGGGCAAAAGAGTTGTTACCTCTTGATGAATCTCCATTCTTTTGAGCTTGGCTTCGTGGGTAAAGAGTTGCCCCATGAGTGTGGTAAGATCTAGAATCTGCATGTCCATGTATAAGTCCATAGCAGTTGTGAAGCTTTCCCATTTGTCATCTGCCTTGATACCATTGATTACTTGTCTCACAATTTGCTCCTCTTCAATCTCTTCTCCTATGCTTGCCAATTCGTCAGCCAAATCCTTGACTTTGGTCATATATTCTGACACACTTTGTTGGGGTTGCTTCCTTTGAGTGGTGAACTCAATCCACAATTGGTTCTTCCTAGTTCTTGTGTTGGAAGAAAAATACGAAGACAATGTATGCCAGTCTCTTGGTATGTCTTATAGTTCCTAATGTGTGGAAGAAGGAAGTTAGAGATATAGTTAAGTAAGTATGAACTTGCTAATGCATCTTTGGCACACCATGAGTTGAGTCTTTCAAGCTCCTCTCTTGTAGGTTTTCCTTTGCTTATGAAAATGGGCATCTCCTCATCTCTTGATGTGTATCCATAGAGACTCCTTTCGTGCAAGTATTTCTTCATCCTCAAAGACCATTCTTGGTAGTTGTTCCTATCCAATTTATCAATAAAAGAAGGAAAAACATCTCCCATTTTACCTCAAGATGCCCTAATACCACAGTTGGGAAAGATGGATGGACACCTCAAGAAATGAGGTGGTACTGCTAATCCATGCTTCGTACCAGCCCTATTTTACTTCAGATTTGCATTGTAGGCCCTTTTAGCTTTCCAATGACACTAAATAAGTGCCTATGTACTTTCGAGATGATACCTCAAACACTTTGATCAAAACAGATAAGTTTTAAACTAGCTTATGACCAAAGAGTTGCTATTTTGGTATTGATACCTGCTGGAAGTTTTGCTCAGTAATCATAGTACAATAGCAATTAGAAAACTTACTTTGGAAGGTATCTAACTAACTTAGAGAGCTAATGATTCCAAGTGGAATCACTTAAAATGATAGACTATACTCCGAGCAATCACTTTAACAAGTAGAACCTTACCCTCGACTTTTTAGAAACTTTGCAGAGAATGACCAGTGACCACTTTGAGAGGCTTTTCTCCCAATTGCCTTGTAATAGGTTTTAAGCTTGTTCCAATGAGCTATAGAACACTGGAAATGGTGGAGAGGTCACCGAGATATGAGCAAGACAAGTTCACTGTTCTGAGTGATAATGACAGAGAGACCAACAAAGATGATCAATGATATATTGTATTATATGACAATGTTGTACATGATCATTGGCATAAAGAATAGTGCCCAATGATAGTGAGAGATGTAGGCTATAGTGTGAGCCACACAATCTCTTCAATTGATAAACTATATGCTCTAGAATGGAGAGCTTACACTGCGAGATTTACAACCATCTTTTATAGATGCCTTGCCTCCAAGTTTGAATTCAAATTCAAACTTGGCTTTGCCTAAAGGTTCTCCTCTAAGTTAGGAGATATTCCACCAAAATGATTTGTAGCTTTATCTCTCCAAACTCCACGAGTTTTTAGGCTTTACAAGATTCTTCCAAGTCATTAAGACTTTTACAAAAGTTTAATGGTAAAAACCATAAGCAATAGTTCATGTGGATCTTCAAGAAGTTGCACATAATACTTCCAATGCTTAGCCAAGTGTGATGGCTTGGCATTTGCACCAACAGAAACTAGCAAAATTCAGATCGCCAAAGTGTGCATGCCAAAGATTTGCATCTAAGATAGCCTAAGAATCTTGAATTGCACATGTTGAATCATTCATAGATTTTGCATAATCTATGTGCTTATACAATCCAGGACATAAAATTCTAGAAGCAATAATCAGATCATGAATTGTACATGTGTCATCAACAAATTTCACAACCAAGTAGATCTTGGATAATGCTGAAACTGATAATAGATTTTTCTTGATCCCTGCCACAAATAAAGCATTTGACAATGTAAAAGAACTACCATCAGGAGTATTCAAAATGATCTTATCGACTCCCATAACAGGATAAGAGGATTTGTTGGTGCATGTGATAGTATTCTCTGTAGGGGTAGGTTGAAGTGAAGTGAAGAAACTATGTTGCAAGGTAATAGGTCTGGTTGCCCTAGTATCAAAATACTGGCAAACATCCAGGTCTACTACATACATATATTGTTCATGAGAAGATGATTTGTAACCACAAAGAGTAGTAAATGCCCATTCTTCACTCTACATAAGATTAGGAGAATCTGTTTTGGGTGTAGGTGCCTCTACAACAACCATTCTAGCCTCTTTCTTATTTGCCTCTTTCTTATTTGCCTCTTTCTTATTTGCCTCTTTTGCAGCCAGTTTTGGACAACTCTTTATGACATGATCATCTCCTTTATCGTATTTGGAAAACAATTTCTACTTTTTTGTTTTCTTCTTGTCTCTGTCATCCTTCTTTGATTGCGCAAAATTAGTAGATTTCTGCTTACTAATAGAAGAGCTCCATTTACCTTTGCCCTTTTGACTAGCCATGAAAGCTTGATCTACAACATGCATAATGGACATGTCCTGCCTAGATTGATTTTCCTGCAACATAACAAAGACGAAATCCTCAAATGTAGGCATTTGGATTGCCTTTCATCATCAATCGAAGGGTAGAATCAAAACTCTTATATGAATTTGGAAGTCCATTCAAAACAGCCAATAAAAGTGAACTGTCAAGCAAGACTTCATTAGCAGAAATCAACTACTCCTTCAAATCTTTTATCTTTATCAAAAAATTTTCCGTGGAATCTCCTTCATTCATGTGCTCACTCTCCAACTATTTTTAGGGGTAAGCAACATGTGGAATATATGTCATTATACATGTAGGGTCGTTGTTTCGAGGGCTTTGCCTCAAGTGTCATTGGGATTCTATGGGAGCAAATAGAAGGATCCACTCCCTTGAGGTCTTTCTAGGTTTAAGCAAATACATCTCTATATTCTCTTATTAATTTTATTAATTCTTGCTCCTCTTCTGGTGATACATCCCTCCCTATGTAGGTACATCTCGCCTCTTCCTCTTCCATAGTCATTATCACCTTTTTGGTTTGTTCCTTATTATCATATGCTTCTCCTTCCTAGGCTTCTCTTTTTGGCATTTGAATTGCTATTTTCCATTCTTCTATTTCATACCTCTTGAAATGGTTTGGAACATAAAAATTATCCGGTGGTTGATTTTTTCATCATCAAACTTCCTCAATGTCTTTTTTCTTGTGGTAAATTTCTATGGTGAATACTACTGGTACCTCTACCTCTCCGTCAAGCTGAATTTCTTTTAAGCAACATTCCTCTAAATCAAATTTTGGCCCCATTTCAATACCCTTGTAATCCTCTCTCCATTCCTTCTCCAATAATTTGTCATCTTCCATTTCTTGGAGGATTAGCATGTAAATATTTACATTGTAACCTTCTTCATCTACGCACTCATTCATAGTTAGCACTTCCTCATTTATACACACATTTAGGGTGGCTAATATTTCCATCCATCCATGTGGTTTGAATGCCTCATCAAGAAATATTTGAGGCATGTATGTTGGGTCGTCTATATGTCTATAATTATGGTTCCCTATTGGCCATAATTATGCTTTCCTTTCCTCTCTTTTTGCTTCTTTACGCATCCATAGTTGGACATCTTCCTTCATCCACGATTGTTCTCTAGATCCTGTGCTATGAATTGATAGGTCATCTTCCTCCCTATGGACGCAATTCCATTGCAATGGGGGTATGTCTCTATAGGCAAAAGGTGTGTAAATTTATCTTAATGGTTGCACCTTGGTGTTGTAAGTACAATGCATCTCTTCCCCAATCTTGCACAACTCTTAATTGTCTCATGAATGATCATCCCAAAATCATTTCGTAATTGTTAGCCTTTTTTGAATCCACATATGGCTAAAGTATGTTCAAATTCCACTCTGCATGTGGTCAACATAATCTTTTCTAGGATTCCTAGTGGTCTCTCAACATGGCCATCTGCTAGCTAGAGTTTCATCCGTGTGGGTCGTAGGGCTCCCTTTCCCCATTTTTCCCAAATCTCCTTAGTAGCTATGCCTACACCTGCTCTGGTGTCTAAGATCACTTTAGTTATGTATTCATTAAAATTGATGGTTAGACATGTATTTCCTTCATCTCCCTCACTAAATTCACCTACTTTATCTATTGGGATTTGAATGGTTGGCAGTGCTTCTACCTCTTTACTCTCCTTGATAGGTTCTTCCATTTCTACCTTCAACTCTTCAGCCAATTGTTTCCATAGTTGGGGTTTCACTCACAACAATTCTTCAATCATTAATGAACGGTGTATTTTAGTTTTCTTGAGTTCTAATAAGTCTTGTGAGGTCTCATTACATGATCCCTTCTCCTTGCCCTTGATAGTGGGAGCATGGAATATTTCTCATTTTCTCTCGTACTCTCTCATATAGTTGGGTAGTGTGGATATGCTATTTGCTTCTTCTTGATTTTTAATCTACGATGGACACTTCCTCATATACCCCTTCTAAGTTTGTGACAGGTTGATTTCCCAAGCATCTAGTTCTTCAAAGGATGGTAGAGAGCTCTCATTCTTTTTCCATCATTCTTCTTGAACCGGGGCCCATAGGTCGTGTGGCCATCTTGCCTCTAATTCTGGAATCATTGAGACTTGTTCTTCTTTATTTCTCAGAATTTCTTCCTTCTTCTGTTCCTCAGGTTGTTCCCTAAATGGGTCTAAGATGTTAGTATCCATGCATTCGTTGAATAGGTTTTTTGGTATTCTCATCTTGGGGAGGGTCGAGATAGTATGTTCAAGTGTGTTTTGAGCTATTTCTATTAGTTTCTTACACATTTGCAATCTTTCCTTTTCCGATTCTCCTCGTGGATAGGGTTTTTCATGTTTCTCTATACTCAGTCCCATCTTGATTCTAGACTGATAAGCTTTCAACCATGTTCAAATCTTCTGGCATGGGATCTGCTAACATTGATCCTACCTCTCTTGGCTTAGATTCTTTGGTAGTTTGATGAGGGGTCCTTTTCACCTTTCGTTCTTGATGTTGCTTCCTTTCTGTTATAGCTTTCTCTTCCTCTTCAATTTTCTTCCTCATCCATTTATTCTTGAGTTTTTCTCTCCTAGCCTTCCATCTTTGTGACTTCCTTGTCTTGTTAGTTTCCTGTGGTTCCTTTGATTCCTCAACTACTTGAATCTCTGGTTCTAATCTTTTATCCATCCCAGGCTCGGATACTATTTCTTTTATCGCATTCTCCTTAGCTTGGCTCTAGTAATAGCCTTTAGTGGTATGATGTATTCCTTATCGTTTCCTGATGATTCAATCATTTCTATCACGTTGATCTGAGTAGTGGTGGGACCCTTGTTGGGGTTCTTAGGGAAATCTCTAAACAGATGTTCCTTGCCACATTCATTACAATAGCCTTCCCATACTTGAGGGGGGGGTGGTGGGTTGTATGGAAAAGTGCATTCTCTTATAAAGTGATCTCCTCCAAACCTATAGCATGGTCCTCTTGGGGCAAGTGGTCTAGTTGGTGGGCTCCTTGGAACTTGGGCCTTCAGTGATGTGTACATGAGATTCACATACTCTAGTCCATAGGAATTTTCATATCCATAGTATTTTTTATCATAAGTGTGGTCATATTCTATTAGGCTTGCATCGTAAGAGTAATACTCTCCTTGGGTCTTTTCAAGTCCCTAATTAGTTGTTTTTGCACTAGCCAAGGGTGTTGCTGGTATCATAGCTCTTTCTATGTTTTCCTAAGGTTAAGTGTACTTAATTGGCACTACATTCTGTGGATGGGGTGGTTGTTGTCCTAAAACAGGTTGTGGTTGACCATATCCTCCATGTTCATATGTTCTAGGTGCACCCTGTCATCCTAGGTAAGGGTTATACCTAGGGGCTTCTCTGCCTTGTTCCATAAATGGATATCCATATGGTCTATATTGTGGTTGTACCACTAGTCTTGGCTACCTGTTAAATGGGCAATTCTTGATGTTGTGGTTGGTGTACTTTTGCTCAATGTGATAATACATGGGAGGCCCCTGAATTGTTGTCTATTGGAGGGATAAGGTTGTGATGTCCCTAAACCTCCCCTTGTGCACACATGGGATGGATGATCTCCACCATGCAGTGTACATCTCTGTAACATTGGTACTCTCAAAGGGGGGTTTTGGTAGTTCCTCTATCCTTGCACTCCCAATTTCTTCGCTACCAACTCTGCTAGTTCCTCCATATTACTTGAACTAGAAGTCACATTGCTCCTCATGTCTTCTGATTTAGTAGAATTTTGCATAGTTTTGAGATCGTTTGCTAAATTTTCTTCCAAATCTATCCACTCTTGGAGACACTCACTCAGAGTCTGTGATCCTTTTACATATACTAAGGCTCTCAATGTTCCATTAGTCAGTCCATCTAGAAATAAGGATATCATTTTTTGTTGGGATGGCCTCTCTAACACAAGACATTAGCCGACGTACTGATTAAATCTTCTAGCTTCATTTTTCATTGTTTCATTAGGAGCTTCTTTGAAACTATGGATTAAGGATGATGAATTGTGCTTAATCCCTTGCTTAGTGAATTCCCCAATGAATTCTTGGAAGAACTCTTTGATATTTCCAAAGCGATTTGGATCCAAGAGTTGGAAGCAAGCCAAGTTTGTTCCTATGAGGGTTAGCCCAAAGGATTCATATTGCACAAAAAAATTGTCCACTTGCTCTCCTCGTAGTGCTTGCTTGAATTTTCTTATGTGTTCATAAGGTTCTTTGTTCAGTCATAATGACTCCGCATGCATTTGGCTACTTGGATTGGTCTCAGTCTTCTCCCTGGTTCGGAGGGTTTGATTACTATAGGAATTGCTGATCTGAATGGGTGTATTCCCGGTCCTACACCTTGAGGTGATCTTGCCCTAAAGGTTGGCCTATTTACATTTCCTATTTCTTGGCTAGCTTGGTTGTTGGGATTCATTCCTAGCATAACGAATTGCATATGAGGTCTGATGGCAATACGCCATTGGCTAGTTTGTCTTGATCTTGTATTTGTTGTGCCTTGATGGGTTCCAAAGGGGTTTTGCAAGGTAGTTGCCTGCTCTCAAGGAGGGAATACAGGAACCCCATATACTTTAGCCATGCCCTATCCACTTCCTCTATCGACCAATATCTCCTTCGATTCTGGTCTAGGTATGTAACTCTAGACACATCCTTTGGATCCCTTAGCTCTTATATAGTTACTGGATTTATCCCATCCCCTTGTGTAGGTGAATCAGTTTGTAGAAGCAAATTTGTTCCATGTACCAAGTACACATCCAACAAATATTCATCTTGAGGTATTAGATCCCCTCTCAATATGTGAGTCACTACTAACTTTCCCCTTGGGGTAGTCACAACGGCTCCATTGTTGGGTCTCCTCGGAGTTCCGTGTCCCCCTAACTCTCCTCTTTCGTCAACTTGGTCATGATTTTTGGTTACTACGTATATATGGCCCAACGTGCCCATGGAAACACCACATTCATACTTAACAGCTGGTCTGGGGACTATCTTTGCCTCCGTAGTGTTTATCATTCTCGCTACCGATCTCTTTAAACCATCAAGGTAGATGGGTACTCCTTGTAGGTTAGTAGACACATACTGTAGGGAAGTCTGATACTCTCCTTCTACAGTAGACATGAAGCCTTCCCTGGGTACTGAACTATGCATGTCCTCAGAAGCCATGGGCATTTCCTCCTCAGAGTCAGTAGAGGTTTCTGAGTAAATAGAATGATGGCTTGGCTGAACTACACTTCTTGCAGAAGATATGACACTTCTTCAACTACCTAACACTCGTCGGGATCTCGAGTTCATTCACCACCTAGGTGATATGTCTTTTCTAATATCAATTGGCCCTCCAAGCTTCTCCCAATTCCTAATGTTTCTCTCTCCTTTCCCTTTTAGGCTACTTAGGTTTCCCACGATACCACTTCCCCACAGTACCACTCTAAATGATCTCATATTGTTATGGCCACAATCCTAGGATACCACTCAATGATGATACACAATACCTCTCCAAGGTGACACCAATTTCTTGTGATGCACGATATCTCTCCGGGTGATACTAGTTTCCTGCGGTACATGATACCACTATGCTCACGATACACGATATTAGCTAGGACGATATGATACTTGATGCACTCCATGATACATGATACTCACTAGAACGATACATGATACTAATCTTTCAGTGATATGATACCTATCTTCATGATACGTCACGTATGCATCATGCGATAGAACTTGGCATGATACGGTACCGCTCACTCATGATATGTGATACCTCAACTTGGTGATACACGATGTCAATATGGCATGATACATGATACCTGGTCTTGATGATACACGATACTTTTTTAGTATCATGATACCTCAAGGAGGGGATACATGATACCTGCCGAGTATCGTAATACTAGGGAATTTTGGTATCACGATACCAGAACTCAATCGACCACGATCCTACAGCCAAAAATGTTCTAAATTTCAAAATTTTTAGTGTATACTGACCCTTGCACACACTCCTCCTCTATTTCAACTCCCTATGGATGAAAAATCTTACCCACTAACCCTTGTTTTCACCCCCATGATATTGTTACAGTGTTGTGTCATGTTTGCGAGTGTTTTCTTGATTCTCAGAGATTAATGGAGCAAGGTCCTCTTGGATAACTTTTTTCATGTTGCTCTATACTAGGTCTCGTATCTATTCTAGGCTGATACGCTTTCAACCACATGTTCAGGTCTTCTTGCATAGGGTCTACTAAAATCAACCCTGCCACTATTGGCTCAGATTCTTTGGTCGCTTGATGAGATGTCCGTTGCACCTCATGATCATGATGCTTCTTTGTTTCTTTCACCATTTTCCCTTCTTCCTCAATTTTCTTCTTAATCCATTTATTTTAAAGTTTTTCTCACATTGCTTTCCATCTTTGAGTTTTCCTCATTTTTTCAATTTCCTCTAGGTCTTTTGAATCCTCGACTACTTGAATTTTAGGTTCTAATCTTTTCTCCACTTGAGACTCGCATATTGTTTCCTTTACCACATTCTCCTTGGCTTGGGCTCGAGTAATAGCCCTCAGTGGTACTGTGTGCTCCTTGTCACTTCTTGATGATTTGATCTCGTCAATCACATTGATGGGGTTGTAGGAGGGACCTTGTTAGGGTTTCTTAGGATAGTCTCGAAACAAGTGCTCTTTAATGCATTCATTATAGTAATCTTCCTGTACCCAGGGAGGTGGTGGACTATAGGGTAAAGTGCATTCCCTTATGAAGTGATCTTGTCCACACCCATAACATGGTCCTCTTGGGGCAGGTGGCTTGGTGGGTGGCCTAATTGGAGTTGGAACTCTAGGTGCGGTGTACATGATATTAGCATACTCAACTCCATAGGAGTTTTTATATCCCTCGTAACCATAGTATTGTTGTTCGTAGGTCTGGTCATATTCTATTAGTGTTGGGAGATTCTTGTATAAAAAGGGATTTGAGTGTTTGTAGGAGAAAAGGGAAAGGTAGGAAGAAAGATACACATTGGAAGCCTCTGTCGATTGATTATAAGAAGACAAATACAATGGTGATGCACAATACAATCCAATGCTTTTGTGCAAAATCCCACAGAGTGCACAATCACAAAATACAAAATACCCAAGGGTCTTGTTGTTGCCGACCTTCTCTGCACTAGACCTCCACCTTCTCCAAGCCTGCACTTGTGCACACCTTGCACCAAGCTTCCAATAAGGGGGAGGGATGGACACCTTCTATCGGCATGCGCATAGCTTCAATGGGATCTTGGGATCTTTGGTTGTAAGCTTAGCACTTCTCTGCACACTTCTTAGTCACTCTTCATGCACACCTTGCACTTCACTTCTCTACGTTGCACACTGTGTGTCTTTTGTCCTTCTCTCTCTTGCCTAGCTTAGACTATGCTCACCTTGCTTAGTTCCTCAAGAATAGTCCTTGCCTTGATTTGAGTGTCGATTCACGTACGCTCCTAACTTCTAGAGTATCTTGGTGCTCACTTTGATGGCCCAAGATTGTCTCCAAAAGTGGGTAGCCAATGAATCCTTGTTTTGTCCTGTAGTGACTTTAGATTAAAGCAAAAAATCTAATTGGGGGGCCATACTTTCACTTCTGTGTATGCTATCGCTTCACATACCTTAACATTTTCCCTTTTAATTTCTCAAATGTGCACCTAAGAGAGGGTTCACCTGAAACTTCCAAAACACTTTAAAACCACTTTTGGACCTTAGGGAAATTACCGAAATACCTCTGCAACCTGCAACCAACTTTCTGCAATTATACCCTTTATGAACAATTAATTGTGCACTACCTATGCCTTGACACCCGAACTTTGAACACTTTGACTTCACCCATGTTGACTTTGACCTTGAACATGTTGGATTTGATCGCTTTTGCTTTGACTATGGTTGACTTTGACCAATACGACTTTAGTGGGCTCAACAGTTGCCCACCACCTAATGGGCTCTCCGTCTCGAAGAGCTACATCCCAAACCTGGAGTCGAGATGACTCCATATGCCTATGCTCCAAAATCTTCAAAAGGACACTTGAACAGCAACCAAATCCACCACGAGCAAGAGAGACAAACACCAAAGAAGAACCAAAAGTAGAGAGGTTGCATAGAAAAGCAAAGGATGGCAAATGGAGGGTAGGAAGAAGGGGGAAGGTAGGGCTGAGGGGTCTGAGATTGATAGGGCAGGGAGGGTTAAGGATGGGGCTGGGTAGAAGGGTAAAGGGAGGGTGAGGGAGTAGGATTATGGGCTCTGTAGAGGGCCAAACTTATCAAATAGTAGAGCTACAGGGGTTGCATATGGGAAATTGTGAAACAAAAGTAAAAACAAAGTGAGAATAGACTATGTGGACCATGTGGGTAATGAAAAACACGTGAGAAATGTGCTCAAAATATGTGGGTTTTGACCAAAAGTCCGAGAAAAGGTGGGACTTTGGAAAAACTAAGGCTGAAAACGAGTTTAGAGGTGCCAAAATACACGAAAATCACCCCAAGTTTAAAACAAATGGCCATCCAAGGCGCAATCTAGAGCCAAAAGCATGGACCATAAAATATAAAAAAATATATATATTTTAAGGGGGGGGAGGGAACGGTTGGGGGACGATGGGGGGTGGGTGGGGGAACAGTGGGGGTGGGTGGGGGAACGGTGGGGGGTGGGTGGGGGAAAGTTGGGGGTGGGTGGAGGAATGGTGGGGGGTGGGTGGGAGGATGGTGGGGAGTGGGTGCGGGTGGGTTGGGGAACGGTGGGGGGATGGTGGGGGGTGGGTGGGTGGGGGGTGGGTGAGGGAACGGTGGGGGTTGGGTGGGGGAATGGTGGGGGAAGGCTAGGGGGTGGGTGGGGGAACGGGGGGGGGGGGGGGGGGGGGAAACGGTGGGGGGTGAGTGGGGGAACGGTGGGGAGTGGGTGGGGGGAGGGGGGTGGGTGGGGGGACGGTGAGGGCTGGGTGGGGGAATAGTGGGGGGTGGGTGGGGGGGGGGAAACGGTGGGGGGTAAGTGGGGGTGGGTGGGGGGTGGGTGGGGCGTGGGGGGGCGGTGGGGGCGGGAAGAGAGAGAGAGTTTTTTTTTGAAATTTTCCTTCCCCCCTTTTTTTTGTGAAAAAATAAAATCCATGGGGCGTTTTTTTTTGTGGTGAAAATATCTAAAAAATAGAGAAAATATAGAAAAAATCCAAAAAAAATGCAAAACAAATCCAAAAAATTCTCAAAAAATTCCTTATAGTTTGAACCCAATTTTCTCACTCAAAAAGACAGAGAGCTTCCTTATTCCTCCAAATTTAGCAAGAAAATGACATTGATAAAGGAAGAAAAATGCTAGAAAATTTCTAAAAGTGCTTGAAAATTTCCCAAAATTTTTCAAAAATTATACTCATGGAGAGGGCTATGAAAGGGTTACTAAATTTGCTAAAAACTCAAAGAACAAGCATGAAAATGGATAAAAACTACTAAAACTTCAACAAAAATGACATTAGAAGGCTATGTACAACCTGGACAAATTTTGCAATTTCTAGGTGATCCATGAATCTTCATTTGTGCTGATGATAGGCCTTGAGCCATGATATGATGACTCCAAGAAACACCTTCATAATCTCCAATTGTACTGCACTTCATTTGTTTTGTCTTCTTGTTGGGCACACTGACCCTCTGATAGGAGTACCCTAAATCCTTCATTAGAATATTATCTCCTCCATATTGCATCTTTTGTATCTTTGTTTCAGCAACTTTATAACTTAATCTGTAAAATTTCATTTTTACTATTCCAGCTTCTTCCTCCAATGGAACCCTCTGTTTCCAAAGACTTGGAGGTACTCCTTCCACATCCTTGTAAAGCCCTGCACTTACTATCATAAAAATTGACATAACAGATGATATCCATACCATTATCCATAAAAAAGTGGCCATTGATATATGATTTGAACTATCTTCATCACTGCTGCACTTAAGGGCTTTTCTTTTGTTCTCTCTGCTATGGCCTTTGAGTGAGACTATTTCACTCGAATCAGTAACCTGAGTGATGTCCTCTTTTTCTTCATAGACTTCCTCTCTACTTGAGTTTGGAAAAATTCCATAGCAGGCAGATGTTTCTTCTGCGTGGAGCCAAGCCAACATGTTTTCCTCTTCATATAAATTTGCTTCTTCAAATAGATCTGCTTATGGTTTGTCCAAGAATTCTTCTTCCATACAAATATAATTGTCTGCATCATGTTGGTATGTCTCTGATTGTCTGGTCCTTCTTCTAAAATTATCTTCTATAACTCTTTCCCCTCTTGCTTTATCCACATTGTGTCCTTACTCCAGTCATGTAGTACGTTGGCATGCCTTAACCAAGGTCTCCCAATTAACAGAGGGAAACTTCCTTCTACCTGTGGCAACCTTAAAACAAGAAAATCCAAGTTAAAGATGGTACCTTGTATCTTGACTGGGACTCCAGGGACCACTTCCATAGGCTTTACTATGCTTTGGTCTACCATTGTTACAATGAAGTTTGCAGGTCTTGAAGGGTGTAGTCCAATATTTTTCATGGTATGTTCAGGCATCAAGTTAATACCATAACCAGCATCCACAATAACTCCTTGAAACTCATGACCTTTGATAGAGGCTGTTAGCCGAGGGATCTTATAATCTGTGAGAGGTGCTTCCCCTACAATTTTATCTTTATGCATAACAACAGCCTTTGCCACTAAACTTGTTGTGGACACCTCATCAATTATCTGCAAGAGTTCTGACCTGAATTTCCCATCCATCTTTATTAAATAAAAAATACTGACCTCCTTTTTCATGGACTTGAGTAGTCTGGAAGCTTCTGATTCCTTAAGAGTGTGGGCTCTAATCGACATCAAACTCCTCATGAGCCCTATTGAATGCATGTCCAATGGCCATCACTGGTACATATGAGATTTCCTTTTTGCATTGTATCTGCACATGTGGTGGCTTTGTCTTCAGATGTCTCTTTGTCTTTGTTCAATCCATTAATCCTTGATTCTTGACCTATTTCCACTTGAGCCTTCTCCTTGCTTCTTGTCTGCACTGTAAAAGGCTTACTGCATGGCCCTGTTTTCTGCACATGGTACACCATAGCCCATTTTTTATGCCACTCCCTTTGAGTTCCTGCAACTCCTATCAAAGCTGAGCTAGCTCTTCTACTTGGGCTTCCTCTTCCTTTTGTAGCTTCAATGCCTCAATCTCCCTCCTCAACTGAGTAACAACATCCCTCCTCCTCTTTATGGGGCTTATCCTTTTTAGCCTTCCAGCTCTTTCCTTAGATGGATTACTGGATCCTCCATTTCTGTAGAATAGGGTAGTTGAGAAGAGCTTGCTCCATATTGTTGCCTTATTTGCTCCAGTTGTGTAGTTGTATTGATGAACTCCTCTATGGAGGCTGTTGGCAACACTAATTCCTTGATTTTACATTGTGTGGTCACTGCAAGTGGCTTAGCTACCATTTCTTAATAAAGAAATCATGTGGAGGATCTGGCAACTTAGCCATTAGTGCCTTGGCCCTAGTTAAAAACTCTAGAAACTTTTCACCTAGACCCAGTCTCAAGTTTTCTAATTCCTCTATGATGATCTCTGTAGTGTTTCCATGCTGGAATTGAGTTTTGGATGTATCTTTCATTAAGTCCAAAGTGGTGAAATGGTTCTCAGCAAACTGGCTCAACCATTTATCTGCTAACCCTTCTAATGTGGCACGAAAGAGTATCAAAAAGGCATCCTCTCTTCCCATCAAGCTTCTAGTTTTGCATAGTGCTAAAAACCTATGCTTGTCCGGATCTTCCTGAGCTAAGCCTTTGAAAGAAGGAAATTTAATAGTTAATCTTGAAAGTAGGGTTTCCAAATCTACCTGACCTGTCATGCTCTTTACTGATGAGGTTGATGAAAGTGGACTGAAGGATCTTCTAACAGCCTTCCTTCTTGTTGCTTTGCAGGTGACCCTCAATGTTTGGGACTGGGTTGCGGTCATGAGCTATTCATAGTCCTCTTAGTATAAGATAATTGATAAGAAAATTTACCTCTTAGCCCCCAATGAAATAGTACTATGGGCACTTGAATAATGCTTCTCCACACTGCAATATTTCTTCTCCTATGCTCAAATCTCCTTGGGTCCCACCAGCCATGCCAAATTTTCTTGGGGGATTCTTGTATAAAAAGGGATTTGAGTGTTTGTAGGAGAAAAGGGAAAGGTAGGAAGACAGATACACACTGGAAGCCTCTGTCGATTGATTATAAGAAGACAAATACAATGGTGATGCACAATACAATCCAATGCTTCTGTGCAAAATCCCACAGAGTGCACAATCACAAAATACAAAATACCCAAGGGTCTTGTTGCTGCCGACCTTCTCTGGAACTCCACCTTCTCCAAGCCTGCACTTGTGCACACCTTGCACCAAGCTTCCAATAAGGGGGAGGGATGTACACCTTCTATCGGCATGCGCATAGCTTCAATGGGATCTTGGGATCTTTGGTTGTAAGTTTAGCACTTCTCTGCACACTTCTTAGTCACTCTTCATGCACACCTTGCACTTCACTTCTCTATGTCGGACACTGTGTGTCTCTTGTCCTTCTCTCTCTTGCCTAGCTTAGACTATGCTCACCTTGCTTAGTTCCTCAAGAATAGTCTTTGCCCTGATTTGAGTGTCAATTCACATACACTCCTAATTGCTAGAGTATCTTGGTGCTCACTTTGATGTCCCAAGATTGTCTCCAAAAGTGGGTAGCCAACGAATCCCTGTTTTTTCTTGTAGTGACTTTAGATTAAAGCAAAAATTTTAATTGGGGGGCCATACTTTCACTTTTGCACACACTGTCGCTTCACATACCTTCACATTTTCCCTTTTAATTTCTCAAATGTGCACCTCAGAGAGGGTTCACCTGAATCTTCCAGAACACTTTAAAACCACTCTTGAATCTTAGGGAAATTACGAAATACCTCTGCAACCAACTTTCTGTAATTATACCCTTTATGAACAATTAATTGTGCACTACCTGTGCCTTGACACCCGAACTTTGAACACTTTGAATTCACCCATGTTGACTTTGACCTTGAACATGTTGGCTTTGATCGCTTTGGCTTTGACTATGGTTGACTTTGACCAATACGACTTTTATGGGCTCAACAATTAGACTTACATCATAAGAGTAACACTCTCCTTGGGTCTGATTGAAACCCTGATTTGCTGTTTCCAAGCTGGTCAAAGGTATCACTGGTACTATGGCTCTTTCTAGGTTTTCCTCTGATTTGGCGTACTTTATTAGTACTACATTCTATGGGTGGGGTGGTTGTCTACATGAATCTTTAGGATCCCTCAATTCATATATAGTTGTTGAGGTGATGCCTTCTCCTTCTGTCCGTGAATCAGTTTGTAAGAGTAGATATGATACATGCACAGGTACACCTCCATCAGATAGTCATCTTGAAGTATCAGATCCCCTCTTAACACTTGAGTAACTATTGACTTTCCCCTTGGGGTATTCACAATGTCTCCATCGTTGGTTCTCCCAAAAATTTCTTGTCCCTCTTACTCTCCTCTATCATTAATCTGATTAGGATTTTCAATTACTACATAGATCTGGCCTATCTTGTCCATGTAGACACCACCTTCGTACTTGACAGCAAGTCTTAGGACTATTTCGGCCTCTATAGTGTTTGTCATCCTTGTGAGTGACCTATTGAGGTCATCAAGGTAGATTGGCATTCCATGCAAGTTTGTGGATACATACTGAAGGGACATCTGATACTCTCCCTCTACCATGGACATAAACCCTTCTTTGGGCATTGAAATATGCATGTCCTCAGAGGCCATGAGTCTTTCCTCCTCAAAGTCACTGGATGTGTCAGAGTATATAGAAAATTGGCTAAGTTAGACTGCACTACCCATAGAAGATATGATGCTTCTTTGACTGCCTAACACTCATCTGGATCTCAAGTTCATTCACCACCTAGATCCTAGGTCTTTTTTGAGCTCTTATGGCTTTCTTGGAATCTTCCAATTTCCAATTTCTTCTAACTTTTCTCTTCTAAGCTCAGTTAGTTTCCCATGATACACAATACCATTCAATGATGATACCACTTTTATGTGATACACGATACCCTTACTGAGAAAATACATGATACCTCTCTCCAGATACGATACTGCCATGCTTATGATACATGATACTCACTGGTTGTGATACATGATACTCAAATACTCAAATACTCAAAGTGAGATGATACGCGATACCTGACTTGCATGATACGATATGTCTGGTGGAGATACACGATACTACTTGGGAATGTTACATGATACCTGACTTGCATGATATGTGATACCTAGCTTTGACGATACATGATACTTGGTGAGTATTGTGATACTCAAGGAGGTAATACACGATACACGATACTTGGTGAGTATCCCGATTAAGGGAGTTCTCGTATCACGATACTGAAACTCAATCGACCATGATACTTCAACCAAATATGGTCCAAATTTCACAATTTTTAGTGCAAAGTGTTCCTTACACACTCCTCTTCTGCGTCAACCCACTATGGCTGATAAATCTCACTCCAAACCCTTCATGCTACCCCACGATACCCTTATTGTGTCGTGTCACATTTTTGAGTGTTCTACTAATTTTCAAAGAGTTGTGCAGTGAAAATATTCACCTTTAGAAGTAGGTCTTCAAGTTCTCACTCTCACACAATTGCTAGTCTCGAAGTTCTCTGCGATACTATGCCCACAATACCACTTGCAGCTCATCCACGATACTTGTTTCAAAACAAGTGACTAAAAACTAATGTGATTTTGTATTATAAGGCCGTGGGTGACCAAGGGTTTGAACTATAAAGAATTAATGTTTTTCTTCTTTTTTCTTTTTTTTTGATTTTTTGGTGGTAACCTATCCTAATCCTACCTCTATCTCTTTCCTAAACCCTAACTTTTTCTCACTCCCTCACTCCTAAACTTATAAAATAATCACACACCCCGAAAGTGTGAAGTTACAAGTGCAGAGATGTTTTGTGACTTGCCACTAACTAAAATTACCTCTACTCATACAACTCAATCACTCCGTAGCTATCACCATCACACAGGCAGCTTGATTCGACTAGTTCCCTAACAAGGGTGCCAGAAACATGTCTACCTAAGTTGTAGAACATTAGGGATGTGTCAACTGAGACTATACCTCAATCACCGCACATGTGCATATAGTGGTGGATTAATACAAGTTTAATTATCAATCCGTGAAATTATACATATCGAGTGTATGAAGCCATGTACACACATGATGGTATGTGAAATGAAAATGCTACAATGCACGCAACGCTCAACCTCTCCTACTCCTCAATCTTCTGAAAATGCACGTCGTGATACTTGTAACAACAGTAAGCAAAAATTAAAAATTTTCTCTCAACTCCGAACTCCAAATATGGCCAATAGACAGATGCATTTTGAAGCTCTCAATGAGATGCATCTAATGTTGTATTTTTAGTTGAATGTGACAAACATGCTTCAAGTTATGAGCAAAATAGTGATTTATGGAAAACCCTACTTCAGCTCTACGACTCACTAAGCTTCACACATGCATTACAATCACGGAAACAAGAGGGGATGGGGTAGGCAACACTCATAGACACATATTTCAAGCATAAATCACACACTCAAGCTCTTGGAGAAGAAGATATTCAACAGAGAAGAGGCAAATTCGAAATTTCAGCTTGATTACTCACAATTGCAAAAAGTCCTTACAAAGAGTCATCAAGTGACTTATATACATGTTCCCTAAAAATGGTTCTTTCACACGAGAGACTGACACTTTTATTGAAAAACACTAAATTCCTACTATGTTACAAGGAGTATGTTACAACATTTGGGGATTTATGCAGCTAGAGGATTCCTCTAGTACATTTACATGGCTCATGATGTCTTTCATAGAAATTTGAAGAAGAAAAATTGTGCCCAAGTTTGAAATTTTTTGGGCCTACTTTTCTTTGCTTCTTTCCTTTGTGACAAGCCTCTTTGAAGTCCCCGATAAATTCAAGAAATATGAACTAGAAGATCATAAGGTCATGATATAGATGCCTAATAGAGAAGCATTCTTAGGATTGGCATACGATAACAAAGACAAAACTAGAAAATGGAGCTACAAAGACTTGAAACGTGTTGACCCAAATATCTGCTCACATAGAATTTCCATGTCTTTAGTGGCCAAGCCAACGAAGCAGAAACCATACACATATAATGATAATTATGAAGCAAAGATAAGAGATAGATCGCTTAAGAGAAGTTGGATTTATCTATGAGATTGAGCATACTAAGTGGGTATCCCCCATTGTGGTCATGCCCAAAAAGAATGGGAAGTTGTGGGTGTGCATTAACCTGAAGAAGGTCAATGTTGCCACTATCAAAAATAGCTACCCACTTCCTATCATAGAACACTTATTGGAATGAGTAGCAAGCAAGGAATTCTATAGCTTCCTTGATGGATTTTGTGGCTACAATCAAGTATCTATTGCCCCAAAAGACTAGCATAAGATGGCTTTTGCCATAGAGTAGGATATTTTTGCATTTAGGGTGATGCCATTTGGGCTTACCAATGCCCCTGCTATATTTCAAAGGCTCATTTTACATGTGTTCAAAGAGTTCCTACGAATGAACTTAGAGGTCTATGTTGATGATCTATGCCCTCAATCCAACATTAGACAAACACACATCCCTGAGTCGAAACTAATCTTTGACAAGTGTAGAGAATATCAAGTTTGCTTGAACCCAAAAAAGTGTGTTTTCATGGACAGATAAGGCAAAATTCTAGGACACATAGTGTGAAAGAATGGTATAGCAACCGATGAGGACAAAGCTACAGCCATTTCAGAGTTAACCAGACCCAAGAATGTTAAGGAAGTGTAAGCTTTCATGGTACACTATGGTTATTACCGATGTTTTATCCACATGTATGGAATCATTGCAAAGTCTTTGTACAATGAGTGTGAAACATCTTTCAAGGAGCTCAAATGAAGATTGTGTTCAACACCCAACTTGACTACACCAAATTGGGGTAAGTATTTCCATGTCCACGTGGATGCATCCAATTATGCTACTGGGTGTATGCTAGCACAACCTATAGGTGATGATAACATTGATCTTCCAATAGGTTATGCAAGTAGGCAAATGAATGCAATAGAGAAAAATTACACCACTATCGAAAGAGAAGGATTAAGCATGGTGTATGTGATTAAAAAGTTTAGGCATTATTTGCTTGAAAATAAATTTAATTTTTTTTTACAGACCACCAAGTGCTACTATATCTATAATAAACCTTGCAATACAAGCAGATTAGTAAGATGGTTCCTCTTACTCATGGAATATGACTTTGAAGTTGTTGTAAGGAAAAGTAAGACTTAACGTAGGGCGGATCACCTTTCTAGACTAACGTCAAGAGAGTCCTGTAAAGGAGTGTTAGATGGACTTCTTAACGCATATTTATTGGACCTAGAAGTAGTGCCTAATTGGCCCAAAGCTATCATGCCTATTCTAACCTTTGGACCTAAGCACTCAATAGTAAAGGCAGGAGAAAAAAAGTAGTGAGGTCTCAAAACTAGCACATACTAAGGGGGAGTGTGTATAAGTACAACAGTCAAGAAGAAGAACATGCAAAGAGGTTGAAAATAACACATATAGTTGCATTGAAGCAACATAATTGTAAGCAATGAACCCTATAGACTCTGTGAAGATTAGGAGTACATTGGCCCACTATGGAAGCAGACGTCCATAGGTTGTGCAAAGATTGCATTATCTATGGTGCTAGACCACCACTAGAACATGCCACCTTGTATCATGTATCTTTTGTACCAGTCCAAGTATACAAAAACCCCTTATTCTAGAGTGAGCCTTTGCGAGTCATCTCCATCTGGATACCTAAGCGGTCAATGAAGGTAGATCCCAATGCTAGATGAATCTGGGTGCCCAAGTCTTGCTTACACACTCAACTTGCTATATGAAATCATCTAGAATCAAGGCAGTGCTCACATGCACTCACTCAACTGACACAGAGACTAGACTAAAACATGTCATCACAACACGAGCATGTGCATCTACACCTAATATTACTTGGAAATGGGTACCTAAAAATTCCTAGATCTAGGTAGCATCATCTCTGAAGCCCTCAAATTTAATCATTGGAAAAGCATGTACTCCCATAAAGGAAGTATAGAGAGTTAAGTCTGGTATTAAACAACCTAATTTAACATTGTAAATTAATATGCACTATTAGGTGCATGTAGAGATACTTGCGTTTCTTGAGTATGCATCCAATTTGTAACTACCCTTGCTAACTCACAACTTCACAACATTCAAGCACACACTAATATAACACAATGAGTCAGATACATCATGTTGGTATTGCATGGGGAACAAGGTCTCAAGTGATCTCTATTACAATACTAATGTGAGGCATTTCTTTTAGCAGATTCATGTGACATCAGTGACCACTTTCATCATGAGAGAAGGAAAGATTGGAAATATGGAGGAAGCTAATAGAGATAGCTCAAGTCCCTCTTGAACATACTATCCCAACCCTCCCTGAGACAAGAATCCCAAAAAAAAAAAATCAAGGCATGTTTGGAAGTGAACAACCAAAAACTAGGAAAAAAAGAAGGAAGACATTCAGAGTAATAAGGAGGAACAAGTGTCAATAATTCGAGAATTAGAGGTGAATTGGCCACATGGCCTATGGGCTAGGATTCAAGAGGAACTGTGGAAAAAGAATGAGAACTCTCTACCACCCTTTGAAGAACTAGATGCTCGGGAAGATCAACCTGCATTGGACTTGGAAGAGGTATATCAGGAAGTGTCCATCTTGGATCAAAATCGTAAGAAGCGAATAGCATATCCACACTACCCAACTATATGGGAGAGTACGATAGAAAATTGGAAATATTACATGCTCCCACTATCAAGGGCAAAGATGAAAGATCACAAAATGAGACTTCACATAACTTATCAAAACTCAAGAAAACTAAAATACAATGTTCACTAATGATAGAAGAATTATTACAAGCAAAGCCCCGACTGTGGAAACCGTTGGCCGAACAATTGAAGATAGAAGTGGAAGAATCTATCAAAGAGAGTAAAGAAGTAGAGGCTTTGTCACCCATCCAAATCCCAATAGATAAAGTTCGTGAATTTAGTGAGGGAGATGAAGGAAATATGTGTCAACCCATCACTTTTAACGGATACATGACTAAAGCGATCCTAGACACCGGAGCAGGTGTAGGCATAGCCACTAAAGAGATCTAGGAAAAATGGGGAAATCCAACCCTACGACCCACACGAATGAAACTCTAGCTAGCAGATGGTCATGTGAAGAGACCACTAGGAATCCTAGAAAAGGTTATGTTGACCACATGTGGAGTGGAATTTGAACATACTTTAGCCATCTCCCAATCCAAAATGCCTAGCAATTACGAAATGATCTTAGGAAGACCATTCATGAGACAATTGAGAGTTGTGCAAGATTGGGGAAGAGATGCGTTGTATTTACAACATCAGGGTATGAGCACAAAGATAAATTCACATACCTTCGCATACAAAGATGTAACCTCATTACAATGGAACTTAGTCCACAGAGAGGAAGATGATCTATCCATTCATAGCGCAGGATCTAGTGACCAATCATGGATGAAGGAAGATGTCTAGCTATGGATGTGTAAGGAAGCAAGAAGAGAGGAAAAGAAAGCACAATTATGGCCAATAGGACACAAGAACTACATAACCATAGACGACCCAGCTTACATGCCCCAAATATTTTGAGACAAGGCATTCAAACCCACAGATGGATGGAGATATTAGCCACTCTAGATGTGTGTGTAAAGGAGGAAGTGCTAACCATGAACGAATGTATAGATGAGGAAGGTTACGATGTGAATTTGTACATGGTAATCCTCTAGGAAATGGAAGTTGGTGAATTATTGGAAAAATAATGGAGAGAGGATTACGAGAGTATCGAAATGGAACCAGAATTTGATTTGGAAGAACACTATTTACAAAAAATTAAACCTGACAAGGATGTAGAGGAACCAAGAGTATCCACCATAGAAAAACACCAAGAGAAATAGGGCAATGAAGAATTTCAAGTAGATCAACCTCTTGATCAATTTGAGGTTCCAAAACATTTCAAGTGGTTTGAAATAGAAGAATGGAAAATAGCAATCCAAATGCCAAAGAGAGAAGCCCCAGGAAGGAGAAGCATATGCTAATAAAGAACAAACCAAGAAGGTGATAGTAACTAAGGAAGAGGAAGAGGAGAGATGCACCTACATAGGGAAGGATGTCTCCCCAGAAGAGGAGCAAGAATTGATAGAATTAATCAGAGAATATAGAGATGTATTTGCTTGGACTTACAAAATCCTCAAGGGAGTGGATCCTTCCATTTGCTCCCATAGAATTCCAATGGCCCCTGATGCAAAACTATCAAAACAAAGAACATACACATACAATGATGTCTATTCGGCCGAGATTAAGGAGGAAAATGACAAACTGTTAGCCACAGGATTCATATATGAGATCAAGCATAAAGAATGGGCATCACCATTTGTGGTGGTACCTAAGAAGAATGGCAAACTTAGGGTGTGCATTAATTTGAAAAAGGTTAATCCAGCTACAATTCATGATAGTTACCCATTACCCATAATTGAATATCTCTTAGAAAGAGTAGTAGGCAAGGAAGTCTACAAGTTCCTTGACGAATTCTTGTGTTATAGGCAAGTAGCTATTGCTATGGAGGATCAACATAAAACGGCATTTGCTACTGAATGGGGAGTATATGCCTTTCAAGTGATGCCTTTTGGGCTCATTAGTGCTCCTGAAACTTTCCAAAGATTGATGTGTCATGTGTTCAAGGAGTTCCTGAGAAAAAACCTAGAAGTCTATGTAGATGACTTATGTGCTTATTCCTCTAGATGAACCCAACATATCCCTGAATTAAGAAAAATTTTCAAAAAGTGTAGACAATACAAAGTGCACTTAAATCTCGAAAAATGTGTCTTTATGGTAAGGCAAGGAAAGAATCTGGGACATATTGTATCTAAGAATGGCATCTCTATAGATGAGGATAAGATAAAGGTCATCTTGGACTTGCCTAGGTGAAGAAATGCAAAGGAAATACAAGCTTTTATAGGACATTGTGGGTATTACCGATGGTTCTTCCACATGTACACCATAATTGCAAGGCCCTTGTATGGGTTGTTGACACAATTCGTATGGATGGATGAATGCAAAATGGAATTCAATGAGTTAAAGAGAAAATTAAGTTCAACACCTATGTTGAAAGTACCTAATTGGAATAAACCATTCCATATCCATTTGGGCGCATCCAATTTCAGGATCGGATGCATACTAGCTCAACCTGCAGATGAAGGAAAGTTAGATCACCCTATTGCATATGCTAGTATACAACTAAATCATGCAGAAAGAAACTATACCACTACTAACAGATGAGGTTTAGGAATGGTATACACAGTCAAGAAATTCCAACATTACCTCCTAGCCAATAAATTCAAGTTTTTATAGACCACCAAGCCCTATTGTACTCGTTAATAAACCTTGCAATACGAGAAGGCTAATGAGATGGTTCCTATTACTCATGGAATTTGATTTTGAAGTTACATTCAAAAAAGGAAATACACATGTTAGAGTGGATCATTTATCAAGAATGACACATGGAGAACCACCTACCTCAAGTACTTTGATGGTGATGCACTACAATGTGCTCTCCTTCTTGAGAGCTCCATGAAAATGTCCTTGGAGTAGAAAACCGAGCTCTTAGGGACACACACGATACTCCACACAGAGGCTATAGAATACATAGAAAAACACAGTACACAGGGATCACGAACACAGACTTCTTAGGTTTTACAAATGCGGTTGAACTTACAGTCTGTGACTGACCAAGCCACTATATGTTTTAGTAAAGAACATATACAAAGAAGTTTTCAGTGGCCATTTGGCCTTTCACATGGACACTAAGAGTAAAAATCTCCTAATAAAGGCCAATATGGCCAAAGTAACTATGGAAGAAAAAGAAAGAATGATAAAGAATACCTGAGTGTAAGTATACAAACTATAACTCCCACCTGATGGGCATGTTACACAGTATATAAGTGACTGTGTAAGATCATGAATCAAGTAAACCCCATCAAGTGACAACAGTCTCGAAAGATATCTTCTGGTAGAGCTTTAGTCAAAGCATATGCAGCATTATCTCGGGTGTGAACCTTCTCAAGAATAATGGACTCAGTGACTAAGCAATCTCTAATGAGGTGATACCTAACCTCAATGTGCTTTGTCTTTGCATGATAGACTGGATTCTTAGCCAAAGCAATGGCACTCTGACTATCACTGAGCAAATTAGGTACATGCTGAGGTAAACCCATATCACAAGCAAGATGAAAAAGCCACAATGCTTCCTTACATGGCTCACTTGATGTAGCATACTCTGCCTCTATGGTGGAAACAATTGTACATTCTTGAAGGCAAGATCTCCAAGAGATACCACCTCCAGCAAAATGAAAAATGTACCCTGATGTAGACTTACGATTGTCTACATAACCAACATAGTCAAAATCTATGTAACCAATAATGGATGCTTTTCCTCTACCTAAGCATACACACTTGTCCTTAGTGCCACTCAGATATCTCAAAATCATCTTGACTGCTTCCCAATGTTTCTTGCCAAGATTAGACATATATCTGCTCACAACTCCCACTACAAATGCAATGTCTGGTCTCGTAGCTACCATAGCATACATGAGACTACCAACAGTAGACTAATAGGGAATTTTGGTCATGAATACCTTTTCCTCATCTGATTTGGGGCAATCATCCTTGCTCAATTTCACATATGTGGGTAAAGCTACACTCAATGTCTTTCCACCCTACATATTGAACCTATGGAGTACTTTGGAAAATATGTACTCACTTTGAGACAAGTATATGCATCTTTTACTCCTATCATGAGTAATGTGCATTGCAAGAATATGTTTGGCATCCCCCAAATCCCTCATATCAAATGTCTGACTCAACTTCTTTTTGAGAATTGACAAGTCACAAGAGGACTTCCCTGTAATCAACATATCATCAACATAAACTATCAAGCATATCAAGCTGCCATCTAAGCACCTCTTTGTGTAGAGACAATGATCCTCATTGCTTTGAGAATAGCCTTGAGACTTCATAAAAGCATCAAACTTTTGGTACCATTGTCTAGGGGACTGTTTAAGTCCATACAAGCTCTTCTTGAGCTTACAAACTAGACTTTCCTTACTAGGAACTACATAACCCTCTTGTTGTTCCATATAGATCTCATCTGTAAGATCTCCATGCAAGAAAGCACTTTTCACATCCATTTGGGCTAGCTCTAAGTCCTCCATTGCAAGGAATCCAAGCAATATGCATAGGGTAGTCATCTTGACCACTGGAGAGAAGATTTCCTCAAAATCAAAACCATTTTGTTGCTTCAAACCCTTTGCAAAAAGTCATGCTTTATACTTTGGAGAAGAACTATCTTATGTGAATTTTAGCTTATATACCCATTTACATGGTAAAGCTTTCCTTCCCTTTGGCAAAGGTACTAAATCCCAAGTACCATTCTTGTGAATAGAATCCAACTCACTCTTCATGGCACGCTCCCACTTGACATAATCCTCTGTTTGCATAGCCTCTTTGTAGCAAGAAGGCCAACTGGCATTTGTTAGCATAACAAAATCTAAACCTGGAACATATATATCAGGTGGATGTGAGACACGTGTAGAGTGTCTCAACAGTTGCTAAACAGGAACATGTGTAGACTAATCTGATCAGACATTCTCTTGGACGTCCCTATGTGTAGCATTTTTATGCATGCTAATTAGAGGGTTAGTATCCTCAAAAACGACTCTTCTCACTTCAACCTCCTCAATGGGTTGTTTATGCATCTTAGACTCATTGAAAATGACATCAGTACTTCTGATCGCTGATCGTGTTTCAAGATCCCATAAGCGATATCCAAATTGTCCTTCTCGACCATATCCAAGAAAAATGCATTTCTTTGACTTATGGTCCAACTTTTGTCTAAGAGTCTTGGGTATATGAACATATGCTGCACACCCAAAAACTCAGAGATGATAATAATATGGTGGCTTACATGTCCATAACTCTTGTGCCACTTTTAGGCCTTTGGTAGTAGTAGATGAAAAGTTAA
Source organism: Ceratopteris richardii (assembly GCA_020310875.1). Classification (NCBI taxonomy): domain Eukaryota; kingdom Viridiplantae; phylum Streptophyta; class Polypodiopsida; order Polypodiales; family Pteridaceae; genus Ceratopteris; species Ceratopteris richardii. The sequence goes on from CM035444.1 coordinate 84,554,301, forward strand.
TCACATGAACTGCAGTCAATGTTGCTTCTGCTCAAAAGCCTTGTGAGAAGTTTGCATGATGCAACATAGAAACTACTCTATCTTGAATAATTATATTCATCCTTTTAGCTACACCATTTTGTATTGGCATATAAGGAGTTGTAAACTCTCTACAAATCCCTCTAGACTAACAGGAAAGGTTGAATTCATGTGAGGTATAGTCACCCCCATTATTTGAACGTAAATCCTTAAGCTTAGTTCCTTTTTCACTCTCAATTGAAGCAAGCCATTTTTTGAAAGTAGGGAATACCTCATCCTTCAATTTGATAGGATATACCCAAACTTTTCTAGTAGCAACATCTATGAAAGTGACAAAGTAAAGAGAACCACCTAAGGACCTAGTGGGCATAAGACCACACATATTTTTATGAACGAGATCTAAAGTCTGAATTGAAGAGTCAGTGTGTGTTCTATGCACATTTTTGGTGTGCTTTCCATATTGACAATTCTTACAAAATGAAAAATTGGAGAAAGATAACACAGGTAAGTATCCAGAATGAGAAAGATTTTCCGTTCCAGTATGAGATATATGGCCCAAACGACCATGCCAAATACAAGCCATAGGCTATGTAGTAACAACTAAACAAGTGTTCTTTCTATGATACAAATAAAGGATAAAGTGAGCCAACTTTGCTTCCTTTTTCAATAACCATATTGCCCTTTGATATACAAAAGGATTGAGCATAGAAGACCACCTTAAAACCAAAGTGTGTAAGTTGACCAATTGACATCAAACTGCATGATAACTAAGGTACATGGCATACATTATGCATAGTAAATTTTTAACCATCAATGAACTACACAACCACAGCTATAATCACCACAACATCACACTGGTAAGAGTCACCAAGTCTCACGGTACCAAGAGACTTTGTTGCATACTTAGAGAACCATTCTCTATGTGGTGTCACATGGAAAGAAGCACCAGAATCTAGTAGCCATGTGTGGGAAAGAGAATCAGCCATAAGAGCCTTAGTTGGCACAATACTATCAAGTGTCAACACATCAGCATCATCAGAAATAGCATTGATTTCTTCAATCTTCATAGTCGAAGTAGATGGTGCACATAGTTGTTTAACATGCCCATCAACATTCTATCCTTTACTTTTAGCATTCTTGAATGCATAATAGTCTTTCTTCATGTGTTCTTTCTTATGACAATAATGGCATTTGATATCCCTCTTTCTTGATTTACTTCTACTCTTATTCCGTTGACTATTCTTTTCCTTGTTCTTGCTCCTGCCACGTTGTTGATTCTTTCCTTGGTAAGAATCACGAACACTATATGCATCTCCACTCTGAGTGCCAACCATAGATTTTCTTCGAATCTCCTCACTCAAGAGTGTTCCATATATGTCATCATAGATTATTTTACCACCAAGAGCACTATTGCTAATAGCTATGCAAAAGGTATCCCATGATGATGGAATGGTTCATAACAACAATACTGCTTTCATTTGATTATCCATATCCATTTTTTGATCTTGTAACTGGGAGAATATAGCATCAGACTCATTTATGTTGGAGCAAGACAATCATAAATTGATGATTACAAAGAGGATTGAAGATTGAAGAATGAAGAAAAGGAGTAAGGATGAAGGATAAAGTGAAGAGGAGATTCAAAGAAAGACTTTTTTGCAAATCCATGTATATTAACTTTGTAAATAGTTCATAGATATTTTGTATTAATGATTAACCTTCATATAAACACCTACATATACTTGTATATAGATGTATCATATATGAGAGAAGAAGAATAGATTAATAGAGAATGAGCAAATGATGAGAAAGTAAGTTTGAGTATGAGAATTATCCATCAGATGTAAGTTCAAGTAAATAGAAGTTGTTTCAGAGAATTGTACATCGATCTTTCTCAAAATTCTCCTTCTGTTCTTAGCCAATAGAGGAATCCTTTTGTACATTTCTAAGTCTATAGTTGATGCATCTATGGTCAAGATTTGAGAGTCTAATTGTAATCAGGATGGGAGAATTGTGAGTAGGAACATTCATATGTGTAAAAGTGATGAGTGACTTTTGAAACAGGTGCAATCTTGATGGTCAAAGATTTGATCAGATCTCAGTGTAGAGTGTAAACTTTTACACAAATGATCAGCTAAAATCTAAGTTGGAAGGTAAGCTAACCAAGTCTTTAAAGTTGCATATGTGAAAGTCACCTGTAGACAAAGCTTATTTCAAATATAGGTTTACTTATTGAAGTAAATCTGAAGTTTTGTAAGTTTTTTTGAAGAACTTTCACTTGGAGTAGTTATGCAAACATTAGAAGAGTGGTGTGTCAAATTTTCATAGAAAAAATTAATCATTTCATCAGTCAATGAGTGAGTTTTGTGAAGCTCACTTTTCTGAGTGAAGCCATAACTCGTAGAAGTGTTAAATGTTCATATTTTCATGAAGACTTCTAAATTGATGAAGGTTTTGAGCTATGATTGATATAGAGGTGTTCTAAATTCAAGTGTAGCTTGACTTTTGGAGATTAAACATCTCCACCAGTGGTGTCAGAGCAGGTTTTATCAAAATTGAAGGAAAGAAGGACCCCGAGTGTTGCAGACATACAAAACTCAACATGTGAAGAGGACAAAGTTTGAAGGAAAGGCTGAAGGAAGACACATGACAACAATCAAAAGGATTAGAAGGAGTAAATCACAAAGTAAAGGTACGTTCATTACTCATAAGGTTGAAGATTTGATAGTACATGTGAAGAAAGAATGGGAGATAGTCTCAAATTGAGAAATTGGATAGAGAAAACTATACAGCTTGGTCCATGAGGATGGAAGCTCATCTTATGAGCAAAGATCTGATGGGATATATCATAGGAGAAGAAGAAAAGCTAGAATTCAAAGATCCTAGTGTTCCAAGTAGGGAGGAGCTTACAGATTTGAAGGTTTGGATGAAGAAGGATGCTCAAGCAAGGAGCATTATCTATATGGCAGCAAATGATTACTTGCTTCCTCACATAAGAGGACTTGAAAGTGCAAATGATATATGGAATTCTTTGGAGGAGCATTTTGAGAATACAACCAAGTCACGGAAGACATCACTATAGGTAGAGTTTACCACATTCAAGAAGAAGGCCTCACAATCTATATCTAATTACGTGACAAAGATGAAAGACATTGTTGATTCTTTAGGTGCAGTTGATGAAGACATTGAAGAAGATAAATTGGTAAGACAAATTCTTACAGGTTTAATAGGAGATGAGAAATGGAAGCCCTTCATATTATCAATAGAACTTTTATTGGATCATTTTACTCCTAATTTGAATCAATTACTAGGTCATATGCTAACGCTTGAGCATGTTATCAAAGGAGATATTGATAAGAGTGCAGGTCAAGCAATGTATTCCAAGGATAAGAAGAAGCTTAGCAAAGGAAAGCAACAATTAGTTGAAGATGAAGGCACTCCAATTCAAGCAAACTTCCTAAGTGGAAGAGGAAGTGACAGAAGTAGAGGAAGAGGTAGAAATAACAAGGATAATATCAAAGTTTGTTGGATATGTGGTGATACCAATCATTTAGCTCATGAATGTTGGCATAGTAATCAAGGCACTAGTAATTTTAGTCAGAATTTCAATCAAGGAGGCAGAGGTGGAGGAAATCAGAGAGGAAGTTTTAGAGGTAGAGGTGCTAGAAGTTTCTTTGGAAGGAATGGTGGAAGAAGCTTCCAAAACCAATCCTACAACAAGACCTACTACAACTATGCATCAGATCATAAAGAAGACTCGACTCTAATTATGAATGCAACATGTGAAGTTAGAAGATCAAAAGGTATTCTACATTGACTCAGGGTGTAGTAATCATCTGAGTGGGAACATTGCTTTGATGATTGATTTGGAAAATAAGGTAATCAATCATACAGTCCAAACAGGTGACAATACAAAACATAAGGTAAAGTCTATTGGATCAATGAAGGCTAAAGATGGAAGTACTCTTTTGAGTAAGGTTCTGTATGTTCCTACAATTCCAAATAATTTGATTAGTGTAGGACAAATTGTAGAAAAAGGATATGAAGTGAGGTTTACTAATGATGGATTTTATGTTGAAGACCTGAGCCAAGGGTATAAGCAAATTGTTACAGGGAAGAAAGAAGGAAGGCTCTTCACATTGAAGGTACAAGGTAATGTTGGACATGCCTTGTTCACATATGGAAAGCAAAAGATATCTGAGTTGGATCTTTGGCACAAGAGGCTTGGACACTTCAATGAAAGAGGTATTAAAGACATGATTAATAATGGCTCAGTGCTTGGATTACTTAAGGTTGTAGGTCAACACATGACATACAGATGTGAAGCATGTCAATTAGGTAAGGCTCATAAATAATCATACAATAATATAAATGGTTCTTGATATTTTGTGATTTATGTTGATGATGCTACCAGATGATCATTATTTATGTGATCAAAGACAAATCAGAAGTGTTTAGCACATTTAAACACTATCATGTATATGCAGAGAGGGTTATAGGACAAAAATTGAAGAGGTTAAGGTCAGATGGAGGTGGAGAGTATTTCTCAACTGAATTCAGTGATTATTTGTGGAATGTAGGTATAAAAAGAGAAGTTACTTGCAGGTACTCTCCTCAACAAAATGGTGTAGCATAAAGGAGAAATAGAACTCTAGTTGAGTTTGCAAGATCAATGATGAAAGACAAGAATTGTCCTAATTATTTGTGGGTTGAGGCTATAAATGCAACCACATACTTGGTTAATGGGCTACCATGTAAAGATTTGTAGGGTATGACACCATATGAAGCTTGGTGGGGTAAGAGACCTACATTAGACCATTGCAAAGTATTTGGTTGTTTTGCCTATGCTTATGTTCCTTCTCAATTAAGGCATAAGTTAGAACCAAAAGCTGAAAAGTATGTGTTCATTGGTTATGATGATAAACAAATGGGATACAGGTTGTGGAGTCCATCTACAAAGCAATTCCTTGTATCAAGGGATTTCACATTTGATGAGCAAGGTACTTGGTACTCAGGTACAAATAGTGCTTATTCTGGTCTTGAAGAAACATTGAATCAGAAGAAAGGTAAATCAAAGGTTCAAATTTTTTTAGGAAGAAGAGAATGATGAAGTGCTAGCTGAAAATGAAGAATTGCCAAGGTTTGATCGAGAATACGATGAACCAGAAGACTCAAGACGTGGAGAATGCAGAAGGTCATCAAGGAACAAAAGACAAACTTTAACCTATAGCTATGACACCTCTTTCTTGACAACTAAAGATTATGCTTACATGGTGAGAGCAGATGAAGACCCATCCACATTGAAGAAGCCAAAGGAAAGGAGAATTGGGAAAAAGCTATGAAGGAAGAGTATGATGCACTCATTGAGAATGAGACTTGGGACTTGGTACACAAACCAAGTAATCATAAGGTAATTGGATGTAAGTGGGTTTACAAAACAAAAAGATTTGCAAATGGAAGTGTGTCTAGTTACAAAGCTAGACTTGTTGTGAAAGGATATGCACAAACTTATGGTGTGGACTATGATGAACATATAGTCGTGTTGCAAAGATGACAACCATAAGGACTCTCATAGTTATTGCTACTTACAAAGGTTGGAAATTTTCTCAATAAGATGTGAAGAATGCATTTTTAAATGGTTATATTTCATATGAAGTTTACATGGAACAAGCAGATGGTTTCAAAGATCAACATAATTCAAATTATGTGTGTAAGCTCAAGAGAGATTTGTAGGCTTGAAGCAAGCCCCAAGGGCATGGAATTACATGCTTGTAAAGTTCTTGAAGGAACTTGGTTTTCAAGCATCAAAGGCAGGTAGTAGCTTGTTAGTCAAAACAAGTGAAGATGATTTCATTTATGTTTGTATTTATGTTGATGACATAATACTCACAGGTACAGATGAAAAAGGCATACAAGTGCTTAAAAAGCAGATGGAGAAAGAATTCAAGATCAGTGTCTTGGGGTTTACATCAGATAAAAGAATCAAGATATATAGTGATGCAGACTGGGCAAGTAATTTTAATGATAGAAGATCAACACATGGGTATTTGTGTTATGTGGGAGATAAACTGATTTCTTGGTGTTCTAAGAAGTAACATACAGTTGCTTTATCATCTACGGAAGTAGAGTATAAAGGTATGGTGGAAACTGTAAAGGAATTCATATGGTTGAGGACTCTCATGAAGAGTTTTGACATTAATCAGAGTGTTCTTATCATTTATGGAGACAATATGAGTTCTTTGTATTTGGTAGCTAACCCTGTGTTTCATGCCAAGACCAAACATATTGAGATACAATATCACTTTCTGAGAGAAAGAGTGATTGACAAAGAGATAGAGATCATGTATAGTCCTACAAAATATCAAGTTGCAGATATGTTAACAAAGAGCTTGGATGGACCTAAGTTGTAGAGGTTTAAAGAAATGGTAGATATCAAGAAGATCTAGGTAATCACAATTAATGATTGAGGGGGAACTATTGGAGTCAAGAAAATCATAAATTGATGATTACAAAGAGGATTGAAGAATGAATAATGAAGAAAAGGAGGAAGGATGAAGCATAAAGTGAAGAGGAGATTGAAAGAAAGATTTTTTTGCAAACCCATGTATATTAACTTTGGAAATAGTTCATAGATATTTTGTATTAGTGATGAATCTTGATATAAACACCTATATATACTTGTATACAAAAGTTTCATATATGAGAGAAGAAGAATAGATGAATAGAGAATGAGTAGATGACGAGAAAGTAAGTTTGAGTACGAGAATTATCCATCAGATGTAAGTTCAAGTGAATAGAAGTTGTTTCAGAGAATTGTGCATCAAACTTTCTCAAAATTCTCCTTCTATGCTTAGCCAATAGAGGAATCCTTTTGAACATGTCTAAATCTATAGTTGGTGCATCTTTGTTCAAGATTTGAGAGTCTAATTGTAATCAGGTTGAGAGAATTGTGAGTAGGAACATTCATATGTGTAAAAGTGATGAGTGACTTCTGAAATAGGCACAATCTTGATGGTCAAAGATTTGATCAGATCTTAGTGTAGAGTGCAATTTTTTTATAGAACTGAGCACTCAAAATCTAAGTTGGAAGGTAATCTATCTATATCTAAAAGCATTTGATTAAATGAATTGTAGATTGAGAGAACTAAGTCTCTAAAGTTTCATATGTGAAAGTTGCCTATAGAGAAAGCTGTTGAAATGAAAGAAGCTACTCCTACTCTACAATTAATCACAAAATAAATTAACTATGGAGGAAGAAACAAAAGATGTGAAAACATGATGAATAGATTAAAATGGAAATGAACGTACAAAGATTGCTCTATGAGCATGGAGACTCCATGAGGAGTGGAAGCACACTCTTGGAAATGAGCTAGAGTGGAATGACTTATGTGGAGTGAACCTTGCTTATATGGAGTTTGGGAGAATTTCCTTGCTTGTGGGATAAGTGAACTTGCATGAGAATGAAAGTAGCTTTTGGACAAAAGGTTGGAGCATGGAACTCTCAACACCCCCGCTCCATGTGAGGACCCTTTTGTTTTTAATATGGGGACTAGTGACATATGGGATCACATAGTCCATTTGGTTTTTTTTTGGTAGGATCCAAGGACATATGGGATCCTTGGACATAACTTGGACATATTTGATCCAAGTTTGGGACATATGGCATCCCTGGGATCTTGGGACATGTTGGATCCCAAGACATATTCTTGGACATTTGAGATCCAAGTGGTTTGGTTGGGATCTAGGGACATATGGGATCCCTAGACATATGGGTTTACATCATGGTAGGCAGTGATTTTGATCCATTTACGTATTCTTCTTGTGGACTCCTTTTGCCTTTTTGATGTGTAGAGCTTGATCCTCCTTGCCATATGCTTGAACAACTATGTATATGCAAGCCATAGGGAAGGTCTTACCACTTTCTTTTATGTGGCAGTGTCTACTCCCTTTACATGAAGCTTAAGAAACATATGAAGTTTATAAACCCTTGTACTAAGGACTGATCATTAAATTATACAAGGAATTCATTGTATGAAGATTCATGCCATAGAGAGAAACAAAAATTCATGTGTATGTATTACATGGAGATATGCATGTCCACCTTAGATAGTTTTCTACCGAACAATGCTATCATGTGCATATATTCAGCTTTATCTCTGTCTGATTTTGATGCCCATGTGTGTTGTCCACAAAGTTGGTGGAGTGTCCAAAATTCAAATGAGCAACCATGTGGGCCTCATTCCTCGCTGTTTTGATACCAAATGCAAAAGCATGGAAGCATAAAACAAAAAGATTTAAAATCTTGCATTTTTGGCATCAACACTTACGTAAGACAACGAGACAAACAAGGAGCACTCATTACATTTCTTCACCGAAAACTAGATGGTGCAAATTCAGATCATCGAATATGAGCCTCGCTCCGTGTCTCTCTACTGAGTGGACTTGTCTTCATCTCTGTGTTGCATGCGAAAGCAGAAAAGTGTGGAGGATGTCCATGTTCATAGCTTCTCATCTTGAGTCTACAGCCAGAGAGGGTGGAATTTATCGGCGAGGACTCTCTTGGCGCCTTTGCTTTCCCTTCCCTTCTCTGGCACATTTGCTCATTTTAGAAACTTTCACGCAAGCTTTAGGTGAAGCAGATTCTCGATGCACTGTGGCACATGGCAGTCTCCTCCAACTGCGATCAGGAAGTGTGCAGGATACACATCAACTAACGCCAGTTGAGGGCATGTGGATGGAAGTTTATTGCTTTCTCTCCCCTTCTGAGTCTGTACAAATGCATCCAACAAATCTATGTGTAGTTAGATAGTTCTGTGTGTAGTTAGATAATTGAAGATTCTCTCTCAGTTGTGCTCTTTGTTTCTTGGCCACCATCCTTCATTTTTCTAGATATGCCTATTGCTTTGGCGGGATTCTCTATGTCATCGATCATCTAGCGTTGGTCAGTACTGCATGGTATGATGATGTACATCTCCACCTCTTATCCTTCGATGCCACGTATGACAGTGCTCTGATCTTAATAGAATGCTCTCAACAGAGAGTTCTTCTGTCTTTCCCAAGCTCACAGAGATGTTATCTCTGAAGATTTTCGCTTCCACCTGAGTAATGTTCTGCATAGAATGCTCTATGTGAGTGGGAAAAATGATGCTCTACTGCTTTCACAGCGAATGGCTTTTTCCTGGACCGCCAGTATCTTCGGCCTGATAGATTCCTCCCGAGCAGTTGATGCCCTCTCCATGTTCCTCTCATCTCTCCGCTTCTTTCGGCCAAACATGCATTATGCTCTTCCAGGGTGATGAGATCTTGGTTGATATGAGGCTGCCACTTAAGTCAATGATGTTTGCTTTGCATAAGCGTCTGTCTCTTTGTAATCAAACTCATACGAGAAAAGGGGGCAGATATCTGTTGCCTCCTTGCCATGATGTGCACCTTCTTTAGACTTTCATAGTGCCAATCCTCATGATGGATGTGGATTGTAGTGCTAATAAACACTTGATATTTCAAATAGAAGTGCTGAAAAGCACTTTATTGGGTCGAGCAAAATACTAGAAGAGAAATCGCTAGTGGAAGATATGAGATGCAAGGGAGGGATGGAGGCATTAGGAAAAAAATAGATTGAATTTATGGTGAAGAAGGAGAAGATAAAGACACTAATAGTGCTTAAGAGCACCCTTATTGAGATAAGGCAGGGAGGGAGGGAGGGAGGGAGGGATTGGAAATGAAAAATATGCTAATGAGGACAATGGAAAATGAAAACATAAACTCAAAAGGAAAAACAATTAACCTATGCTCTAATACCATGTTGAAATGAAAGAAGCTACTCCTACTCTACAATTAGTCACAAAATAAATTAACTATGGAGGAAGGAACAAAAGATATGAAAACATGATGAATAGATTAAAATGGAAATGAACTTACAAAGATTGCTCTATGAGCATGGAGACTCCATGAGGAGTGGAAGCACACTCTTGGCAATGAGCTAGAGTGGAATGACTTATGTGGAGTGAAGGGAGGCCTTGCTTATATGGAGTTTGGGAGAATTTCCTTGCATGTGGGATAAGTGAACTTGCATGAGAATGAAAGTAGCTTTTGGACAAAAGGGTGGAGCATGGAACTCTCAACAAAAGCTTGTTTCAAACATAGGTTTACTTATTGAAGTAAATTTGAAGTTTTTTAAGTTCTTTTGAAAAAATTTCCCTTGAAGTAGTTGCAGAAACATTAGAAGAGTGGTGTATCAAAGTTTCATAGAAAGATTTAATCATTTCATCAATCAATGAGTGAGTTTCTTGAAGAAGACTTTTTTGAGTGAAGCCATAACTCACAGAAGTGTTAAATGTTCATATTTTGGTGAAGACTTCTAAACTGATAAAGATTTTGAGCTATGATTGATATAGAGGTGTTCTAAATTCAATTGTAGCTTGACTTTTGGAGATTAAACATCTCCATCAATTTAGATGCATAGCAACACTATCTGTGCCCTTCATGCGAAGGTCATATAATTTTCTCATCGGATACACTTTATTTGATGCCGTCTCTTTTTCATATGTATTGCATAACTTCTTCCAAATCTCCTCTACACTTTCACAATCTAATACTATAAAGTAAACATTATTTGCTAGGTGCAAAAAAATGGTAGATCTGGCCATTTCATCTAACTCATCCCAATCATCTTCATCCATGTCAGTAGGCTTCTTTGAAATTCCGTTTACTGGCTTCCATTTCCTCCTTTGAATCAGCACATCTTTAGTCTAATTCTTCCATAAAGAAAATTTTGTTCCATCAAATTTTTAGATCTCAAAATGGTCTTTGCCCTGCAAGTTATAGCTCCTACTTGAAACACTGGCATTAGACCATGATCCATCAGATGTGCCTGCGACCTCTGATGTCATGATGATAGAGAAGTGAGTAGAATGATAATGGAGCTAGAAGAGTCCAAACACCAAGGAATAAGTGTATCAAGGAGTAAATCGACCACTATATAGTTGATAAAACCAAAAATCTAGAAAAAGTTTCCATAGTATCCTCTACAAAATGAGCATATGACCAGTGTTAAAATATCATAAAAGTGCAAGTACTGACATGTTTACGTACATAGTGAATCACTGACTCCACTGCATATATTTTCTTACCCAATAGAAGCCAACTAGGCTCATCGAGCACCTATGAACAACTGTAATACATCTTCTATGGCGAGACTGGGTAAGTCTTTTGCTTGCATCATCGAAGAGACCCCAACATCTGAGTGTCTCCCACTTAATAAAACCTCACCACAACCCTCTTTATCAAATAAAAAAGGCTTTATGCAAAAGATGTAATTGCTATATCAATCAATGACCATATGGACATACATAAGCGGTATCCACAGAATCCTACATGGTGTATGTGCTCAATATATGTAGTACAATGACACTAAAAGGCTGAACGCACAGCCCAAAAACTAGCCAACAACACCTGCAAGTGTTAGTCAACTCTGAAGTTTTAGGATAAAAAACATGCATAAATTTGCAACGGCTGCTCCCACCAAAATTGAAAACCTTTCGAGAAACTTGTAGTTTTATGAGCGTGGCTGAAAACACATCCCCAAAGGTTGATATTCATTGTCGAAGAAGTACAAAGAACACTCTTCTTGATGTTCTTGGACCTGTGTAAAGAGAACTATGTGTGAAAGTACTCCAAAATCACTCCAAAAGACACCCCAAAAATGCTTCAAAATCAGGCTTTAAAAGCAAAGAATGAAGCTTTGAGGGACCAAAACATGTTCAAGGTGATGCTAATTTTAGTCTTTCCCCTTCCTCAAACACCACAAGAGTGTACCATAGTGGCAAGAGATTTCCACAGTTAAGCGAGCTTCGGGGGGAACAATACTCGGATGGGTGACCTCCCCGGGAAGTACTGGGAACCTCTCTCTTCCTTGATCATTGAGGTCCTCTCTCGCGCATAGCCAACGGCATCAATGGTGACTTCGGTGACTCAAATGACAAGGTATGCCAAGGTCTATGCTTTGGTCGCCGCCTTAGTTGTAAGCCTTGGGCGGAATAGAACAAATATTTTGCATCGAAATGTTCTGATGCCAGTGAAGTAGTTTGATGGCAATGCACCACAGTGCGCTCTTCTTCTTCGAGCTCCATGATGATATCCTTGGGGTAGAAAATCAAGCTCCTAGGGCTGCAAACCATACTCCGCACAGAGGATAGATGCATTAAAGGAGATGGACACTTGAGATTTGGTTCCAATGTCACCAATCAAAAAGGAATTGGTTGCATATAGGTATATAAAGTGAAAAGAAACTCAAATGGATCAGTTTGTAGGTACAAGGCAAGATTAGTTGCCAAAGAATGCTCACAAACTCATGGTATAAACTATGAGGAAACATTCTCACCAGTTACAAAGATGGCTACAATCAAAACATTGATAAGTGTAGTTGCTGCAAGAAATTGGAGACTCCTCCAACTTGATGTGAAAAATGCATTCTTAAATGGTTGGATAAGTGAAGAGGCATACATGTCACAACCACCAGGTTTTGAAAACCCTAATCATACATCTTATGTTTGCATACTTAAGAAAGCATTGTATGGATTGAAACAAGCTCCTAGAGCTTGGAGTTACAAGTTGGTTACAATCCTTCAAGATCAAGGTTCAAACCTAGCAACTCAGATCCTTCTCTATTCATCAAAAGATATCACAATGAGTTTACGCAAAGGCCATCTTGTGCTGGTATTTTGGAGCAATGGCCACTTGATTGTAGCTAGAGAATTCGTCAAGGAAGTTGTAGACTTCCTTGCCTACCACTCTTTATAATAGATGCTCAATGATAAGAAGTGGATAAGTATCTCTAATGGTGGCTATATTAACCTTTTTCAAGTTAATGCATACATGTAACTTTCTGTTCTTTTTGGGAACCACTACAATGGGGATACCCATTGAGTGTGCTCAATTTCATAGATAAACCCGGATTCTACCAATCGATCTATCTCTTCCTTGATCTTGGCTTCATAATTATCAATATATGTGTATGGCTTCTGCTTAGAGGGTTTGGCTTGTGAAGTCATGGGGATCGTATGTGAGCATATGTCGTGGTCTACACCTTTTAGGTCTATATAGTTCCATGAAAAAAATCTCTATATTCTCTTAATAAATCAATCAAGTCCTTTTCCTCTTCTTGAGTCAGGTCGTGTCCTAAGTATATGCATCGTTCTTCGCCTTCTTCTATGGTCGCAGTAATTTTCTTACTTGTCTCTTTGTTATCATAGGCCACTCGTGTGAGTGCTTCTCATTTAGGTATTCTTATCATGACCTTCCTATCTTCTATCTCATACTTTTTTAATTTTTTAGGGACCTCAATCAAAGATTCCTCCTCATCTGGTGAGACTTCTCTCTTCTTTCTTTTCTTCCCTTCATTATTCATGGTCACTTGTGTAGCTACCCTCAACCCATTGGTGTGTTTTTCTCGTCCTTGAGAGTGAGATTCTGCTTTGTATAGTTATTCTTCTTCTGATGCCCAAAAAGTATCCATAATAATTGACTCTAGATTTGAGTCACTCGACTGTTCAATTTCTTCCATACTGTCTAGATCTTTGGGAGTGGGATTTGCTAGGGCAGATCCTACTCTAGGTGGTGGTGGGGTTATATTAGGGGGATTAGAAGGTGGTGGATTAGAAGGTGATGGGGATGGTGGTGGCGATGATGTGTGAGAGTGTGTTTGAGATGTGAGCTCAATTATTTTGGCTTTTGTTTCTCTTAGGCTTTCCTCAAGTTCACTCATCTTCTTCGACCATTGTCTCTTCATTCCGTCATGGCTATCTTTCCAAGATCTTGTTCTTTTCTTGGTTAGGCTCTCAATCTCACTAGCCTCAGAACTCTTTTCTTGGCCTAAGACTTGTCTTTGTTGAAATGCCTAAGCTCTAGTGACCACTTGTAGTTGGGTAGTGGAAGTCACACTTCCATTAGAATCTACCACTGATCTAATGACATTAATGGGAGTAATCTTTGGTACATTGTTTGGGTTCTTAGGGCAATCCCGTAGAAGGTGCTCCTTCCCACAATCTTGACAAAAACCTTGAACTGTCACCGATTGGGGTTGCGTAGGTGCAGGTATACGGCAATCATGAATGAAGTGATCACCTTGGCATCTATAGCATGGTCCTCCAGGTGGTGGGGCTCTCACTTGTCTAGGTTGGGGCCTAGAGTTAGGATTTGTATACATGAAATTAGCATATTCTAGGTCTGAACTAGGTTCGCTAGAGTCCTTGTAGGAGTAAGTCTCATTATGCTCCAGTGGTTGCATATAGTAAGCTACTGGAGCAGCAAGTTATGAAGATCCCAAGAAGCCAACACATGTATGTAAACTCTTGAAAGAATTGTATGATCTTAAGCAGGCTCCAAGGGCGTGGAATTTTAGATTGGTAAAGTTTCTTGAAAAGCACGGATACAAGTGTTGTTGATTGGGCTGGAAATAAGGATGATAGAAGGAGTACAGGTGGATATCTGATATTTGCAGGTAATAATTTGGTTTCATGGAGTTCTAAAAAACAGCCTACAGTAGCACTTTCAAGCATAGAAGTTGAATATAGAAGTCTTACAAATGCAACATGTGAGATTATGTGGTATTTGAAGCTTTATGAAGATCTTCATCATGTCCACAATCTTTGAAGATAATGTAAGTTCATTACAGCTCATGCCTAATCAAGTGTTCCATGCAAGAACCAAACACATTGAAGTACACTATCACTATATCTGAGAGAACGTGGTGAATGAAGATATTGATATTCAACATGTTGGAACTATAGATCAATTAGCAGACATACTCACAAAAGCAATGGATGCTCAGAAGCTCAAGCGAATCAAAGTTCTACTTGGAGTCAAAGCTTTGGATTTAGAGCTTGAGGGGGGCAATGTTACATAAGAACAAGCTCTAAAGTATTGTTTTTTAGGCTTATGGATTTTATTATTTATGATAAATAACATGTGGAGGCACTCACATCTCCAAATTTAGAGTAAAAGTAGATAAAAGTAGATAAAAGTAAGAAGGAAAGGAGAGGTGTCTATTTTTAGACAAGGAAAAAGTTGGAGGTGGCTTCTTTTATTCCAAAGAATTTGATTTCTCTAAAGTACTTAGACCAAGCAGAGAAAATGTTATGGCTGATCACCTATCTATGATTAATATAAATGATCATGTAATCGGAGTGGAAGATGATTTTCCATATGCTGAATTGTTCTCTGTCAAAACACAAGGATGTATGACGACATCAGGAATTTTCTTACAACTGCTATGTATCCGGATAAAGCAAGTTTTGTGCAAAGGAAGAGGCTAATAATTAAGAGCAAGCCTTTTACATTCATTGAAGGAAAATTACATATATATGGTAAGGATGATCATCTTAGGAAGTGCATGGAAGAAGAGGAGGCAAGGCAAATCCTTTTATCTGCACATGATGGACCAGGTGGTGGGCACCTTTGTGGATACATTATGAGTCAGAGAATTCTTGACGTTGGTTTATGGTGGCCCACATTATATAGAGATGTAGATGAAAGGGCTGGAGCATGTGATGTCTATCAAAGGTGTGCCCCCAAGCCCACAAAGCAGAGGCACTATCCTTTGTTTATTTCCACATCATGGGCACCATTTGAGAAGTGGGGGCTAGATTTTGTAGGGCCCATCTACCCTACATCATTCCCAATAAAAAAGAAGTATTTATTGATTGCCATTGATTATGCAACAAAGTAGGTTGAAGCTACTGCCTCTTCTGATTGCATAGCACAAACATTTGGAGATTTTCTATATAGTAACATAATTTATAGATTGGGTGTCCTCTTGAAATTTGTACAAATCAAGGAACTCATTTTGTGAACAAGGTCTTGTATGAAATTTTTAACAAGTACAAGGTTTTATATAGGATTTCCTGTGCTACTACCCAAGAGCAAATGGAAAATCATAATGAACTAATAAAATATTGATTGCTATGTTAAGGAAGGAATGTATGTTGTAGCCCACTACATGGGGCATTACTTATCTAGGTAGTCTATGGGCCTATAGGTTGGCTTGCAAGGAAGCAATGGGATACTCCCCATTGTAGTTAGTTTATGCATAATACCCATTGAACCCTTTGAATTTCTACATGGTTCACTTAGAACTGCATCTATGCAAGGAAGGAAAGATTCTGATGTCTCTGCTAGACTTGTTGCACTAAACAAAGTGGAAGAGATTTGCCTACATGGTGCAAAATAGTCGCAGGAGACTCAAATGAAGAGGAAAGAGGATCATGATCAGAATATATGGACTAGTAACTTACAGAAGGGCATGTTGGTCCTTTTACATAAACCTAAGCTCCAGGCACAAGTATGTGGAAAGTGGCTCCCTCATTGGGAAGGCCCCTACAAGATTAAAACAATGCTTCAAAGGGGTGCAGTGGACTTAGAGACCTTGGAGGGAGAGGCACTACCACTAGTCAACATATCCAGGTTCAAGTGAAGCTTTTTGGATCACTTCAAGTTGCAACATCTGTCCAAGTTGTACATAATCTTCTCATTCTAGTTTTTTGCTTATTTTTATTTCATTTTATCAATTTCCATGCGTTTTCTTTTTGTTTTTCATGCAGATTAGAAGCCATTTCATAGTCCAATTCATGAACACCTTGTTGGAAATTTTTAGGAATTTTTTTTGGAATTTGTAGATTTTTAATGATTTTTTTAGAAATTTTTATCTTTTTTCCATGATCATTTTCTTATTAAAATAAAAGAAAAAAGGATTTCCTCTATGGTTTTGAGCACGGCAACCTATTGAGAAATTGTGGAAATATTTGAGAGTTTTTTATGTTTTTTTAATTTTTTTTGAGTTTTGTTGAGTTTATTTGGGTTTTTTACCTATTTTTGCAAAAAAGCAGCCCTCCATTGGTTTATTTATTCTTATTCCAAAAAAATATCTCTTTACCTCTCTCTATATTCTCTCTCCACCTCTCTCTATCTTCTCTCTCTATTTCTCTAACTTTTGCTCTACCCTATCCAATTTTTTTGTGCCTGATCTCTATATCAACAATAACACCTACACCTTTTGCAAACATGGCTGCATTCATTTCAGGAATTTTCACTTTTAAGGTGAACATCCTACCATTTTGTTTCCTTTGGCAATCAATCTTCGATTTTATTTGTACTCTTCTACATATAACCCATTAGGATTGAACTGAACTTGTAATCCCTAGTCAACCATTTTTCCAACGGAAACCATATTCTTTGTTATATTTGGAACATGAAGCACATCAACAAGATGTTTTACCTTCTTGTCCTCCATAGACAGTGCTATGTTTCATGTATGCTCGATAGGGTGTGATATATCATTGCCTATTTCAACATATCTAGGACCTGGCAATTCTTGCAAACTACTAAACCATTCCGCATGATTGGTTATGTGATTTGAAGAACCTCAATCAACATACCAGACATTACTATTTGATTTTGAAACATCAGTAGACATCATATTCATCATGTGATGTTGGACCATGAACAGCTTCTCATAATCATTTGCACTTGTGGATGCATAGTTGTCTTGTTGCCTTTTGTTATTTTGATTCTTCAACATGCAATCACGTTCAAAGTGACTGTGTTTACCACAATTCCAACATCCTTTACTGTCATTACCTGGATCATTTCTTTGGAAATTTTTGTAGCCTCTTTGGATCTCCTTGCCACAAAATTGTCCTCTACCTCCTGCATGATTTTGTTGTTGACCTTGGTCTAAGTTATTGTGTCCTCTTCCACTTTTGAAGCCTCTACCTCTGCCTCTACCTCTGCCTCTTCCTCTGCCAGAGTAGAAACCTACTCAAAACTAGGTTTTCCTTGGGGGTCTCAGTCCTCACCAAGATTCTTTTCTTCAATAATCAACATGGACACTAGATCAACAGAATTCAAAATATTTTCCATGGTATGAATAGATGCTCTGAATTGCTTCTATGTAGCTCCTAAACTACGAAGGCACAGTTCCACCTTATCATCATCATCATCTACATTCATGCCAATAGATGTAAGTGACATACATATGCTTTTGATTTTCAAGGTGTAGTCACTTATCGACATGCCCTTTTTCTCTAATGTATGCAACTCATTCTTAAGTTGCAATTTCTGTGCCTTTGTATTGGTCTCATACAATGTGACCAAACTATTTCAAGCCTCTTTTGGAGTCTTGGCATCTTGTATGTGCCCAATCATGCTATCTTGTATGGTAGCAGATAGCCAATACGTTACCTTTTTTGCTCCTTGATTACGTTCCTCATATGCTCTGAACTAGTCAGCAGTCCGAGTCCTCTCTACTAACTGTGGAGCATTTTCATTCTCTCCTTTGATGTACTTCTAGTAGCTTTTCCCATCAAGAAATTTATCATTCTGAAACTCCAAGCATGCAAGTTGTTCTTGTCCAACTTATCGCTCATAAGCTGACTCATTCCATTTGCATTTGCCATTTTTGCACCAATTCACAACACTGCAAAGACATTACAAGCAGTACTTCTGTTTGAACACTATTGCACTTTGACGTGACAGTTCAATCTCAGAAAAACATAGTTTTGGTGTACCAAAAGTACACAAAATTGGTTAAAATTCTACATCTAGAATATTTGAGTGTTGCCAAATAGGCCAAGTTACAGTTTTCCAAACTAACCTGGTTTTCTATGGTCTCCACCTTGTCACCTTCTACCTTCATGCCAACTTTTGTAGCAATATGAGGTTGTTTGTGAATCGCGCTTTCCCCATGCCTTCTCGCATACTCTACACCATTGGTCTTCTCCACAAGCTCTCTACAACTACACTGGCTCTGATACCATGTGACAAGCAAGGAGATAAGAGCTTACACACACACTCTCACAATCAAAGAGGAGCACACACACACTCTCACAATCAAAGAGGACCGCACACACAGTTTAAGGCAAGGAATAGTGATCTTCTTCTTCTTCTTCTTATATTAGATAAAAGGAACATACAAGAATGACCTAAAACAACAATACAACTAGTGCAATATATAAAGAACAATACATAAGGAAAATCCTAATGTCTGCGAATGAGTGAGCGGGCAAGAAAAAAATGTGCCATCACTCTCGATAGATAAATCTAGTAAGGCTCAATGAAGTATCCCAGACATATATCGACGTGGCCAGTATACATGCCAGAGAAATGAAAAAGGTAATCCTGGATCATCACACATTGAGCTTGATATCTCAACATGCCCGCTTTTAGAAGCACCAACCCTCATTGTAACTTTTGTCTTTGGACATAATGAGAATCTATAAATATGTGCCCTTTGGAGACTCATTCGATAAAAAGTACATGGGGAAGATTATACCCAATACTATGTACTATTTTGTCTATTGTGCATCTATATTTTTGTGTGTTTTAGATTTCATATTGTCTTTGTATACACGTGACCTCAAGATCCTGCAGTAAGATATGGTTTTGTTCAAGATAGTGACATAAGGACGCGCTTGACAACATTGGAGGATAAAGGTTGAATTTTCATCCCTTTCTCTTTAACATTTTTATCCCATCCTTCTTCTCTTTGACTTCTCCTAGTTTGTTAATGTCTACTTTATGTGTGTTCCATACTAGGTTTTCTATCTATTTTTAGCAACATATAGACCTATAGTGGCTTTAATTATTTTCTTTTGTAATTTCTCTAAAATCTCAACATGTTTGATAGCTCATGTGTGACCCAATCATATGATTTTGCCACTCGTAGTGTAGGAATTAAGAAATCCTATAAGTAGAATCACATTTTTTCTAGGCATCAAGTTGAATCGATTCATTCTTAGCACTATTTTCATATGCAAATTGGTATGCCCAAAGAGTATGATGTAACTATTTATCCCAGTCAAAGTGTTTATTATTCACTAGTTTGGTCAGCATTATTAGTACTTTTCACTCGACCATTCATGTGAAATGATATGAGATTGATTTCTTATGCATAGTTAGGAACTTTTCTTGGTCTTTTGATCACTTATTGATGAAGTGTGTTCCCCTATTGTTTATAGTTTCTATAAGAAGGTTGTATCTATTGAGTACTCTTCAACAAGAAACTTGGCAGTTGCTTGCATATCACATCTTCTTGTTGCTCTTACTTCAACCCACTTCATTAAGTAGTTTGTTTCCATCATTATGTATTCCACCAAGGGGGCTAATGGGTATGAGAAAATTAATTCCCCATTTTGTTAATCCTTGCATCCATGTGTAAAATTGGCCACCATAACCTAGGAAAAAGTATTTTTTTGGCTATCTATTTAGGATAGAAATGTTCTCTTGAAACACCCAAGTGTGCCATTGTAAGAAATAATAGCACAACTAATAGATCACTAGATAAGAGTTGAGAAAAACACAAACATGAGAGATGAACACTCAAAGATAGAGCATTCTCAAATTTCTAAGAGTACTGAAGCTAGAAAGATGGTGTTGTCCAACCATGCACCCCCAATATGGAGTTTAGATGGTGATCTAGACAGACTCTAGATGAAAGCTTACTTGTGCACAATGCTATGCAGTGCTACACATGGGCCATGATTATATAGATTTTACAATATAAACATAGTTGAGAGAGAAAAAATAGTTAGGAAAATATATAATCCGACATATCTCCATGACCAAAAGTCCTATCGTCTCGAACCTATGGGCTAGGGTAATAGGACCCTCAATCCCCGCCAAAGGGGGCAAGCCCCCTATACATTCCCCCCATTAAGGTTCTATAAGGAAGTTGTGCGGCCTCACAAGGTCTTTATTTTTACCTTGAATGCCAACCCATTGGCAAATACGAGCTTTGTAGCTTGAGTTATGGACAAAATATCGAGAAGCTTTCAAAAGAGTGCCGACCTACACATTCACCTCTTCTACCCTAAACTTCCATTGAAGGTCCTTGCACACCAAGCTTCAACATGCTCTAATACCAATGAAGGGGTTTTTTGTGCTAAACAAGAGGAGCAAGGAGGAGATGAAGGGAGAGAGAGGAGAGGAGAGATGTGCACACATGCATGGGAGCCTTGAAACCCGCATAATGATCTCTTTTGAGGTGATGATGTATAAATGATGTATATATATGAGTATAGGGGTAAAGGTCACATGGACCTTACATCCCCAATAATTGGTGCAATGGATTTGGTAATGCAAAGACTACAGCTTCATCCACTAACCTTTAGTGACGGCAAGTTATATGGTAGAAAGTATTTTCTTTGGAAGTTCAATCATGAGGGGTAGACATTGATCATATTCTAACACCCCCCTTCAATGTTTACCGATTGATAAATCAAGTAGGTCTTGGTCTTATAACCATCTGTTGAAGATTTCTATTGAGCTACTCTCTTCCAAGTGCTTTAGTGAATATGTCAGCACAATTTGCCTCTATTGTGCAATATTCTAGCTTCACAATTTCATCTTCAATTTGCTCACCAACATAATGATATTGTACTTCTATATGCTTGGTGCGAGCATGAAATACTGGGTTCTTTGAAATGGCCATACAACTTTGATTATCACACTTGATTACAATCGCCATATTTGATGGAAAGCCTAGATCTGCAAGAACTCTCCTTAACCAGATTGCCTCACAAGAAGCAAAACAAGCTGCTTTGTACTCTGCTCCAATAGAGGAGAGTGCAAGAGTTGGTTGCTTCCTACTTACCCAAGAAAATATTCCTGAACCGAGTGAGAAACAATATCTAGAAACTGATTTTCTAGAATCACAATCTCCAGCCCAATCTAAATCACAATATCCTTGAAGTATATCACATGTGGTATAAAAAATACCAAAATCCAAGGTTCCTACAATGTACCTTAGAATTCGCATTCTAGCATTCTAGTGAATCTCCTTAGGTTTGTTGGGAAACCTGCTTAACACTCCAACAACATAGCAAATGTCTGGTCTAGTGTTGCACAGAAAGATAGGACGTCCAATGAGCTTCCTATACTTCTTAGCATCTACATCAGTCCAGTTATCATCCATAGATAGCTTATGATTTACCTCCATAGGTGTGCTAGTTGGTTTGCAGTCCATCATTCCAAATGCCTTGAGAATTTCTTTGGCATATTTTTGTTGTGAGATGAAAATGCCATCCTTCCTTTACCATACTTCAATTCCCAAAAAAAAATGGAGTAGACCTAAGTCTATCATTTCAAACTCAATTCCCACTCTGATCCAAGTTTGATTGATGAGTTCCTGATGATCTCCTGTAATGATCAAATCATCCCTTGCTATCCGTTTTTGTTACATACAAGTTAGCATTAGAAGTACTTCTTTCGAAACCCATATTTTTGAAAAAATTATCTATCCATTGGTACCAAGCCCGTGGAGCTTGCTTAAGTCCATACAAAGCTTTCTTCAACCTGTAAACTTTATTTTTTGAATTGGGCACCTCAAAACCTGGTGGTTGAGATACATATACCTCCTCCTTGAGGTGACCATTCAAAAATGCAGATTTGACATCCATATGGAAAATAGGCCAGGCCTTTTGTGCAGCTACTGCAAGTACCGTCCGAATAGTTGTCATGCATGTTGTTGGTGCAAAAGTTTCTTGAACATCAAATCCTTCGATCCGTGAAAAACCTTGTGCAAATAATCTTTCCTTATACTTTTCTAATGTTCCATCTACTTTATACTTAGCTTTCCAAATCCATTTAGTACCTATTCCCTTCTTCTTTGGCGGCAAGTTGACTAGATCCCATGTATCATTTTTTAGTATACTATCATACTCAGACTCCATTGCCGCTCTCCAACCTGGATCATCAAGGGCTTCTTCAATGGTGGTAGGTTCCTTTATCGAGCCCATGATATGTGCCATTAGAGCCATGTTAACAATGTTTTGTGAGGCTCTTCTTTTCTCCTCTATTCTCTTTGATCTTGATAATCCATATGAGGATGATTATGGTACATCTACATGTGGATTGTGATCATCAAAGAGCTATTGTGCCCGCTTTGATAGTGGCTTATGCTGTGCAACTACAACTAGTTGGCTTTTTACTGAGGAAATTTCTCCATTTGATGTTTCCTCCTCCTCAACTTTAACCTGTCTTTTGATAGGCACAAGGTGAGATATTTCTCCGTTTGATGAGATAGCAGATTTACCTTTATCTTCTACTAAGTGTGGTCATTCATCAAACACCACATCTTGGCTGACAAAAATCTTCCTTGCCTTAGGATCCCACAACCTGTATGCTTTAGACTCTTCACTATATCCTAGGAAGACACACTTTTTTCTTTTTGAATCCAACTTTGATCTTGTTGAATCAGGAATATGTGCATAACAGAAACAACCAAAAATTCTAAAATGCAAAACTAAAGGCTTTTTACCAAAATATGCTTCTTGAGGAGTCATCCCCTTCAGTGCTTTTGTGTAGCTTGGATTAAGGATGTAGACTGTTGTATTGACTGCTTGTGCCCAGATTGAATCAGGCATTTCTTGAGCCTTTAACATACAGTGCGCCATTTCAACTACTATCTTGTTCCTACGCTCAACAATGCCATTTTGTTGAGGTGTATGAGCTGTGGTAAGTTGCCTTTTCACACCATGCTCCTTACAGTAATTATTGAATTCTATTGACAAGAATTCACCTTCTCTGTCTGTTTTGAATTTCTTCAGTTTCCTTCCTCATTCATTTTCCACATACTTATGCCATGTTTAAAATTTTTCAAAAGCATTAGCCTTCTCTCAAATGAAATAAACCCACATCTTTCTACTATAATCATCGGCTAACAACAAAAACTAGAAATATCCTCCTAAAGTAGGTGTAGACATTTTACCGCAAAGAGCAGCATGTACCAACTCTAGAGGAGCTTGAGATCGATTGCTTGGTAATGCCTTTCGTTGTTGCTTGCCCATCATACAAGCTTCACAAGGTTCCTACAAATCTGAAAATATAGGAAAATAAGCAACCATACCTGTTCTTTGCATCTCCTTGAAAATTGCAACTCAGAGATGCCCAAATTGTTGATGCCATAACCTACTTACATATTTATCTTTTGTAGCAGTTAAGGCACTTAACTCATACACGTTATCATGTATTATGCCTTTACCTACTACATTACGTGATGAATCCATGATTTCTACACCACTCTTATTGAAGTGAACTTTGAGTCCATGATCTGTTATTGCAGAAATTGACAACAAATTTCTTTTAAGTGTAGATTCATAGAGAACATCAGATAACTTTTTCTCAACACCTGGAGAAGTGATAAAAGAGATGGTTCCAGTTCCTTTCGCTGAACACTTGGAGTCATTTCCCACCACTACATTGATGGATTCCTACAGAGGCAGTAGGGAACTATACCAATCCGTTTTATTGGTCATATGGCGAGAAGCTCCACTATCTAAAATTCATGGTTCATCAACACGAGCTTGAGCAGATGAGCATACCTCTTCAATAGCTACCCATAGTTCTAGCTCTGTGTTGTTTGTAGACTTTTTATTCTTCCATGATGATTTTACAGTCCCATTCCGTTCATCAGCTTGCTTCTTTCTACAATGCTTGATGACATGGCCTTTCTTTTCACAATAGAAGCAACTTCCTGTGAACTTTTTCTTCTTTGACTTCTTCTTTGATCCATCAGAAGAGCCTTTACCTTTTGCATTTGCTGAGAATGAAGAATCACTTGTATTTTGCCGATTCTTCAACCGCATCTCCTCTTCTAAAAGCATAGCACAAAACTCTTCAAATGTAAGGGGATTTGGTCTTACTTGAGTGTTAAGAGCTATTACTAATCCATCATAATTTTTTGGAAGAGCACGTAGACATCTTCAATCCAGCTCTTCTGGTGTTATGACAACACCAACTGCAGCCAATTGATCTTGAAGATGTTTTATTCGTTTGATAAAATCTTCAGCCTTTTCAGAATCAGAATGCTTTTCATTTGCCAACTGATTTTCTAAATTCTGTATCCTAGTGTGGTTCTTGATCTCATATTGACGAGCCAATATGCCCCAAGCCTCATGTGCTTTAGTAGTATGTTGAACTAAAGTAAGCATAGAATCACTTACTGTAGTGACAATTGCACATAATGCATCAGCATTTCACCTCTTCCAAGCTCGTAGAAGATCTAGATATGGCTGAATCATCAATCTTGAAATTGTTGGATCTTCAACTGGTATAGGCTCTGGATCCAATCCCATCGGTCCCATGATAGTGTCAAGTAATTCATAGGAGCCCAAAATTGCAAAAATTTTGAACTTCCAGAGTGTATAGTTGGTTCCATCCAGCTTCCCTTCAGAGAATGCAAGTGGGCGATTTCGAATAGGTGCAACATTAACATTAGATGAAGCTCTAAGACCAGTGTTTGACGATGAATCCATCATGTAATCACTCGAATAAGCTACTGATATTTTAGTCTGCTCGTAGGCTAAAATAGTAATACTTCTCAAGCTATTCAAACCTTACGGCTCTCATACCATGTAAGAAAATAGTTATGCAATATAACAAGGGAGCCTAAGCGGAGAAGATAACAGATATAGGAGAATCTCAACAATTTTTACTAACAGCAAGTACAAAGATGATGGCATTGTCCACCCATGCGCTCTCAAGATAGAGCTTAAACGATGATCTAGACAGCTCTAGATGGGGAGATACAAGGTAGAGATATGCTGGCTCAATTCGATGTCTCAAGTAGTGCAGATATCATGTATATATAGGATCATGGGTCGCCTTTCGTGGACGGCTATACATGGGTGGTAGAGCATGGGTGGCCACCGTCCGCGTAATTTAACAAATATAAATGATTTTTGACTTCGATAGGGAATATTCCATGGAATATTCCCTTTACTGTCACGTCGGGGGTGTTGCCATGGACCCCCACTAGGGGGCCCGCTGACCCCCTTGGACCCCCCCAGTCGGGGCTACTCACTGCTGTCCCGGACCCCACAAATGGGGACCCTGGTAAGTCCCTTTCCTTACAATACCTTACATGGTCCAATATGACCTTCATGCAACATGGAAGTCGGGATTCCCATCAATAGGGTAATGCATGCTTGGCTTCTCCCCATAATGGGGGCCTTACAAAATGTGCATACAATCATGAGGGGTAGACATTGATCATATACGAACAGTGTGAGTGTCATTGATTGACACTTTATCCCTTTCCACTTGCAAAAGCCTTCTAACTCCTCTGACCTCATCCCACCACCATCTCCTATTCCAAGATTCTTCACACTCTTCCTTGGTTCATTTTCAACAAGTTTTGGTTGTTCTTTAGTCTTACAAAAAGCTTGATCCTTATTACCAAGAAAGAACATCCTTATCTTCTTGCTATAATCATCGATGATCACAAGGTAGGAAGATCCTCCCAAGGTCTATTTAGACATCCTACCATAGAATTTAGCATATATCAACACTAGAGGATCCTTTGACCTACTCTTTCTTTCTTGCAAAGTTGTCTCCCTCTATTGTTTTCCCATCTTACAAGCTCCACAAGGTTCTAGCATTACATTCACTATAGATAAGTGATGAATAACAATACCTTGCTTTTGCATCCCCATCAATACTGTCCTTGTCACTATGATGGGTTCTTACTGAGCTTCATATAACTAGATTGAGCTCTCTCATTGGCCATGTGATGGGATGCACTATTTTCTAGTACTCATGAATCCACTATTTATTCTTCTTGTCTTGAATAGCATATCAACTTTGCTTCAATTGCATCTATTACCTCCTCCTTACACTCTTTATCTATGATCTTGACATGACAATGTGAAATCCTCTATCCCTTGTTTTTGCAATGGAAGAACTATCCTTGAAACTTCTTCTTACTACTTCTTTTCTTTGCACTCTCACTTTTGGTTGAGAAACCACCTTTACCTGATGCATTGGGGGAGAACATAGCATCTCTATTGCTAATTCTTGCTTGGTCTTTATACTGCAAATCCTGTTCCATTGATAGTGAATAGAACTCCTCAAATATCAAAGCTTGAGGTCTCACCTCAGTGTTGAGAGTAGTTACCCTTCCATCATACTTTGGTGGAGAATTTTGGATACACCTTTGAGCTAGCCCCTTGCCAGTATTCTCTATCACACACAAGCCATTCCATCACATGGTTTCTTGATCTAAGTAGTGGATGCATTAGCCTTCTAATTTTGAATGCATGTCATGCTTGTATAAATTTTTTATTGGATTTAAAAAGCTCCATTCAGACTATTACTAGGTCTTGGACATCATGTTGAATGGGAGTAATGCCTTGTCCATAGTAGAAGGGGAAGTGGGCAAGAATGACCTTGCAGTCACCAAGAGAACACCATGATAGGGCCAAGTATGATAACGAAGTGATCATGGTGACTAGGCATGCAAGAGCTAAAAACATTAGGAGTTTGAGTAATTGCACCAACCATGCCAAACATTTTGGTCAATATATGGGGCAACTATAGAGTAACTGTTGTTGTGCATTGCAGGACTAGACAATGAAACCTTTAAGGAAAAAGAAAGGGATATATTTTTCATCACTTTTGAATAGTGCACATCATTCCAAAAAAAGAGGAAAAAAGTCCAAGCCTGCATAGCCTAGTGGTTTGACGCTTTAAGTCTCTGGGAGGAAAACAGAGTTCAAGTCTTGGCCGGACATATCTATGAGTTCCTGAAAGATGGGTGCTTTGTGAGTGTGTTTCCAATTCACTGTACTCTCAAAAAAAAAAAAGAGGAAAAAGTAAGCACATGCCAACTATAGTCGACAAGTAACAAATTGGCTCTACTTCCAATAGTGTGAAGATGATAATTAACAACTAAAAAATATCTATACTAATGAGATGAGTTGTGCAAATATGACAAATGGGAGAAATATGCAATATGCAATGATGCATGAGAGACTTGCCAAGGCTCCCTCTAACCTTATATGATTATCAAATCACTATCCATTGTACCTTGAGCACTAATCCTCATTACAACCCAAGTGAGGTCCTCTAATGGGATGGAGATTGAGAGCATTTCCTTGTACCTTCCTACTAAGCAGTGAATTAAGAATGAAAACTCCTAGATGATGCAAATCAATGTGCAAATTTCTCCTCTTCTTCTCGTCCTTCTTCATTCTTAAATGCAAATCTACTTGCTCGATTCCTTGAATCAAGAGTCCATCTTGCCTCATCATGGGGTTGGTTTTGATGATGTATTCCTATGACATGCAAATATGCCTTCTAATTATGACCCATGACATATAACCTTTGAAGAACATGTGGATACCTCTTCTAAACGTGGGCATGTGAGTGGTTCTCCTAGAAAAGTGAAATCGAGGAAGAGAAAACAAACAAAAGGGGTCATAAAGTGATAGGTACGAGATGGTTGAGACACACCCTAAGAGGGAGGATTAGGAAGTAATCCTCAACCATGGGTTTTGAGGCATGGTTAGCTCATTGGACTCGTAGTCAACATGCCAAGAGCTCAATCTTTTTTTGTCTTGCATACAACATTGGTATCAGAGCTAAGAAAGTAGTTTTGGACAAGGTGGATGGATTCTAAAAAGGTCATGGGCACCTAATAGCCCTCAAAAAAGGTGCTTGAGTGCTCTAACATCTAAAAATGTAAAAGGGGCATGAAGAAATCAAAATCATATCCAATAGACATTGGAGTGGATCTCCCAATCTAAAGGTCTCATTGAGACGTCTAAGATACCATTGGAAAGCTCAAGAGGAATTTTCAAATTTGCGAACGTGGATCACGAATGTGAAGCTCTTGGGACACCTAAGGAGTTGGATAGAGGGATACAAAATGCAGATCATTCAGGACAATGATCAACAAGGGAGGATTAGGAAGTTATCCTCAATCATGGTTTTTGGGGCATATGGTTAGTACATCAGAATCCTAATCGACATCTCATGGGTTTAAATCTTGTACCTTGCATACAACAAAATGATTGCTATAATCCCTTTTTGGGTGTGCATGTTCTCCAATCTCCTTGTGCCAAACAATAAGTTATGTTAAAAAATGTGGAGCCCTTGCGAGCTTTTCTTACCGATACATGGCACATACTAGTCTTGCTAGAGCCAACTCCTTTCACCTTGTTTCATGCCTCCTACTAGATCAACTCCACATGGATACAAATCTTTTGTAATAAACAACAAGAAAATTCTTACCTACCTTGCCACTCTCATGCATGACTTTCACTGATCTCAACCATACCTTTTTTTCCTTCAACCCCTAGTTGAAGGTTTAAGCTTTGAAAGTTTTACCAAGAGGCTCGAGGTTAACCTTTCATTTGGGCATAAAAGCGGTTCCCTTGGATACGTGTGTGTGTGTGTGTGTGTGTGTTTGTGCTTTGAAACTTCCAACCTATCAAATCAAGAATAGGTAGTAGGGTAGAACTTCCTATTAAAAATTAAAATTTTCACTGTTTTTTTTTAATGGAGTTTCAACCGAAGCCTACTCCCTTGAGCTTAAAATTTGGAATTGCAACTGTACAAGTGGACGGGCATAATACCCATGGGACCTCTCGTATCCCACAAAGCAGGGGTTAGATTGCCCAAAAGCGACACAAGAGAGGACTGCCTGAAGGCAACTGGTTTCAACTGGATACAACATGGTTACACTGACCTTAAGCCCACAAGGCATCCTGTCGTAGGTGGGGATCGAACCTTCGCCCCAGCCTCAAGAGGCAGAAGGCCCATCGAGCCAAGCTAACTCATGCCGACCTTCAATGTATTTGTTACATCTCTTCAATGTGAATTGTATCTAAATTAAAGCTTGTTGTGAAGGAACAACAATGGACTTCTCATATGAATAAAAATAAAAATAAGCTTTGTAGATGTTGTTGTCATTTTTGTCATATGAACGGGAACTTGGAGGTCTGTGGAGCGTCTGCCATGGTGGCGGGATGGTCTTTACCACGTGGCGTGAACGCTTTTATGATCATGGGCATGACACTTGAAAGGCAGTTGCGGCCTGCAGAAGGAGGTGGAAATGGAATACGAAGATGACGACGAAGATCGCCTCACGCACTAAACAACAACGATGGCGAACAGCCTCGTTTGAAACCTACAGATACTTCTCTTCCATCTGCTTCTTCTACTGCCAAGTTCGTTCCGCTTTTTCTGCCTCGCTTCGGATTTAAGTCACCTTACCCCCAAGTCTAGGATACTCAAAGTCTGCTTAACAGATATGGGGATTCCTATCATCACTACATGTTCGACTATCTCTACGCTCTCTGGTACTGAGATCCATACATACATATCTTTCTCTTCTTGTCTTCTTGTAGCCATGTCTCTATCAATCTGGTTCATGACACTGATTTATCTGTTGTGAGCCACGTTAAAGTATTTTTTACTTCGCTTACTGCTACTCGCGACTCATCGTTTGGAACATCGCTCTACACACACACATACACACACAGAGGTGTTTTTCTTCCTTCTCACCCTCTGTCAGTTGTTACAGAAAGATTCAAGTGAAGGTTTTTGCGGTCTCTTTCACCTGGAAATCTCCTTTCCTGAGATTGCAACGGCCCTCACAGAACCTCTCTTTGAAGCGTCACGTTCACTTTGCAACTGCAGGGGTAATCTTCAAACGCCATAACTGGAGAATTTCTAGTGACATTTATCCTGTATGGAGGCTACATTATCTAATAATCTTCCTAGTTAGGGCCAGCGAATGAGCCTAAAGCTGGACGATATTGTGAATTTTGAATCCATGCATTCTGTAGCACGACTCTGGTAAATGTAATCCAGCACATTATCATCGCACCACTTTATTGCTTATGAGGTACATATTTTCATATCTGCTGATTTACTCGTCATGCTGGAAACCTTGAGTGTATGCAATCTATAGCAGAAATCTGTAAATGTATCCAGTATATTCCTCATCACATCACTTTTCTGCGTATGGAGTACATTTTTTATGTGAGCTGATTTACTAACTATTCTCGCTCATAATTGATCTTCAAAGCTATGGCGTAGATGTGCACCTTTTGCAAATTCTCAAATCTTTCTTTCGACTTTAATTCGATCCACGCTTGATAGGGTCAATATGGGTACCACACCTTCAAAAGATGAACTACTCTATCAGGAAGTGCAAAATGGAAATCACGACGCTGTCAAAGCTCTTCGCAGAGACGGAGCTTCGTTAGAGGTTTCAGTCTCTATTTCTCTTCCTCTTGACTCCGATCAAATTCCCGTTTCTTTCCATTTTCTCTGCTTACTAGGGCCACTCTTTTAGTGTACCTTGGGCTTTAGCGGATGAAGAATTGATCCATTATTAATTCAGATTGTCAACATTACGTTTCGCCTCATTATCATCTTCTGAAATAAGAAAATCGATTGCCTGCAAATTGAAATGCAACGACTACACGTGCTGATTTGGAATACTCAATATGTCCTCGTGCAGTGGATAGATAAAGAAGGAAGAACTCCTCTTCTTCTGGCCTGCTCAAGGCGCGAGCTACTGGACATGTGTATTACTCTGCTGAACCTGGGAGCAAATATGAAGGCCTATGGTGCAGGTACTCTTGCTTCTGAAAATATATTAACCATCATACAAGCACATTTCATAGCTGCAACAGCTACCGTATACTATACCTTCAAGTCTTATCTAGATCTCGTGGAAAACTAAAACAGGTGCTCACGGAGGCTATCCATTACACTACGCAGCTAAAAAGGGCCTTGACAAAACGGTTACACTCCTTCTATCCCGTGGCGGTTAGTGTTAAAGTGAAGTGAATGACCCCGAAGTAAGAATTTTTTAGGTTATAATCTTCTCAAGGCTGATGCGCCTAATGTGCTGTCTTTCTAGCCAATCCGTTGGCTGTCAATGATGACGGTCAAACACCCTTGGACCTGGCAAGAAACAGAGGGCATACGATTGTTGTGAGATTGCTGGAGGCAAGTCATGGTCTTCGGCAGTCTTGTGCGCTTTGCAACATATACCGTTGGCAATCGGTGGCCTGATTTTGCTTGGAATTTTTACAGGAAGAATTGTGCCTCTTCAGTGGTATGGTGCGTGAGATTTCGGGTTCTGGTGTACTGGAGTCTTTGGCGCCTAATTTGATGACGAAAAAAGTGTAAGTTCCTGCAGGGGCTTCCAGTACGTTTTTGAAATCGATATGCTCTACACTTCGAATTGTTAGTAAAAAATGGTCAAGTGCTACGGTACACTATTAAGATGCCATAAGGACTACAGCGTATATCTTAATATATGTTTTGCGTTCTTGCTAGCAGTCGATTCCTCAAACGTTTTCGTCCTTCGTGGCGTTTGTTTATTTCTGATTTTTGGAATGCAGCTGGGCTGTTGTACTTCCCAGAAGATCGCCAAGGAATGGAGCTCCAGATTATGAACTTGCGATTTATGAACCTCCGAAGGTGAGCTATGCTAGTTGTTACAGGAGTGGCAAATCTCAACCTTAAAAATCTGTAGAAGGTTTTATTGGTTTACAGTAAGTACCTAATTTGCCATTCTTCTTTTATCAGCTTAGCCTGTGGACCGGAGTTCATGCATCATCAACCCACCCTGCAGGGCTTTGTAATGTTAGTTCTATTGTCGTTTCCATCACTATTACTCTTGTTATTCTTGTTTCCAGTTTTGTTTCTAGTTTCTATAATTAAAAATGCTTAATAACATTATCAAAATCTTCATTGATGCTCCGAAAGTGTACTGGCAGTCGAATATTTTAACTTGAAACCTCGAGTTCTTTCTATTTGACAGGTCGCAAATCCACGAATTGTTATTTCATTAGGAAACTCAAAGATTGAGGATCCAGACTTTTCTTTGGCAGATCCATTTCTATGCATTACAGAAAAAGCACACAGTCAGTTCATCTCATGCTCTGTTAAATTGTTTCCTTTCTGCAGAATTTTATCGTTAAGGATTCTGAAAAATGTTATCCATTCACGATTTTTTTTTCAAAGAAATAAAGATATTTTCTCAGAGAAAAGGGGACAGAAATCAGCTGAAGCAGTTGTACAGAGCGTGCAAGGAGATGCCCGAGGTACGGAGCAGATGAGTCGTATGGGACATACCGTTATTCGGTTATGTTTCATTTTTAGTTGCTTTTTAATATGTGGAATGTGTGATTGAATTCCTACGTTACATACATTTAATACGATATGTGACTTGCTAAGCAATTCGAGATATTGACATACTCATCGAGTCTCTGTCAAAGATTGTGCATAGAAGATGCCATTAGTGACAGTTTCAACATGTGGCTGACCAGTGACTTCCCTTACTTTCACCGAGATTAAAGATTGCCGCTTGTTATTTATAATGTGTCATCCTTGGTACAGGGCCAAACTCAACCTTCTGATTTAAATGGTTACATGGAAGATAATGGAGAAGGATACGAGCCTGGAAGCTTCATGCAATTTCATGTTTCTGGTGTGCAATCGTCCCAATGCCAATTGTCATCAGTCAGGCAACCAATCCTACAGTCAGTCTCGGCTCCATCATCAGGAAGATTTGCTGACGTCCGAGCAGAGAACCATTCGGCGGATTCCATATCTGAGGAGCTTGCTTTGGAACTAGCACTTAGTGAATCACTTCGAATGGCCAACGCAGAGAAGTCCCCTGCTTTATCCGACACTTTGTTTACCTATTTGAATAAAGACCAGGAGTGCAGCCCCTCTATTAGCGCATGTAATTCTTGCAAATACAAAGACACTAACAGACTAAAGAGCAGGGACGGTCATGGATGCAGACCAAGTGCTTCTCAGAGATGGGCATCATCAATAGCATCCAGATTTTTTACACGTAGTTTAAGGGAAACATGTGATTTCGAGGTCTCAAATGGACCGATAGCAAATCAGCCTTCGGCCCCCCCTCTAGGTCCAGCTGAGACTCATCATTCATCGCGTGAGCTGGGTGCCAAGTCAGGTGGGACATGTGTTGTGTGCTGGGATGCTCCTGCTGAAGGTGCATGTATTCCTTGTGGCCACTTGGCTGGTTGCATGGATTGCATGGTAAAAGTCCATTCCAAGGGACTGGGCTGTCCTGTTTGTAGATGCTTGATCGAGCAAGTGATCAAGGTTTACACTGTATGAACGTGGATCACACCGTAGTGCATAGATTCCTCTTTTCCTGATTGACACTCAATACGTTAATGTACAGATTCTATGTTATATTTTGGCATTCTCGTACATAACCAAAGTTGCGCAGTATGCCCTTGTCAATCTGAATTTCCTGGACCATGAGCAGGGGTTTCCTGTATATTGCTTTTAAAATGTATTAAGTGCAAGCGAGAGAAGAGCTGCTCTCTTCTATGAAAAACGAGCCTTTGTCAAGATTTACCCTCTCAATGTTAGGTACTGAAAGGAGAAAAAGTGTGACTACCGATGGAAACACAGATTTCACAAGAAATGGAACCACTGGCAATGGATATCTCTATGTTGCTTGTTTAATATATTTAAGTGCATGTAAAATTTAAAGAGAAGAGCTAGTCTCATCTTTCTACGAGAAATGAGTGTTTGTCAAGAGTTACTCTCAGAGTTAGATATTGAAAGAAAAAAGGTGTGACTACCGATGGAAACTCGGGTTCCACAAGCGGTGGAACTACTTGTAAAAAAGCTTCCATTGCACAGGCATTCAATTTTAGCAGTAGCTCTGTATAGAAGAACGACCAAATGACAGGCTTCGCACCACCCGCTACCGGCAAATATGCCTCCGGCCATTAAGAGATTTTTTCAAAGGAAGTTTGATCTTTGAGATTCATTCTTCCAGATAGCTTGAACTAGTAGAAAGTACAATGAAAGTCGGGCCTCTGAATCTCAGAAAGCAGGGTTCTAGCAGTCACTAAATTACAGAGAATAGAGGGTCTTCGATGCCTAGCAACCACTAGAATACAAAGTCTGAAGGCTCGCTAAGGGGTCTTCTTCAACCCCTAGCAACCACTAGAATACAGGGCCCTCGATGCCTAACAATCACTTGAATACAAAGCTCGAAGGCTCGATAAGGTTGCAACTGGGAAGCTTGATATAATACAGAGTACGATGAAGGTCAGGCATAGCATCCATGAGACCTTTTGAATCTCAGAAAGCAGTGGTTGAACTTGAATTAATTGAAAGTACAATGAAAGTCAGGCTAGATCTCACAAAACACTTGAATTAGTTGAAAGTACAATGAAAGTCAGGCTAGATCTCACAAAACAGTGGTTTTAGCAACCATTAAAATACAGAGAATAGAGAGTCTTCGATGTCTAGCAACCGTTAGAATACAAAGCCAGAAGCCCTGCTAAGGGGTCTTCTTCAACCCCTAGCAACCACTAGAATACAGCGTCTTCGATGCCTGGCAATCACTAGAATACAAAACTCGAAGGTCTGCTAAGGTTGCAACTGGGAAGAGACAGCCTTCAGAACAGAAGGAAGTAATTGGTTTGAACTAGTATTTGCCCGAAGGTCCAACAATCTCCTGAAGGAGCACATTTGAACCATCTCACCACACACACAGTGACTCAGTGAGGGATGTGGGGAGTTGACTCAGGCAAAGATCCCATCCAGACGAGCTAATGCGCACGGACACTTAATGATTCTATAACTTCTCCTCGATCGGAACTTCCCTGGAAACTGTACTTTAATGATTGAAAGAACATGGTGAGCACAGTACTCCCGAAGACCATTCAGCTGAGAACATCGCATGCTCCTAGCAGTTTTTCTATCTGTAATAGAGTATTAAATAGCAAAGCACATGGATCACATCATATAAGCAACAACTACAGGCGGATGGGCCTCTGGCTAGTGGAACACGCGTTGTCTCTATAATTTCTCCTTGATTAGCACGCTGGAAGCTTCACCATGACAACTGAATAAACATGTTAAACACAGCACTTCTAAAGAGGCATTAGGTTGCGAATATTACGTGTTCCCAATAGTTTTTGTTCTTATCATAGAGTATAAGCAAACAAAACATGTGGATTACATCATAAAAGAACAACTCAAGCACACGGGCCTCGGCATACTTGGTGGTTTTTGAAAGACAGTTTGTCTTTTTTATAGTCTTTTCTTGATCAGGAGTGAGGCTGGAAACTTCACTGTAATGATTGAAAGAACATGGCAGCCACAGCGCCTCCGACATTGCAATCTGTTGAGAAAATATGCGAATCCCCAACAAAGTGGTGACGTTTAGAGATGTTTGATCTTGGTATTTTGTTATAAGAATGAGTACAAATGCCTTGGAATTAATACATCAGAGCTTGCAGCTTCGAAGAAAAAAAATCTGAGGATGAGTGAGAAGGCTATTTTGAGCTGAGCATAGATGGTTAGCTGGAATTGGAATAATCTTATAGAGCAAATAAAGCACGCACGAAGGCGGGAAATGACGCACATCGTGAGCCTATAATTGTAACGTTTACTCTTTCTTGGATTCTTTCGTGAAAAAGGGGCGTCCTCATGTCCTTTCCTCCATACGCATCTTGTCATGAACAATCCCACTGCCATTCGAACTCATTGCTACAGAGATTGAAACATGTTCATGAGATAAGCTTTTTTTCTTCTAAATCAGAATAGGAGAATGAAATTACAGGTACTCATAGAAAGGGAATGAGGAGCCCCGCACAGAAGAGATTATATATTCATACAGTTCAGAGCCATCACACATCTCAAACGTGAATTTGTAATTTTCTTTTTTAATCAGAGTAGGAAAATCAAATTACAGGTACTCATAGAAAAGATTAGATATTCATACAGTTCAGACTCCATAGCCATCGTTCAGACTCCATAGCCATCAGGTATGTGAAACGTAAAATTATGGGTGCGGCACAAATTTGCCGAATCACATCATGTGCTGGCGGGTTCAATTCACACAGAGTGGTGGTAGACTCTGGATTTCAAAACTTTCAAGTTATTTTATTTGGTCGAACAACTTAAAGAACCAATCAAAAGTTATTGTCTGGGCGATAAAAATCAAAAGCTATTGTCAGAGCGGTACATATTTGTTGGGAGGGAGGAGATTGGCTCAAGAAATAGTGGACCCCAAATTCTTTTCTTTTTGAAAAGCAAATGAGATTGTGCCATATCATTGGGCCGCCAGGCCGTGTGAATCCACTGTTATATCCCAATGAGATAAGTAGAAGTTTTGTCGACTTGAGAAATACTTCATTCTCAAACGAGTAATTAGAAGTGGACCTCATCTGCATGAACCCGTGCAGCACAAGGATCTCACCTCTCTTTCTGTTTGGCCCTACCACATCGCTTACCTTCAATGCAAGCTACTCAGTGCTTTCTACCTACTACGATTTCAACGTCTCAGAAGGATCGCGCGTTATATATGTTTGCTTCGATCCCTCCTAGCGATTCCTTACCAATCTTCATCTTGCGCTTGCTGCGCAAGGCTCACTGAACCTTCTCAAGCGATCGAAATTCCCTGTATCTTTCGACGCGTTCTCGTAGTACTCGACCACGTTTTACAGATGGCTTCTAGAAAGAAAGAGAGCCGTACTCCACTGTGAGTGCAGCGCATACATTGTCGAGGTACACAAGCATAGCTATTCAGTGATGTTGCGCCCAAGGAGGACAGAAAAGCAGAGCGTGGCGAAGATGAAAGCGGTTCATGTCGTTGGAAAACGTAAAGCAAGGCGTGCGCATGAGAGTTCCGCATGTAAGGTAAAGGTATCTTCGATAGGACGAAAGGTGACTCGACTATGCGTGTATGTGTGTCAGTGATGGCTGTCGGTCTTGGAGAGAGAGAGATAGAGGCAGCAAATGAGTCACCCTACTGTGTGTGAGAGAGAGTCTGTCTGAGAGAGAAAGAGAGGGGAGAGTACTGTGTGTGTGAGAGAGAGTTTCGTCTGACAGAGAAAGAGAGGGGAGAGGGAGAGAGGTGCAGGTTGGAAGCTCTTTGCGTGCATCTGCTGCTTTTTGAGCTTGGGAGAATGTGAAAGCTGGAGACGGAAAGCAAAGAGATAACGAAGTTTTGCACGGAAGAGAAACAAAACGAGGTTTTGTGGTACTCAATGAAGTATTTCATCAATGGGGCACTTATCCCAAGTAGATATGTAGTTCCATTTCTTTCGGTCTAAGCGTTTTAGATACGCTTTTTAGATATGAAATCCTTTTTAGAGTGCTAAAAAAGCTCTTTACAAAGCACAATCAACAAAATAATGCTAAACATACACATTGCTTTGATCCCCAAACTTCAAAGTGGACTACACATGTTCAATTGTCACTAATGACACCTTTGATTTCAGTCCTTGGGTCTCTTTGACCGAATCCGTTGATGATAATTGCCCGATAAATGACAGAAAAATGCACCTTTCTTCATGCCCTTATGAGATTTTTTATCTATGCCCTTGATGACCTTATGAGCTATTTGATGTATATCTATATAAAGGCCTCCCAAGTACTCTTTCTTGTTGTGACATCCCTATTGTGTCACCTTGAGCTAACAAGAGTAGGTTTAAGCAATTAAATTAGGATCTTGCTTGCATGCATAAGCTTCTAACACTTTCATCATGAAACTTACTCCAATAATCTTACTAATCCTTATCATGAAAAACAGCCAAACCTTGCTTAGCTCTTTATTACACTCTTCCCTATCACATCCGTAACTCATCACTTTCATCATGATCTTACTCCAATAAGCAATCCTTATCATGAAAAACAGCCAAACCTTGCTTAGCTCTTTATTACACTCTTCCCTATCACATCCGTAACTCATCCTTTCGATTTGCATAGCTAGATGAGCTAATATATCAGTTCTTTTGCATTATCTTGCAAGAAAATTACTACCTTGTTTGAGTTTCTGGTAAGTCAATGAACCATAGTTCACCGTTGATCAAATTTGATCAACTTTCTCAAATATACTCAAACCTATAGATGCTTGATCAATTTTGGTCAACTCTATCTAATAGAGTCAAACTCATAGATTCATGGATCAAATCTGATTTTTTATGTACCCATGTCAAAGAGAAAGATAATAAATTTTGAAATTATTATTCATATTTTAAAATTTTAGATTTTGAGCTTGAAATCCATATTTTTCTCTCTTTTTGCCCCTCAATTTACTTGCAATTTTTTATAAGCTCTATTATGATTTTCTTGTTATTGTTGTGATTCTTGCCTCTTTATCCTGACTCGCGAAGATCAATCTAATGTCCCCCCTATATGTCAAGTGATGATAAGCTTGAGGGAAGCTCCAAGTATCCACATTTATGGTTACTTTTGAAAAATTGCAAGAAATCTTATTGCAAAAAGAGAAAAATAGGATGAACTTAGACCTACAACATTCACAAGATCTTATTTGGAAGCCAAAGCAAAAGAAAATGACAATAATGTACATGTACAATAAAAGTAAAATTCTTATTTTTAATAATTTAGTAACTCCTTTTCAAAAGATTCCAAAGAAGTTAAGCCTTTTAATTAATTAG
The DNA here is from genome assembly GCA_020310875.1 of Ceratopteris richardii. NCBI lineage: Eukaryota > Viridiplantae > Streptophyta > Polypodiopsida > Polypodiales > Pteridaceae > Ceratopteris > Ceratopteris richardii. Next base: position 84,593,579 of record CM035444.1, read on the forward strand.
AAAAAAGAAATTTAAGAAAGGAAATTGTGTTTATTGCAAGAAGGTTGAAGTAAGACACAGGAGGAAAGTTAGCCCTCGAAGGTCAACAACAAGGAACACTATGACAATTGCCCGTTCGAATAACATGTACTGTAACCTAGAAAAGGAGATTAATGAGGTCGACTACCTAAGGGAGAACCTCTATGAAGAAGACCCGACTGATAATACTCTTGGGTGCTCTACCAGCAAAGAGGACAACCAAGAAGGCTACACCACGAGTAAAGAGGAAGGCTTCACTACCAGCAATGAAGACAACCCCGACAGTGAAAGCTCCTTTCTTGGTCCTACCCTTCCAGTATGCTTTCCAAGCTTGCCGCAACAAAAGTCAAAGCTTAAAGGAAAACAACCTTCTGGCATGCCTTGGAAGAGCCCCCTCAAGAGTAGGATCCTAAGTCAAGAAGTTGGGAGGAAAAAAGAAGACCACAAGAAGAAAAAAGATCGGGCCCCTCCCCTCAAAGAGGGCAACTATCATTAATGAAATTCACATCACTAAACGTCAGGGGTCTGTCTGACCCGTCAAGAGCGGCGATTCTTGGCCAGTGGTTCAAAGACAAGTGCCTCAATCCTGACTTTATTTGCTTACAAGAGATCAAGATCGACGGAGAGGATCTCTAGAAAGGGCTTAAGCGCATTTCTCCGAACCACCTTTGGTTCTCCACTTCTCACCCTAGGGGGACGGGGGGTGCTGCTATCGATATCAGTCACTCCTTGTCTGGCAATGTGACCTCGACTTTTGAAGATCGGAATCATCGCTGGATTGCTGCCTCTATCGGGTTCCCTTTCCAGTTCATTGTGGTCTCAATTTATGCCCCTAATGGAGAAGCAGATAGAATGGATACTTGGGCTTCCCTCGACTCCCTTTCACATAATGTTCTGATTTGTGGGGACTTCAATATGGACCCTTGAGGAATGGATTCTTCTTCAAAGCAGGTGTTTAGCATGGGACCACTCAACTACCCGCCTTCTCTGCGGTCAAGATCTTCCTTGCCTGGAGGGCCTCAAATGGAGCAATGGTAAGAAGCTATCCAGAACTCCCAACTTCAAAGAGAACTTAGAAGTTCACCACACTCTTAACAAGAGATGGTGCCTTTCTTGGACCAAACTACAGTGGGAACTAAGATTCATGTCTATTTGGCACCCCCTAATTGAGGTCAAAAAGTCTGTTCTCATGTGGCAGATCTTGCATAAAGGTATCTGGTCCAATGCAAGGGCTAACAAAATCTGTGGTGTGCCGCCATGGTGCAAGTGCTGTCATCGATGCATCGAAGATTTAGTTCACCTGTTCTTCGACTGCCCCAAGTCTCGTGTTATCTGGTATCACGTGACCAGAGTATTGAGACTCTCGAACCAAATCAATTGGCAATAGGTGATGTTGGGTGAGGCAGTCGGATGCTCATCGAGGCTATGGAATGCCATCAAGGGTGAGACTCTCTGGAAGATTTGGAGGGAGCGATGTGCTGTCAATTTTGGCCAAACTCCTAAGGAATGGTCGATCGAGAAATCCTTGTTTCTTCTAGGTAAAAGAATCTCCCAAGATAAGAGATCTCCGCCGTTTAGACATCACTGTATTTATCTCCTTGAAAACAACAAGTTGAAACCCAAATGGGTCCCACATGAGGGTGATGATGAATTTATCCGCCTCATTTGTAATGCCCTCTAGGCTACCATATTCCTCCCCTGCATTGTGGGATTTGGGGGGTCCCATGGGCACTAGTCCCATCCACTTGTAACCTTTCTTCTTTATTTTAATTAAAGTCCAGGAGATTAGGCTAAGGCCGAACTTCCTTTTATTAAAAAAAAAAAAAGGTTGATCATTGCATTGATGTGTCTAGATTAAGGATGGCAAAAGTTAAAAGAGATTCTAGTAATGTTATTGATGAAGAAGATGATGATAATCATTGTGATAATGAAAGTAAGTATGAGGATGATACAAACATAGTAAGTAAATATGAACAAGACTTTGTCTTTACAACACTCAATAAAATTCATGATGAAGAAGAAAACTATACCTCTATATCTAGTGTTTTGGTTATTTGACATTGGTGATTCTAAGCACATCACTCCTCAAAATCACTTATTTGCTACGATTTCTTCACCTAAGTGATAATATGGTTACCTATGCTAAAAACGAATTTCTCATTGTAAGAAAGTAATTATGCAAGAGAACACACGAGCATTAGCAAAGAAGATAACACATATAGTAGAATTTAAAAAAATTGCTATTAACAACAAGTAGAAAGATGATGGCATTGCCCACTTATGCACTCTCAAGGTAGAGCTTAAATGGTGATGTAGATAACTCTAGATAGGTAGTTACAAGGTAGAGGTATGTTGGCTCAATTTGATATTTAGCGTAGTGTAGAAGTCATGTATGTATAGGATAATGGAGAGATGTAGCCTTTCACACACAACTATACATGGGCAGTAGAACGTGGACAGTCACAACCCACATAATCCCCATATGCTACTTAGGCCAATTGAAGATTCTGAATGATTTTTTAACTCAACTAGGAATATTCCATGGAATATTCACTTTGCAGTCCCATTAAGGATGCTACCCCTAGACCTCCACTATAGGGACCTTTGGCCCCCTAGGACCCCCTCAGCTGGGGCTACTCCTTGTTGTCCCAAACGCCACAATTGGGGACCCTGGTAACTCTCTTTCCTTATGTTCCAATTTGACCTTCATCCATACAAGTTGAGATTCCCATCAATTAGGTAATGCACCCTTAGCTTCTCCTCCTAATGGGGGCCTTAAAAAACATGCATTAGTACATACAATCATGAGGGGTAGTGTTATAAAGTAATTTTATGACATGAGGGTCCAACAACGATGGATCTTAGATCGGACATCATTTGGTCATTGGTGTAGGGCATAAGTCTCGAGAGTAGACTTAAGTGAAGGTTGTTATGCTTTCTAGACAAGCAAAAGTGCTTGGCCTAGTGGCCAATTCATATGGATGAGAAGGAGAAGGTCGTGGGTTCAATTCCTATAATAGACGCAGGAGAGTGTTTTGCCCCAAGAGCTCTAGAGCCTTCTAGAAGCATCCACCTGAGTTAACTCAAGTTGACTAGGACACTTGGCACACGTGTTGTCACATGGTTGACACTTGGATGGTTAATATCCACTTGCCATAGTAGGCAATCCCTTGGAGAGAGCTATATATAGAGGCATAAGGTTGGGAGGAGAGTCATCTCTCTAACACGTGGTGGTCCCAATAGTTAGTTTATTGAATTGGTGTTAGAGCCTAGGAAGTAGGCTTGGGAAAAGTGGATGGAAGGCATGCATGCCACTTTCAAAATGAGTCCAATAAAGATTAGAGTATATCTCCCAATTCGTAGGTTGGATTTAGACATCTAAGATACCATTGGAAAGCTCTTGGAATGAACTTTCCATTGCGAGCACTAGATTGATGATCCAAGATATCAAGGATGGATGACAACCATGTCCAAGATACTAATGTTGAGAACAAGGGCTCAAGACACCAAGGTTGCGAACAAGGCAAGTCCGTAGGCAAGTAGAAAGGCAAGCTTCAAGAAAATAAGGGTTCAAGAGGCCAAGGCTTGAGAACAAGAAGGTTCAAGAGACTCTGCAAGGGTGAGGACATAAATTCAAAGGGAGATCAAGGATTGATCATTGATGACAATGATCTCTAGAAAAAGGGAAGAGAGTGTTAGACTCAAGAAATGATAGGCAAGAGATGATTGAACCACACCCTAAGAGGGAGAATTAGAAAGTAATCCTCAACCATGGATTATGGGGAAAGTGGTTAGCCCATTGTACTCCTAACCAATAGGTCATAAGTTCAATTCAAATGGTTCATCATCTTCTTTAAACTCTAGGCTAACTTTAATGGTGACCTTAAAAGTCATTTGTGTGCATTTCGTTTATATTTTCCATGTGTGAAGTTGCTTGGATCTTTTTCCACATATGTGAAGCTGCTTAGATCATATTCTCCATGCATGAAGTTATGTCCATGGACTTCTGCAAAAGAAGAGAAGATTAAAAGTACAATGTACATCATACAAGTTGAATGCAGGAATCGAACTTAGGTTAGTCTCATAGAAGATGCACTATGTGTCCATGGTTCCCCATCAATAGTTGCACTTAGCAATCCAAATCTATTCTTATCTATCGAGATATTTCCACATCTCCGATTCTCTAACCACACGATATTTTCTTTGCTTCATCAGACATGTGCACATCTCATATTCTATAGTAAAACATATGTACATCTCCAACCTTGGACTACAATTTGCAGCAAGATTTGAACCCAGTACATCATGGAGGACAATCACACTTTCTATCCATGAGCACAACGTTTGGTGCCATACAATCAATGTCAAAGATTTCTAGATATAATGTGCCTTGCATGATAAGATATTGTTCAATCAATCTTGTTTTGGATTTGACGCCTTGCCTATGTTATGGGAATTGTATGGGTTTGCCAACCGTCCATCTATCATAGATCTATACAAAACCATATCTATAATACTTCACACAGAATAGATGGATGACTTTGTGGCAAAAAAATCATAATGAGGTCTCGAACTCGGGTGGTCATGATCAAAAACTTACACGCTATCCATAATAGTGTCGGGAGTATCAATTAGCTGGAAATCATATCTATTTTATTTGTGATTGTGAGTTTTGGTACCGACTCATATCTATGATGTTGTGTCCGGGCTTCCATCTCTGCCAAAGATATGCAAAATGGATTCCCCACTAGCATTATGGCATGCTCATGTAGAGGACCAGATGGAGGTGCAATCACCATAACCAACTCAACCACAATCCTTATCGATTACATTAAGGCAGGCTAGCAAACGTTGAAGCAAAACTACTATACTTTGCACTTCTCTATATATCGTGTGGTACTAGAGGATCGATCTCAGGTGGCTAAGAGCACATTGGGTGTAGATGGGTTTCAAACCCAAGAGCTTCAAAACATAATAACATCATTAATCACATGAACTAGGCTTGCTCATGTTCAATGTAGACCAATAGTTTATATTTAAACTAGTTTTCTCTTTGTTTCTTTTGCATGATTGTCATTACCTGCCAATGTCAATCCTAGAGAGCAAGACATGAAGCTTAAGGAGATCGAATTGGATTTGAAATAAGGGCCTCTTGAAGCCATGTTATAACCTTTGCTCAAGCTTCTCTCTAGGAAAAGTCAAGCCATTTATCTACATCAGATGATTGGAGAAGTCACAACTTAAGAGATTGAAGAAGGACAACTTTCCACCAATGGATGGATGAAGCTTAAGTTGGAGCTAAGTATTTTACAAGTTATGATTAATCTCAATCCTTGGTTTGCTCTTTGCTTTCATATAGATTGCATTTAATTATCATTGAAGCATGGTATAAGTATTCACTTTTGATAATGCTTATGCAAATTTAACAAACATTCATGAAAGCTAAACGAACCAACATAAATGTATTGAAAAATGTTGGAGGAGATGGAGGACGATCTTGAGAGATGAAGTGGTGTTGCTTGAACCTGCTTCACACTTACCAAGAATAGTTGTTAGAGAGTTTAGTGGGCCTCTTTAGCTTGGAAATGATCATAAATAATCACCTATGTTTCTTGGAACATGATCCACTAATCAAAAGATCAAAACAGATAGGTAGGAAATTAATCCAAGATCAAAAACTTTCTATTCTTGTATCTACACCTGTTCAGTATATTGAACAGTTCTCTGAGCATAGTAGCAATTAGCTTAATTCCTTTTGGTGATGTCTAATTAGCTTAGTCATCTACCAATCATAAGTGATTTCATAAAAAATGATGAACTACATGTTGAGTATGATGTTTAGCAAATCACGGGACATGCCTGACATTTTTGAGGTGCATCAATCAACAAACTAGAGAGAAATAAGATGGTAATATCTCATGATTCAAAGAAGTAATGATAATAGGATTTTTTAGTAATGTAGTAGACAATATACTGAATATATCATGCTTTAAATCACTACAAATGATCAATCATACACTGAGAACAATCTCTAATAAGATCAACTGTAAGTTAAATGCCCACACATGTTCACTTGCTTCTCCATATAGCTAGATATCTTATAGTTTTTGCATCAATGATATAAAGATTGTGCCAAATATCAGGCTGAGCTATGCATAATTAAATCAAGAATCCAACAACATGCTGATATAGAACAACATCAAATGCATCTCGAAAATCATGAAGACTCAATTGTAAACCGTTGTCCATAAGAGTGGAAATATGTTTGTGTGACTCTAGCACAATGGTGAGTACCAACGTGAGGAGATCCACCTCATAGATGTCAATCCATAGAGACGTGAGAACTAGTATGATGACCATGAGAAAGTGAAGGTGTTGGAGCAAGACAATCAACAATTGATGATAATATGAAGCTTAGGAGTGAAGACTTGAAGAAAAGATTGAAGCCTAAGAGTATGAAGAGAAGTAGAGGTTCGGAAAGAGATGGTCTATATACACATGTATATTAGCTTTGTAAATACTTCACAAATACTTGAAGTAATGACGAATCCACACTCATATGTATATATACACTTGTATATAGTCGTGATATATGATAAAGATGAAGAATAGATGAGATAGAGAGGAGTAGATCACGAGTTATGTGAGTATCATCCATCAGATGTAAGATGAGAAGAAGTTTTTCATAGAATTACGCGTCGATCTTTCCTCCATTTCTCCTTTTGTGTTTGATCATTTCAAGAATCCTTTTGTAGATGTCTAAGTCTATAGTTAATGCATCTATAGTCAATATTTGAGAGTCTAATTGTAATCAAGCTAAGAGAATTGTGAGTAGGAACATTTGTATGTGAAGAAGTCATAAGTGTCTTCTAAAATAGGTGCAATCTCAATGATCATAGAATTGATCAGTTCTCAGTGCATAGTGTAAATTTTTATACGAGTGAGGAGCCAAAATCTAAGCTGGAAGGTAAGCCATCTATGTCTAAAAGCATTTTATTAAACGGGTTATATTTTGTGAGAAGCAACTGTTTAAAGTTGCATATGTAAAAGTCGCTTGTTTCAGACACAAGTTTACTTATTGAAGTAAATCTAAAGTTTTGTAAGTTCTTTTGAAGAAATTTAACTTGCAGTAGTTGCAGAAACAATAGAAGAGTGTTGTATCAAATTTTCATAAAAAACTTTAACCATTTCATCAGCCAATGAGTGAATTTTGTGAGGCAGACTATTCTTAGTGAAGCTAGTTTTCATAGAGAAGCTAAGTGTTCATATTTTGGTAAAAGATTTCAAAATTTGTGGAAGTTTTGAGCTATGATTGACATAGAGGTGTTCTAAACTCAAGTTTAGCTTGTCTTTTGGAGATTAATCATCTCCATCAGTAGTATCAGAGCAGGAATAATCAGATTTGAAGAAAAGGAAGACCCGACTACTGCAGGCATACAAAATTCAGCATTTGAAGATTCAAAAGGACAAAGTGTAAAGGAAAAGCTAAAGGGAGACACACGAGAGCAATCAAAGGGATCAAAAGGAGTAAATTTCAAAGCTAAGGTATATTCATTACTCATAAGGTTGAAGATTTGATAGTACAGGTGAAGACAGAATGGGAGATAGTCTCTAAATTGAGAAGTTGGATAGAGAGAACTATCCAGCTTGGTCTATGAGGATGGAAGCTCATCTTATGAGCAAAGTTCTGATGGGATACATCATGCGAGAAGAAGAAAAGACAGAGTTTAAAGATCCTAGTGTTCCTACTAGGGAGGAGCTTGCAGATTGAAAGATTTGGATGAAGAAGGATGCTCAAGCAAGGAGTATTATCTATATGGCAGTAAATGATTACTTGCTTCCTCATACCAGAGGACTTGAAAGTGCAAGTGATATATGGAGTGATTTGGAGGAGCATTTTCAAAATAGAACCAAGTCAAGGAAAGCATCAATATGGGCAGAGTTTACCACATTCAAAAAGAAGGCCTCACAATCAATATCTAATTATGTGACAAAGATGAAAGACATTGATGATTTTTTAGGTGCAGTTGATGAAGACATTGAAGAAGATAAATTGGTAAGACAAATTCCCATAGGCCTGAGAGGAGATGAGAAGTGGAAGCCTTTCAATTGTCAATAGAAATTTCAGTAGATCATTTCACTCCTAATTTGAATCAATTGTTAGGACATATGCTAACTTTTGAGAATGATATCAAAGGAGATGTTGATAAGAATGCAGGTCATGCAATGTATTCTAAAGACAAGAAGAAAGCTATCAAAGAAAAGCAACAATCAGTTAAAGAAGAAGGTACTGCAAGCCAAGAAAACTTCCTAAGAGGAAGAGGAAGTGGCAGAAGTAGAGGAAGAGGCAGAAATGACAAAGACAATGTCAAAGCTTTCTGGATATGTGGTAAGACCAATCATCTATCTCATGAATGTTGGCATAATAATCAAAGCAATGATAGCTTTAATCAGAATTTTAACCAAAGAGGAAGAGGTGGAAGAAATCAGAGAGGAAATTTCAGAGGTAGAGGTGGTAGGAGTTTCTTTGGAAGAAATGGAGGATGAAACTTCCAAAATCAATCCTACAATAACACCTACTACAATTATGCATCAGAACAGAAAGAAGATTCAACTCTTATTATGAATGCAACATGTGAATCTTCAAATGAAGACTTAAGGGTATTCTATATTGACTCAAGGTGTAGCAATCACCTGAATGGAAATATTGCTTTGATGACTGATTTGGATCATAAGGCAATTAATCATACACTTCAAACAGGTGACAATACAAAGCACAAGGTGAAGTCAATTGGATCAGTTAAAGGCAAAGATGGAAGTACTCTCTTGAGTAAGGATTTGTATGTTCCTACAATTCCAAAGAATCTGATTAGTGTAGGCCAAAATGTTGAAAAAGGATATGAGGTGAGATTCACTAATGATGGAGTTTATGTTGAAGACCCTAGCCAAGGGTATAAGCAAATTGTTACAGGAAAGAAAGGAAGGCTCTTCACATTGAGGGTACAAGGTAATGTTGGACATGCCATGTTTACATATGGAGAGCAAAAGGTGTCTGAGTTGGATCTTTGGCATAAGAGGCTTGGACACTTCAATGAAAGAGGTATCAAGGAGATGATTAATAATGGTTTAGTACTTGGATTACGTAATGTTGCAATTCAACACATGACATATAGATGTGAAGCATGTCAATTAGGTAAGGCTCAAAAGAAATCATATAATAAGCATGGTTTCATGTATTTAGAAAGACTTGAATTGGTACATACAGATGTGTGGGGTCCTTCAAAGGACTTTAGCATAAATGGTTCAAGATATTATGTCATATATGTTGATGATGCTACCAGGTGGATCACTATTTATGTGATCAAAGACAAGTCAGAAGTGTTTAGTACATTTAAATACTATCATGCATATGCAGAAAGAATTACATGATAGAAATTGAAGAGGTTAAGATCAGATGGAGTGGGAGAGTATTTCTCAAATGAATTCAGTGATTATTTGTGGAATGCAGGTATAAAGAGACAAGTTACTTGCAGGTAATCTCCTCAACAAAATGAGGTAGCAGAAAGGAGAAATAGAACTCTTGTTGAGTTTGCAAGATCAATGATGAAAGAAAAGAATTTCCCTAATTATTTGTGGGCTAAGGCTGTAAATACAACCACATACTTGGTTAATAGGCTACCATGTAAAGCTTTGCAGGGTATGACACCATATGAAGCTTGGTGGGGTAAGAGACCTACATTAGATCATTGCAAAGTATTTGTTTGCTTAGCCTATGCTTATGTTCCTTCTCAATTAAGGCATAAATTGGAACCAAAGGCTGAAAAATATGTGTTCATTGGTTATGATGATAAGCAAATGGGATACAGGTTGTGGAGTCCATCCACAAAGCAATTCCTTGTATCAAAGGATGTCACATTTGACGAGCAAAGTACTTGGAGGTACAAATAATACTTATGCAGATCTTGAAGAAACATTGAATCAGAAGAAAGGTAAATCAAAGGTTCAAATACTTGAAGAAGAAGAGAATAATGAAGCACTAGTTAAAGTTGAAGAGATGCCAAGATTTGATCCAGAATGTGATGAACCATAAACTTCAAGAAGTGGAGAACTCAAAAGATCATCTAGGCACAAATGGCAACCCACAAGGTATAGCTATGATACTTCATTCTTGACTACTAAAGATTATGCTTATATGATAAAAGGAGATGAAGACGCATCCACATATGATGAAGACAAAGGAAAGGAGAATTGGGAAAAAGCTATGAAGGAAGAGTATGATGCACTCATTGAGAATGAGACTTGGGAATTGGTACATAAACCAATCAATCAAAAAGTAATTGGATGTAAGTGGGTTTACAAAACAAAAAGATTTGCAGATGGAAGTGTGTCTAGGTAAAAAGCGAGGCTTGTTGTAAAAGGATATGCACAGACATATGGTGTGGACTATGATGAAACTTATACTCCTGTTGCAAAGATGACAACCATAAGGACTCTCATAGTTATTGTTGCTTGCAAAGGTTGGAAGCTATCTCAATTAGATGTGAAGAATGCATTTTTGAATGGTTACATTTCATATGAGGCTTACATGGAACAACCAGATGGTTTTCAAGATCAATTTTATCCAGATCATGTGTGTAAGCTCAAGAGAGCTATGTCTTGAAGCAAGCCCCAAGGGCATGGAATTACATGCTTGTAAAGTTCTTGAAGGAACTTGGTTTCCAAGCATCAAAGGAAGATAGTTGCTTGCTAGTCAAAGCAAGTGAAGATGGATTTATATATGTTTGTATTTATGTTGATGACATAATACTTACAGGTATAGATGACAAAGGCATTCAGAAGCTTAAAAGACAAATGGAGAAAGAATTCAAAATCAATGACTTGGAATATTTGTCATACTTCCTTGGAATGGAGATTTTATATACTCAACATGGAGTATATGTAACTCAAGAAAGGTATTTGAAGAATTTGCTAATAAAATTCAAAATGGAACATTGCAGGATAGCACCAACTCCAATGGAGGTGAATCACAAATTGAGTAGATATGGAAGAGAAGAATTTAAAGACATGAAGCTTTATCAGAGTTTGGTGGGTAGCTTGATTTATGCTACATTAACAAGGCTTGACCTATCATATGTAGTTGGAGTTTTATCTCAGTTCATGCATTGCTCAAGAAAGGTACATTGGATTGCAGGACAAAGGGACTAAGGTATATCAAGGGCACACTTAAAGAAGGCTTGTATTATGGGTTTACTTCATATACAAGGATCAAGATATATAGTGATGCAGATTGGGCAGGTAACTCTGATGATAAAAGATCAACACATGGGTATTTGTGTTATGTGGGAGATAAATTAATTTCATGGTGTTCTAAGAAGCAACATACAATTGCTTTTATCATCTACAGAAGTAGAGTACAAAGGTATGGTAGAAGCTGCAAAAGAAGTCATATGACTAAAAATTCTTATGAAGAGTTTTGATGTCATTTAGAGTACTCCTATCATTTGTGGAGACAACATGAGTTCTTTGTATTTGACAAATAACCCTATATTTCATGCCAGGACCAAACATATTGAGATCCAATATCATTTTTTGAGAGAGAAGGTTGTTGATAAAGAAATAGAAATCATGCATACTCCTACAAAGGATCAACTTGCAGATATGTTAACAAAGAGTTTGGATGGACCCAAGGTGCAGAGATTTAAAGATATGGCAGGGATAAAGAAAATGCAGGTAATCACAATTGATTATTGAGGGGGAGCTGTTGGAGCAAGGCAATCAACAATTGATGATTATATGAAACTTAGGAGTGGACTTGAAGAAAAGATTGAAGCCTAAGAGTATGAAGAGAAGTAGAGGTTCAGAAAGAGATGGTCTATATACACATGTATATTAGCTTTGTAAATACTTCACAAATACTTGAAGTAATGATGAATCCACACTCATATGTATATATACAATTGTATATAGTTGTGATATATGAGAGAGATGAAGAATAGATGAGATAGAGAGGAGTAGATCATGAGTTATGTGAGTATCATCCATCATATGTAAGATGAGTTGAATAGAAGAAGTTTTTCACAGAATTACACGTCGACCTTTCCTCCATTTCTCCTTCTGTGTTTGATCATTTCATGAATCCATTTGTAGATGTCTAGGTCCATAGTGCTGCATCTATGGTCAAGATTTGAGATCCTAATTGTAATTAGGCTAAGAGAATTGTGAGTAGGAACATTTGTATGTGAAGAAGTGATAAGTGTCTTTTGAAACAGGTGCAATCTCGATTATCAAAGAATGGATCAGATCTCAGTGCATAGTGTAGAGTTTTACAGAAATGAGGAGTCAAAATCTAAGTTGTAAGGTAAGCCATCTATATCTACAATCATTTTATTAAACGGGTTATATTTTGTGAGAACCAACTATTTAAAGTTGCATATGTAAAAGTCACCTATAGAAAGTGCTTGTTTTAGACACATGTTTACTTATTGAAGTAAATATAAATCTTTGTAAGTTCTTTTGAAGAACTTTAACTTGGAGTGTTGTATCAAATTTTCATAAAAAAACTTTAACCATTTCATCAGTCAATGAGTGAATTTGATACAACACTACAAAAAAATTTGATACAACACTACAAGAGTGTTGTATCAAATTTTCATAAAAAACTTTAACCATTTCATCAGTCAATGAGTGAATTTTGTGAGGCAGACTTTTCTGAGTGAAGCTAGTTTTCACAGAGAAGCTGAGTGTTCATATTTTGGTAAAAGATTTCAAAATTGGTGGAAGTTTTGAGCTATACTTGACATAGAGGTGTTCTAAACTCAAGTATATCTTGTCTTTTGGAGATTAATCATCTCCATCAGAAGGCACAAGTGTGTGAGTGCGAAGCACACTAGCATGCACACACATACACACATGCACACACAATGCAAGAACAAAGAGAGGAACAATGGAGTGCTTTCAATTTCAAAAGAACTCTATTACAAAAGCTTCAATCTCTACCAAGCCAACCTCAAAAATGAGCTCTCTAGCTCTTTTTATAGTTTTTCAGTAGCTTTGGTCCTATCTAGACCTAGTGTCCAACCTAGTTAAAAAATAGGTTCTAGGGCTTATTTGAGGGCTCAAATGGAGTCAAAAAATTATATGCGATCTCATGGATGCATCGAATGTCTTCTACTTGCTTCAACCAGGGGAGGCATGGAGCTTCAAAGGTGTCCTGTCCTTCTACATTTATCCATCTGCCAGGAATGGGTTGAGGTTCATAGTCATCTCCAAAATTTTGTTCCACTAGAATGGAAATAGTTTCTTCTTTCTCTGGAGCCTCAGGTGGGGATGGTGGTCATTCATATTGTAGTAGCTTAGTTTTTAGTTATGCAACTTATTTCTGTAGTTTCATTAGCATGGCTGAGTCAGTAACGATTGGAGAGGATGATATTGTGTTACGCGGAACAACTATAGTTTCTGACTCTCTTTGCTGTTGGGGTTGATTTAGGTTCTCTGATAATTTATCATGTGCCTCCAGTAGGTTGACATAATCTTCTAGGATAATTCTAATGTTCTCCACAGGAAGAGCTTAAAATTTTGATGGACTTATTGGTGCATCGGGTGTGTTCTCTATGGCTGTTGCTAAATTTTCTTGATTTTGTAGCTACAAACATCTATTCTCCTCTTGAGCAGCTATGAGATGCCTCCGTAGTAGTACCATGTTGCGTTGAATTTTAGAGTTGTTCCATTTGAGTGTGGAACTTCTCTTTGACCATTTGCATAACTTCCATATCTACTTCTTGAAGCGTTTTCTCTAATGTACTATGCACTTCCAATAACATGTAAAATTGATCTTCTAAAATTTCATTGTCTGCTTTGAATATTGTTATGCATTGTTACAACTCCTCAAAGCGATCTTGTAGTATGTTGTTGCAGGCCTCTAGCTCTGTTCAGAGCTGCGTCATACATTGAATCATAGTATTGAATGCATTATCTACAGATGAGGATGCAATTTGGACACTAGTCGATGCAAGTGGAAGGGAGTAGGAAATGGGAAGTGTGAATGTCGTGTCTAACAAAGAAGTGGGTGTAGGTGAAGTTGGTGGAGGGGGAATGGGAGAAAGTGGAACCGTGGGGGAAGGGGAAGGTGCTATGGGTGGTGAGATGTCCATGCCGTCAGTCCCAGAAGTGAGTGTGGTTTCTACCATGTACATCAGAATGGTAGATGGGATGCATGTGATGGAGGTGAATAATTATGATGTGGGTGCTGAGAACGGGACAAACAAGGAGGTTTGGGTGCAGGGTGGGAAAAATTTAGAGAAGAAGGCATGGAGGGGTTAGAGGGATCGTGGAATGGAGATTGGAATGTGAGAGGTTGGAGGTGGGACCGTCATGGAATGAGGTTTAATGACAAGGAAGCCTAGAAAAGTGGATCTAAAATATGGGTAGCCTATCACTGAGGTTGTGGAAGCAGGATGTCCCAAGGCTTGGTCGATGAAAGATGCAGTTGACTGGGTGGCGGTATGATACAATGGGTTTTCGAAGGAAGAAAACAGGGATGAAATGGAAGTTGGGCTACGAAAAATGAAGGTGTGCTCTCTAGGATCAATAGTAGGCATAAAAATTCACTATTTTTGTTCGAGGGGGAGACGGTGGGGGTGTTGGAGGAAGTTGCTCGGTTGCCAGGAGTTCTCAATGAGAATATAGGGGAACTTGGCATAGTCGTGTTGGTCAATTGGGTGCCCTGGGTTGTGAAAACTATCGTGGTCATCATCTCTATCGTTTTGGGTGCTACAGTCATTGTCTCTATGGAATGATGGGAATCTTAATATTTTTCTCAAACCTTGGTCGTGTTTGTAACCTATGAGGATCGTATTGGGTGTGAGGCCTCTGCAGGGTGTATTTGATGGCTTCCACAACACCACAGGTCTCTGAAAGAAGTTGTTGAGTTTCGCTGAAGTGAGAGTCTACACTAGCCTCTTCCAACAATTGGGCCATGAGTACTCTACTGCTCTCTTCAGAAAGCAATTGTTGTGCTCAAACTCTTTCAATGGTTTGCTATAATTTGCAGAGTTGTGCAATATAAGCTAGAGCTCTGATAGCTTCTTCTTCTTTTTCTTCTCCTTCTTCTTCACCCTCTGGTTATTCTAATTGTTGAGAGAGAGTCCTCTATTGATCATTTTCCTAGTGCACGTGGTGTGCTTCTCTTGATTGTACCATGTTTTGTGTCGAGGTGCCAAGACCTTTTATCTTGGAAAAGAAATCAACATCTGAGAGTTGAGTGGTCTATAAGAAGGACTCAAAGTCAAATGTGCTCATCCCTTAGATGTCTCCAGCAGGGCCGAATTCAAATTTCAATGGTAAAGGGGTGTAGAGGGAGTAGCTTGTGATGTTCCTCCAAACTCAGATCGAGGGATTCTAATAGTAGGGGGCATCATGCCTTCTCCTCTTGGTGAGACTCGGGGGGTCGTGACAGCCTCTCTTGGTTGGACACATGGGATCGTGCCTCTCATTCTCTTATACTGGTGGATGAAAGCTCGGTGACCTTTAAAAAGTTGCAACTGGGACTAGGTCAACATGCGTTTGATGGGCACATTGTATGATAAGCACCTATCTATAATACGAGTAATGGCACAACATCCATTCACAATTGGTTTCCTAGACCACCTCTTGTTAGCTTCATACAACTGTTTGATGATCCATATGGGAATCTTGATGGTCAACCACCCTTTCTCAACCAGATAGAGTTTGGACCATATTCTTTTGTGTGGCTATGTGAAACGATCTTGACTTGGAAAAGAAAAATGTTGCATGCATAGGCGGTGGGATGGAAACATTAGGGCTTAGTGCTGCCATATCCTTTAGCTTTAAAAGCTTCATATCCTTCATGTTGTCAGGTATCAAAGTTTCTTTCTCTGAAGGAACATGCGTGCCGTGCATGTTGAGTGCATCTCTCACTAAATCCAATGTGACCTCAAACTTTTTCAATTCATTGTTGCATGACAAAGGTGGAACGACAAAGGTGCCTGGGTGGTCCTTTATCCCACTTGCCTACAAGGTGGATACCAGATAATCGCATCATTGGAAATATAGTTTGGGTAAGGGGGCCTTGAAGGATTCTACCAACCTTGCACATTTCCAAATTGTTTGAAGTTTGGGGGTGTTCTGGAGACTCTTGAAATCTCTTGAGAAAAATTGAAATCATCCCCACTACCAAACTCACACTTTGACTCCCATATGTATGCCACATCTCCTAATGACCCTGGCATGCCTTTGAACTAATGAGAGTTCGCACTAACTCTTTCTGTTAATCCTGTTGGAGGATCCTAGATGGGTATTTGATGTAGATGGCATAATTCTATTAGTGACTCGATTGTTGGCACTTCAATAAGCAAACTTTCTATGTCGACTGCTAGTTGATTTGTCCTTGTCTGCGAACTAGTCCCCGATGTGTCAACCATGATGCTAGTAGTATTGTTTTTCTCTAAATCTGTAAAAAAAGGAGATCATATTAGCATTTCAATGAAAACATGATTATACTTTGTCTCCTTTACAATCCCAACATGATACCCATAGTGGTTTGGGAGTTAGTGAGTCAGGTGTTCCTTACGACTGTGAGTGTTGGTTAGTAGCTTGTGATTTTTCCCTAGATGCATACTCTGGGTATGCACTACACGTAGAATGCATCTACTCTTGTGCAAATGAAGTTACAAAGTCGAGTCAGGTGGTTTATTGCAAGGTTTAATACTCTAGACTTTCAACATGGGATTATAACTTATGGTAGTGATGACTTGTAAAGGTTTTTGGAGTAGATCTTCTTGGATTTGGGACTTTTTGGGTATGCATTTCCACATAATCCTAGGTATGATTTGAGGTTTAGATGTGGTGATTACGAATATTTGCCATGAAGTGTGTGATGTGAGTGTTTGTGAGTGGTGATTCAAGCTTATGAGCTTATGTGCAGCTACTTGAGCTTGTAAGCAGGCCTTAGGCACCTAGAATTATCATGTATTGTGGTCAACCATCATCGACCGCTTTGCAACCCACATAGAAATGGTCTGGCTTGGTTGATTCTTAGAATACTCCTTCTTTGTAGTCTTTGACTGAATAGTTTGTTTGGTGCATGGTTGGGGTTCTTTCTCTAAAGCAGAGGGTTGCTCACCCTTGCATATCCATATTTGCTTCACTCCATGAGGTACTCTAGTTTGCTTCCGTTGTTGCGCCTATAGCTTGGTTATCTATTTTATCTGCTTCTAGGGTTGCCTTGCTTGTTCTTTTGAGACCATCTTTGGGAAAGAAGGGAGTTCCGTTTTTGCTTCTACGACTCCTTCATGAGTGGCCTTGTTCTGTGTTCAGATATCAAGCTCAACATGTGATGATCCAAGACGACACATATCACTTTTTCATTTCTCTGACATGTATAGTGGTCACGCCGGTATATGTTAGGGACACTTCATTGAGCTTTATTAGATTTATCTACCAAGAGAGAAGGATAGAAATGGAGATGGTGATGGATTAGGAAATTAAAGAAAAATAAACAAAAGTAAAGAAATTACCTAATTACTTACCATTCCAATTTCAATTCTCTACGTCTTACCATCACATGCTCATTCTCGAAGCTCTCTCCCCGGCAATGGTGCCAAATTTGGTATCACTCTAGCACAAAGGTGAGGACCAACATGAGGAGATCCACCTCATAATTGTCAATCCATAGAGACGTGAGAGTGGTATGATGACCATGAGCAAGTGGAGTGCACAAGTGAGTGAGTGAGAAGCACACAAGCACACATACACACACACACAAGGTAAGACAAAGAGTGGAATGCTCTATTAGAAAGCTCCAAGAAAGTGTACAATGCTCGATACTATGTTCACTCTCCAGCTAGTTGCGCCCAAAAATGAGCTTTCTAGTTCTTTTTATAGTTTTTCACTAGCTTTGGCCCTATCCAAACCTAGTGTCTAGTCTAGTTAAAAATTAGGTTCTAGGGCTTATTTAAGGGCTCAAATGGAGTCTAAAAATCATGAAAATTTCTATAAAGATACTTCTAATAATCCTCAAGATGAAGGACTTGTTGACTTGAACAAAATGGAGTTGAAGTAATCAAAAACGATTTACAAGGTTGTGGAGTGATGAAAATCACTATTGGATGGTTGTTTCAATTAAATAAGAAAACCTTTGGCCTATTTTCCAGATCATCATTGCTTCCCTTGTCTACTTGTTCTTTGTTGCTCTTCTCTTTATCCTTTTCTTTGTTCATTGGATCCTTGCCCTTGCTGACCAACACTTCTCCATTACAATAGATCATTAGCATTGTGATGTTCAATTAAAGACAAATACCTACTCATGCCTTGAGGATTATTAGTAATTCAAGCAGGCAAAAGCTATTGTACGTCAATCTAAACAATTAATCACTATCAAATATGTTGAATATCAATAGAGGATTAAGCCTTTATTTTGATCCGAACTATTGAGTAAGTTAAAGATTAACATTACAACAATTGGAACTAAATAG
The DNA here is from genome assembly GCA_020310875.1 of Ceratopteris richardii. Classification (NCBI taxonomy): domain Eukaryota; kingdom Viridiplantae; phylum Streptophyta; class Polypodiopsida; order Polypodiales; family Pteridaceae; genus Ceratopteris; species Ceratopteris richardii. The sequence goes on from CM035444.1 coordinate 84,612,088, forward strand.
CAATTATTTTGAGTACTCTAGAATTTAAGAAATTGCAAGTTAGATTCAATTATGGATTAGAAAAGGATTTATTCCCCTGTAGGTGACAAAAATATAGTCAAAATAGCTAATCCCACGCATAATCTCATAATTCAGCATCAACCTTCTTACTCTCATAATCCTTTACTATCCATCTCTGAATGTGCATATATATTTGTGTGTTTCTTTTTATTTTTTTATAACCAAACTAGGTTCTAAAGTGTATAATGTATTCCTTGCCTATACTATTGCACAAAGTACTTCTCCATTTGTTAGGTGTTCAATATATAGTTCCCTATATACCTCAACAAAATGGAGTTGTTGAAAGGAAGAATAGGTCACTCATTGAGATGGTGAGGTGTATGGTCAAAAGTCAGGCTTTACCACATACCTTTTGGCTTTAGGCTATTATGTGTGCAGCATATGTACTTAACAGGTATCCCACTAAAGCACTGCAATCTACCACTCCATATGAGGCTTGGCATGGTCACAAGCCATCTGTTCTCATCTGCATGTCTTTGGTTGTCTGGCATATGCATTAGTTCTTGAACAACAATGCAAGAAATTGGATGATAAAGTAGTGAAATGTATTTTCATTGGGTACAGTTCTGAAAGCAAATTCTATGGTCTATATCGTCCATAGACTAAACACATTTTGGTTAGCCGTGATGCTATTTTTGTGGAAGATGCAATTCAGCCATTACTTTCATGTACTAAGGAGACATGAGTTAGCTCCAAAGATGTGTATGCCACTTTGCTGCCTCATTTTACAGGCAGAAAGTCAAGTGCTGGTACAAATGAGGCAATTTATCAGCCTTTACAGGTTTCACATGATCATGAAGGTCATTCCATTTCTGATGAAGATTTACATAATGCACTTATTGATTAGGGTTGATATAGAGGAGGTAAAAACTATGCCTAAATGGCTAGTGCATACTTTGCAAGATAGCAAATTAGATGCACCTTTGTCATATCATACTCGTTCAGGCTCTCATAGTGCTTCTTTTGCATCAGATTGGCTGCTTGTAGTATTTGTGATGAGAATGAGCCTATTTCTTTTGATAAAGCACAAAATTCAAAAAATTGGATGGCTACCTTGCAATCAGAATATGATGTTATTATGAGAATGATACCTAGCCTTAATGTGATTTACCTCCAATAAAAAAGGCCATTAACACTAAATTGGTATACAAGTTGAAGTGTAAACCCAATGGAACAGTTGACAGGTATAAGGTTAGGCAAGAAAGAGGCATTGATTTTAATGAGACCTTTGCACCCAGTTTCCAAATCACCATTGTTCGTAGCATCTATGCACTTGCAACCCATCATGGTTGGAATGTACATTAGTTGGACATTAAAACTGCATTTCTAAATGGTGACTTACATGAAGAAGTGTATGTTTTTCATCCTTGTGAAGAAAGGGCATGCAAACAAAGTGTGCATGTTGAAAAAGGCATTGTATGGCTTGAAGCAAGCACCACGTGCTTCGTATGAAAAGATACATGCATACTTCATTGCACATGGTTTTGAGAGCACTCCGATTGAGAGCACCTTATATGTTAAGTGTGCAAATGATGTGCTTTTGATCATTGTTGTCTATGTTGATGTCATGTTGCTCACTAGTCCTAATGAGAAGTATATTGCTGATTTTAAGTTTGATTTGCATGCCTCATTTGAGGTGTCAGATTTGGGGCATTTGCATCAATATTTGGGAATTCAGTATATGCATGTTGATGGCAAGATAACTTTGTGACAAACAAAATATATTAACATCTCATTGTAGCATTTTGGCCTTGAAGAGTGCAAACCCATTGTCATTCCTATGGAAACAGGCATTTGATGTTGTTCTCTATCAACATGTTGTTGGATGCTTGATTTACTTATGCATAACTCAACTTGATATTCAATTTGTTGTCTTATGGATGAGCAAGTTTATTTCTTTCCCAAGTGTGCAAGCATTGCTAGGCAGTAAAGTGCATCTTTCACTACTTAAGTGGTACTCGAATACTTGGATTTTTTATCCCAAGGGGGATCACTACCACCAGATTTACAAGCTTTTTTTAACTCTCACTAGGTTGGTTGCTATGACACTCATATCACATGTGTCCACTAATGTTTTTGCTTCATGCTTGGTAGCTCATGCATACCTTGGTTGAGCAAGAAGCAGCCTACTATGGCCACTTTTAGTTGTTAGGTTGAGTATGGGGAAGCTTTCACAATGATTGTTGAGTGTGTGTGTGGCCCCTCAGACGCCTTATGGATGATTTGGGTGTTGGTTAGTCTTCGGCCACCACCATCTTCGCTCATAGTTAGAGTGCATTGGCAGTTGTGAGGAACCCTATGTTCCATGCTCGCACTATGCACATTGAGGTGCACTATCATTATGTCAGGGAGAGGTTCTCTATTGGAGAGATCAGTTTGGCATATGTGCCTACACATGAGAACATTGGAGACCTTTTCACAAAGGCTCTGCCTAGGGAGAAGTTTGAAGCTTTTCACAAAGCTTTGGGCTTACTTTCTTTTGTGGATTGATACCACATAGCTTGGCAATTCCTTATACATGAGCGCCAACTCCTTGTTCATCACATCACTCCCAAGGGGGGTTTCTTGATATATTTCTACAGTGATGTGTGTGGACACACTAGGACCATCGGGGCACTTTTTCCCCTCTTTAGAAGGTTCCCTCCCCCCTTGTATATACACCTTAACCTTGACATATTACTTATCTTTTGTACATTCACTTTGTATTACATTTAGTATTGTGTGTTGTGCTCCTCTCGAGATTTATACCCTATACTTGAATGACAAAATGATAATTGATGCCAGATCCATCTGAACCTGTCAAACCCTTATGTCAAAAGCTTACTTTATAACATTCTCCCCCCTTGGAAAGTAATTTCACCCTAAAAAATAAAGCTATATAATGTTGTATGCATCCCTTGAGCCTCATGTTCTAATCTAGAAGAACATGTTTCATCTCTATGGTGGGATCCTTCCCAAAATGATTCAAAACACCATCTAGCTTTGCACTTTAATAAACTCATATGAGTGCAAATTAAGGAATGATTAATAAGGGTGGATCTAGAAACATCCCTAGCCAATTCATTGTTTCCACTATGTGCTATCTGTGCACTAACATGCAAAATGGGTGGATTCAAATTACTAGCCCATTTATGGGCATAAATAGTGCATGGAAATAGTAAGTAAGGTGTGCAAGAAAATAAGAATTACAACCACCATGTGCTAGAGATATGACTCTCTCCAATCGTATGCCTCAATATATAGCTCTCTCCAGGGGACTGCCTTCTTGGGCAGGTGGATACTAACCATCCATGTATCAACCATGTGAGCACATGTGCAACAAGTGTCCTAGTTAACTCGAGTTAACTCAAGTGGATGCTTGTAGAAGGCTCTAGATCTCTTTGGATAAAATACTCTCCCATGTACCCCATGGGGATTGAACCCAAGACGTCCTCCTTCACACCCTTGAGACTCAAACACTAAGCTAAGTAGATCACTTGTTTACAAGAGCACATGACCTCCTAGTAAGTCTAAACTAGAGATCTTTGGTCATACATGCGGGTGACCAAATGGTGTCTGATTTCAAATCTATCTAAACCGGTTAGACCCTTAGATCATAGACTTACTTTATTACATTCTTTCCCCTTGGGAAAGATTTTCGTCCTTGAAAATAAAACTATATATAGTAACCGTAGGCAACCCCTGAGCCTCATGTTCTTAAACCAGAACATGATCATGTTCTAAAACTAGAAGAACATGTCTCCTCTCTGTGGTGGAATCCCTACCTAAATTATTCAAAACACTATCTAGCTTTGCACTTTGATAAATTGGGCAAAGTACAAAGTTGTGAATGAATTATAAGGATGGATCTAAAAACATATCTAGCCACTTCACTATTTCTCAATGTGTGATCTAGGCACAAACATATAAAATGGATGGATTCCAATTACTAGTCTATTTCTAGGCATGACTTGTGCATGGAATTAGTAACTAAGGTGGGATTGTTATGCCAATCAAGACTTTTAGAACTCTTGATTCAATTGAATTTGATTTGGAAAACTTAAAGTTTGGTTGACCCAAACATCGAACTTGGATGTGTGTATAATGGTTTACTCCTAACCAATAGTTACTTGATTTTTTTCCCCCAAGTCGAGGACTACTTTGTCCTAATGGGCTTGAAAAATCCTATATAAACTATAGGAGTATGCCATTTATTTTGGGTCAATCATACTATAACTTGATCAATTCAAATTCAAAATGAAAAACTATTCATTTTAGGACACTTTTCTCAAAGAATTTAGCTCAAAGTTCTTGGGAATTGTCAATTTGATGAGCAATTCCTAACTTCTTTATTCTAGAGTATATTGGGCTCTAGAAAGTCATTAGAGTTATGCTAGAGAACTGGAAGCAAACTCAAATGAATAAGTCAATCTTAGACTTATTTCTTTTGAAGATTGAAAGAGTTCTTGTACAGAACATCTATCTAGAATGTTTAATTTAGTTATCTGGTTCTAATCAGCTAACCCTCCACTTCTGTGAAAAGAATCACATACCATATATGAGTCAAATCCAAAAGATTTGGAAAGCAGAAAGAAAGAACTAAAACTTTGTATGACCAGTTGAAACTTCTAATATACTTGTTATGAGTGAAAATCCAGATGACTCAAGACTTTTAACTTCACAAAGATATGTTTCAACAAGGTATTGAAGCATTTTTTCTATCTTTAAGAGAAATAAATTAGATTCTCAAAAATATTTAGAGGAAATCTAAAACATTATCCAACCACAAGATAGTAGTGTGGTATCCAATATTAGTGTGTCGACCCACTGAGATCCTATTGATGAGTTTTTTAGCAAATAATGCTTCATTTGAGACTAAGTTCATGCCTATATTCAATCTTTATGACTCCTTACTAGGAATGCAATTCTCGTGCATTTCTTCGAGTCAAAAGATTGAGTTTACCAAGTTACACTAGGAACTTGTTGCTTGAATTTGTCAGTCTATTCCTTAGTTGAAAGGATCATTTCAATGTCAAAGTCCTTCTGCTTTAGAAATTTATCAAATATTTCTGAATCCATAACACTCTATCTTGAAGTGTTAAAAATTCAAATAAGAATCTTTTCCTTATTAAAAAAAAAAGATCTTGGAAGTTATTTACTTCGTATCTTCATACTTTCTTAACCTTGAAGTATATTGAGATCGTGATTTTATCCTCCTTGAGTTTAAACTTCACCTTTAAATTTGATCCTCAAGGGAATTTAAATTTCACTTCAAGATTCATACTAGGACTAAAAGATAATTATCATCCCATGGTCCGATGTCCCATACCATCTTTCCTACATTAATCTGAGTATAAAATCTAGTGTCCCATACCACCTGTAAACTTTAGGTTTCACCTTCCACATACTTAATTACCGTTGATATGGTTGCAGACTACATACTTGGAATTTTACTCTATTCAGACTTGGAACAGCTTACTCTTTTCACACTTTTCCATTGGATAAATGTAACTTGAGTGAAAATTTTCCAAAAGGAAATTGATTGCAAATACTTGAGCAAACTTCATAGTATTTCCAATTGCAAGTTTTTGGACAATCACATCCAATCTTTGATCAATTCTAGTTGATCTTGTGACAAGGATAAAGACTTAATCTTTATCGTTAAGATCTCTTTTAACTACCAAAAGCTTGTTCGCTTACCCATGGGATTTAAGAGATCTTTTCCTCAACTCAAGTCCGAGCATATGCTAATGCCTCTTAGATTCCAAAGCTAAGAATTTTTTATATACCTTTACGTTATATCAATCTTTGGACTTAAGTATCACTATCAGTGGTTTGGGACTTCTTGGGAACTACTTGCTATTAAACTTACTTGAAGAATTCCATTCTCACATCTAGGGAGAATTTATTCTATCATGAACTTGAGATTCCTTCTAAGGAATCAAATAATACTAAGCAAATGATTCATCTTGGAATCTTTTGCGTTACTAGGATGATCTTTAAAAGAAATTCTTGACTTTTGGACAGGACTCAAAGCTTTAAAAATAGCTCGTCCAAAAGATATTTCTTTATAACTAATGAAATAGTTAACCAGGCTATTCATTTATTGGCTTATCTTTAGGAAGCATCTTGATTCCTAACGATCATTGTAACTTAGGTTTCTTCTTAAGTTACAATTAGCTTATATGAAACCAAGAATAACTCTCCTTGTACAAAAGATATTTCTTTATAACTAATGAAATAGTTAACCAAGCTATTTCATTTATTGGCTTATCTTTAGGAAGTATCTTGATTCCTAATGATCACTGTGACTTAGGTTTCTTCTTAAATTACAATTAGCTTATACAAAACCAAGAACAACTCTCAAATCCTCTAACAGAAAGAGTTTTTTTTTAAGTTTTTCCCCTTTTCTTAAGACTTTGCATTCGTACTAGAGATGCATTCATGGAACCTAGCATCCAACTATTGAATGTTGGTTTAATCACTTCTCTGATTTTCATCACTTCTTAGAATGAAATCAAAGTGAAAACTTCAAAAACTCTGTGGTTTTTTATAAATTTGGAACATCTCAACTATCTTTTGAACTTTAAAAGTTCAATTAGTTTAAGTTCCCTTTATTTTTATTTGATTGCTATCACGTCTTGGGATAGAATCACATAAAAGCATTCCAAATCATCCTACTTGGATGCATGAATTTTTACATCCAAGCTTCTCATTAGGATTCTCTAAGTTTTTTCTTGACTTAGAGATATCATGGAAATTTGCAAGTAGCCCTATTTTCTTGCCATTTTAGATACGCAAGAAAATTGAACGCTTAACTTTTAGCAAGCCTACTTTTCCTAAGCAAGACCCCTAAAATGTGATACCTAAGTATCACTTTCAAAAAAAATGAACTAGCTACTTGAGTTGCATAGCAGCCAAGAGTCTTGCAACTAACTAGTTTGCCATTTTTCCTAACTATATCTAACTTGGATGTTTTTACTATGGTTCACTCTCGACCAACATTTACTTGATTTTTTCACTTGACTCGTTTCATCCTATGTAAAATATAGGAGAAAGTTTCCCATTTACTTTTGGTCAACCTTACTTTGATTTGGCCAAGTCAACTCCAAAATGAAAGTTTTCCAAATTAGGACTCTTTTCTCAAAGGCTTAAACTTTAAGCTCTTGGGAATTATCAATCTTATGAGCAATTACTAAATTTTGTTCTCAAGAGTATACTAAACTCTATGAAAGTCATTGCATTTATGCTTTGTAACTTGAAGCAAACTCAAATGAATAAATCAACTTTGGCTTAGGATTTTTTCAAGATTGAAATGGGTTCCTGTATATAACATCTACCTATTAATTTAGTTAGCTTATTCCAACCAGCCAACACTAGACTTTCGTGAAAAGAATGAGATACTCTATCTGAGTCAAATCCAAAAGATTTGGAAGGCAAAAAGAAAGAGCTAAAACTCTGTGCAACTAACATGTTCAACAAGGTATTGAAGCAATTTATCTATCTTTAAGAGAAAGAAACTAGATTCTCAAAAAGATATATGGAGTAAAGCTAAACATCATCCAACCACAAGATACTAGTGTGGTATCCAACATCAGTGTGTCGACCCATTGGGGTTCTATTGATTATATTTTTACTCAAAATAATGCTTCACTTGAGGCTAAGTTAATTGGTTTATTCAATCTTTATGACTTCTTATTGGGAATGCAATTCTTCTGCATCATTAGCCAAGAGATTGATTTCACCAAGTTGCACTATTAATTGGGTGTTTTTTAACTAACTTAGTCTTTCCAACCTTAGTTGAAAGGATTATTTTAAAGTCCTATTTCTTCATAAATTTATCAAATATTTTTGAATTAAAAACACGATCTTGAAGTGTGTCATAATTCAAATAAGAACATGCTTTGGCATATTTGAATTATAAATGAAGGTCCTAGAAGTTAATAACTTCATGATCGTCTTACTTATTTGATCTTGAAGTGTCTTGTAAAACACTTTATTTGGAAGTATCTTGTAAGATCATATTTTTATCCTCCTTGAATTTAAACTTCTACTTCGAATTTTTAATTCCCTTGAGGAAGAAATCTTATTTCAAGATTCATTCTAAGAATAAAAGATACTTATCATCTCGTGGTCCGATGTCCTATTCCATCTGTCCTACATCAATCTGAGTATAAAGTCTAGTGTCCCATACCACCATATTTTATATTCACATTGACATGTGAATGATATTTATCCTAAAGTCTAAACATATCTTTATAGAGTACCTTATTGCATAAATTCTTTAATAGAATTATTCTTTAAAAGAATTTTGAAGTTTGAGGCATAACCTCTAACTTGATTTTCTAGTTTTCACAATCTCTTGCTTTGCCTTGGAAACTTGAGAGCCTTTATATGGAACACCCATACTTTTTTTCTAGGGTTTTCAAAATGAAAACCAATTATAATTCCAAGTTCTTGAATTTCTCAAATTCAAGTCATATTGGTTATACTCAACCAATTTGTAGTGATAAGAGTTTTTCACTTCTTGTCTTTAGATTCTTTTCTTACTAAAGCTTTAAGTAGCTACCCTGAGGAATTTACATGAATCTCTCTATTGATTAATTCTAAGCATTTGCTCATGCTTTTGGATTTCACCTTTAAGAGATTTCTTTAAGAATAGGAAAACATTATGGTTTACCTTCCACATACTTAATTACCATCATCACAGTTGCAGAATACATACTTGGAATAACTAACTCTTTTCACACTTGCCTTTGGATAAGTGGAACTTGGGCATGCTAGTTATCTTTGTGGTTTATAACCACCTTTATGTTTAGGGATCCTAAAATTTTATAAATCATAGCATGCCAGAAAGTTATTTTCTGGACAACTTTACTTCGTTAAAAATCTATATCCTAGAGATGTTTACTTTCCCTTTCCTAACCCATCTATTAGGCTTAATGATTCTATCTTTTCTTTCTAGAAAAATATGCTTGAAAGAAATCAAAGCTTCCATCATGTGATAGCTTTCAAATATCTTTCTAAAGGATATCACCATATACTGGTCCTAACATATTTACGCACTTATGTCTTGTTTTGGGAAAAATTCATGAGTCCATGGAGATGTATTACTTGGAACTTGTATTCCCAAAAGATAAGTTCACCTTGAATATGATAGGAAAATTTCATGATCCATGAAATAGAAGATTGGACTATTTCATTTAAGTTCTTATCTTTAGGAACTATCGCATTTCCTAAAGACCACTTTCTAGGTTTCCTCTTGAAGCTACAAATAGCTTAAATGAAACCACAAAGTAACTCTAACCCTTCAAAGAGGAAGGGTTCTTTCCAAATTTCCATGATTTTCTTGGCACTCACATCATTAGTATAGATGCAATCATGGAACCTAACATCCATCTAGTGAACTTCAAAGTTCAATTTATGTTAAAGTTCAATCACTATTCTTCAATTTCCATCGCTCCTTTGGAAGGAGTCAAGTGAAAGCTTCTAGTTTAAGGTGCTCATGGAACTTTGAAATTTATCTTAAGATATCATCCTACTTGGATGCAAGAGAAATACACAAGAAAGTGTAAAATTTTATTGTTAACTTTTCTTTATGACTCTCTAAATATGTCTCAATTTAGAGTCATCATGATCTTGATAAGTTTGCAAGTATTCGTGTCTTCTTGCCTATCAAGATGGCAAGAAAAATCGATGCTTGACTTTCTTCTTGGGCTTACTTTTATTAAGCAAGACATTTAGCAAACTTAATTAACTCTTCATTAAGTATATGATACCTAAGTATCAACTTGGGAAAGATCTACTATTTACTTTGAGTTGCAAGGTTGTAGCTAGTCATAACTTTATTTTCCCAAATGTCAAACTTGAGCTTTAAAGAGTAAGCTAACTACTATGAAAGTACATTCTTTTATCTATTTATCAAGCAATCATGCTACTTATACATGCAAATGCATGCGTTTGCATGTAATTGCACATGCATGTGTTGGCATGTTTTTCATGTCGTAAACAAGCTCAAGCACTTCATTCATTTATTAACAAACATACTAACATTATTTTTCTCGTGCTTTCATGCACTTCATGCATTTATGCACAGACATACTAACATTGTTTTTCTTGTGCTTTCATGCACTTCATGCATTTATGCACAAACATACTAACATTGTTTTTCTCCTGCTTTCATGCACTTCATGCATTTATGCACAAATATACTAACATTACTTCCTTTAAAGATATGAACATAATGGTGCACATGCTTGAGTGCATCAAGAAACGTTTTTCTAACAGGCAGGAAGCTTATGTCGTGCATCAAAAGCATTCTTTTGGAAGGAGGAATGCACAAAAAGTCGTTCATTTCCATGCATGAGTTTTTGGATGCATGCCAGTTTTCTTAGTGCTTGATGTCTTTTTTGTTGGTGCAAAAGAATACAAGCCCACTTGGATGAATAGCCTCTTAGTCATGAAGCCTTATATGATCAATCTCTTGTAAAATCAAGTATATTTACTCTTGTAAAAGTGCACTACTTGCACGTGGAGTTAGAAAGTATCAAATCTCGGTTCATTTGGTAGTTGAGTAATGAGAGAATATATCATATACTTTAGGATTCACTTTTTAGGTGAACTTTTGAATTTGAATTCAAAAGGTTGGCTCCAAACTCAACTATAAAAGAAGGATCAAAATACCTGTGTGCTATCTCAAATCTATGAGATCATTTTGACAGGGATACATTGTGAATTGAGAGCCTACTTCATAGCTCATTCACCTCCCACACATTGAACAATTGATTATTGCCAATGACATTGTATTTGTACATGATTTAATACATACACTGCATTATATCTTCACTTCACTTCTCTGCCATGACTACATCAGTACAGTGATCTTCTTAGAGATTGTTCTCACTGTATGATTGATCATTTGTAGTGGTTTAAAGCATGATATATTCAGTGTAATGTCTACTACCTTAGTACAAAATCCCATTATCATTACTTCTCTGAGTCGTGAGATATTAGCATTTTATTCCTCTCTGGTTTGTTGGTTGACGCACCCCAAAAATGTCAGGCATGTCCCATGACTTGCTAAACATCATACTCAGCGTGTAGTTCATCATTTTTTATGAAATCACTCATGATTGGTAGATGCCTAAGCTAATTAGACATCACCAAAAGGAATTAATCTAGTTGCTATTGTGCTCAGAGAATAGTTCAATATACTGAGCAGGTGTAGAGACAAGAATAGCAATTTTTTTATCTTGGATTAATTTCCTACCTATTTGTTTTGATCCTTTGATTAGTGGATCATGTTCCAAGCAACATAGGTGATTATTTATTATCATTACCAAGCTAAAGAGGCCCACTGCACTTTGCAATAACTATTCTTGGCAGGTGTGAAGCAGGCTCAAGCAACACCACTTCATCTTTGAAGATCATCCTCCATCTCCTCCAACAGTCATATGAGAGCAACAACAAGCAAGATGGGAGATGGATTTCCATACTTCATTGACAAATCGGACATAACCAACTACTCAGCATGGTCACTAAGGATGCAAGCCTACCTTCAAGGGAGAAGTCTATATGGATACATCTCAGGCGACGAAGAGATGCCAATATTCAGGAGCAAACACCAACCCACAAAGGAAGAGCAAGAAAGGCTGACCACATGGTGTGCAAAGGATGATCTTGCCAATTCTTACCTACTAAAGTCAATATATGATTTCTTATTGCCTCACATTAGGAATTGCAAGACCTCCCAACAACTTGAATCTACTCAATTTTGTACCATCAAGAGCTTTAGTCAACATGTCTGCAAGGCTAACTATGTAACCAAGATGAAGGATGTGGTTGACCATCTCACAAGCATTGGAGAGGAGATTGAAGAAGAACACATAGTAAGGCAGATCATTAGTGGCATCAAAGCTGATGATAAGTGGGAGTCCTTCACCACAGCAATGGACCTTTATATGGATATGCAAATACCTGACATCAACACCTTGATGGGACAACCCTTCACCCATGAGACAAAGCTCAACAAGAATGGTGATAACTCTAGGGGTAACCAATCTTTTGCCCTTTATACAAATAACAATAAAAGTAAGGATAAAGGTAAAAGCAAGAAGAATGAAGAAGAGGCTAGTATCTCTCAAGCTAACTACATAGGTAGAGGAAGAGGTGCTAGAGGAAGGGGTAGAGGAGGAAAGCAAGGCAGGGGGAGATCCTACAACACTCCACCTTGCAACATTTGTGGCCTTACCAACCACATCACTGAAAAATGCTTCAAGAACACAAGAAATCAAAGGGAAAAAGGTTTCCGTAGAGGTAGTTATGGACAATCCAGAGGTAGATTCGACAATGGAGGAAGCAACTACAATCATAACTACAATCAAGGCTACAACAACTATCAAGGAGGTTTCAAAGGAAGAAGAGATTATAACAACTACACAAAAGACCAAAATGATTCTCTAGCCATCATGAACATGATATCCAAGCAAGGTAAAGATGATGAGCATCTTTTCTATATTGATTCAGGTTGCTCCAATCATGTGGCTGAAATTGTAGCATTACTATCTGATCTCGAAGAATCCAAAGGGAAGCATGAAGTATAGACAGGTGATCACACTAAACACTCATTCAAGAAAATTGGAATTGTCAAGACCTCTTATGGTAACATGAAGCTCTTAATTAAGGTTTTGTATGTGCCAACTATAACCAAAAACCTAATTAGTGTTGGATAGATGTTCAGAAAAGGCTTACAAGTCATATTCACAAGGCATGGAGCATATGTGGAAGACCCTCAACAAGGCTTCAAAAGGATTGCGAAAGGTGAGAAATCTGGTAGACTATTTACATTTGAGATTGAAGACACTAGAAACATAGCACTCTTCAATTACAAAGATCAAACCCTATTTGAGCTAGAGATATGGCACAAGAGGCTAGGACATATAGGAGAAAGAACACTAAAGCAAATGTGCATGGATCAGAGTTTTCTTGGCATTCCTAATGTGTCCAAGCAACACATGATATACAAATGTGGATCATGCCAATTTGCCAAAGCTTATAGGCAACCATTCAACAAAAAGGGGTACATGTATGAAGACTACTTGGAGCTTGTACACACTGATGTGTGGGATTAGCAAAAATCCATCAATCTCAAGTTCAAGGTACTATGTTTCATTTATAGATGATTACCATAGATGGACAATCCTCTATTTCATGAAGCATAAGGATGAAGTATTTACGTGTTTCAGAAAGTATTTGGCAATGGTTGAAATCTGTTGGAGTTAGACGTCTGCGGAAGCACGCGAACAGCACAAGGAAGAAGAAGAAGCTTGGAGCACAACACACAATACTGAATGTATTACTAGAGAATGTACAAAGATAAGTAGCCCATTAGGGCAATAGGCGTATATACAAGGCGGGGGAAAAAACCTCCTAAAGAGGGAAAAAAGTGCCCCGGCGTTCCTAGTGTGTTCACACACATTACTACCTAAATATATCAACAAATCCCCCCTGGGAGTGATGCGGTGAACAAGAAGCTGGCACTCATGTATAAGGAAGTTCCAAGCTATGTGGAAATCACTCCACAAAAGGAAGTAAGCCCAAAGCTTTGCGGAAAGTCCCTAGGCAGAGCCTTCGTGAAAAGGTCTGCAATGTTCTCCTGCGTGGGCACATATACCAAGCTGATCTCCCCAGCAGAGAACCTCTCCCTGACATAGTGATAATGCACCTCAATGTGCTTAGTGCGAGCATGGAACACAGGGTTCCTCGCAACTACCAATGCTCTGACTGTCAGTGAAGATGATGGTGGCAGAAGACTGGCCAACACCCAAATCAGCCATAAGGCGTGTGAGCCACACACACTCAACAGTCGCTGTGAAAGCTGCCCTATAGTTAGCCTCACAACTGGAAGTGGCCACAGTAGGCTGCTTCTTGCTCAACCAAGATATACATGAGCTACCAAGCATGAAGCAAAAGCCACTGGTGGACACACGAGTGTCATAGCAACCAACCCAATCTGAGTCAGAAAAAGCATGCAAATCTGGCGATAGTGATCCCCCCTTGGGATAAAACAACCCAAGTAGCCGAGTACCACTCAAGTAGCAAAAGATGCGCTTAACCGCCTTCCAATGCGTGACTCCCGGGCAATGCATAAACCTGCTCATCTGTGAGACAGCAAACTGAATATCTGGCCGAGTAATGCATAAGTAAGTCAAACATCCAACAGCTTGCTGATAGAGAACAGCATAAAATGCATCTCCAGCATCATGAAGACTCAATCGTAAACCTGTCTTCATAGGAGTGGCAATAGGCTTACAGTCTTCAAGGCCAAACCGCTGCAATAATGTGTCAATATATTTCCTTTGACACAAAGCCTTTCATCAACTTGCATAAACTGAATGCCCAAATAGTGATGCAAATGCCCCAAATCGGACATCTCAAATGAGGCATGCAAATCAGCCTTGAAATCAGCAATATGCTTCTCAATAGGACTAGTGAGCAGCATGTCGTCAACATAGACAACAATGATTAGAAGCACATCATTAGCACGCTTAACATATAAGGTGCTTTCAGTTGGACTGTTCTCAAAACCATGTGCAACCAGATAGGCATGTATCTTCTCATACCAAGCACATGGTCTTGCTTTAAACCATATAATGCCTTCTTTAATCTGCACACCTGGTTTTCATGCCCTTTCTGCACAAAGCCATGGGGCTGAAAAACATACACTTCTTCATGCAAGTCACCATTCAGAAATGTTGTTTTAATGTCCAACTGATGTACATTCCAACCATGATGGGCTGCAAGTGCACAAACGCTCCGAACAGTAGTCATACAGCATGTAGGTGCAAAGGTCTCATCAAAATCAATGCCTCTTTCCTACGCATAACCCTTTGCAACAAGCCTAGCCTTATACCTGTCAATTGTACCATCAGGTTTACGCTTCAGCTTTATACCCACTTAGTACCAATGGCCTTCTTGCCAGGAGGCAAGTCGCATAAAGACCATGTACCATTCTTCATTATATCATCATATTCAGATTGCATAGCAGCCATCCAATTTTCTGAGTTCTGTGCTTCATCAAAAGAAACAGGCTCATTCTCATCATAGAGACTAGACGCAGCCATAGCATAGCAATCTGATGCAAAGGAGGCACTATGAGAGCCTGAACGAGTACGATATGACAAAGGTGCATCTAATTTGCTATCGCGCAAAGTTTGCACCAGCCATTTTGGCATAGTTCTTGCTTGCTCAATATCAGCTCTCTCATCAACAAGTGCATCATGTAAATCTACATCAGAATTGGAATGATCTGCATCATATGAAACCTGCAAAGGCTGAGAAGTTGCCTCATTAGGACCAGCACTAAACTGTCCACCTGAAAAAAGAGGCGTCAAAGTATCATACATGTCTTTGGAGCTAACAGATGTCTCCTTAGTACAAACCTCATATGGAGTGATAGACTGCAACACTTTAGTGGGACACCTGTTCAGTACATATGCTACACACATGACAGCCTCAAGCCAGAAACTATGTGGTAATGCCTGACTCTTGACCATACACCTCGCCATCTCCATGAGAGACTTGTTCTTCCGTTCAGCAACTCCATTCTCTTGAGGTGTATACGGCACTGTACACTGGTGTTTTATCCCACGTTCAGCCAAAAATGCATTAAAGTCAGAAGACATATATTCCCCCCCTCGATCAGAACGGAGGGTGCCCATTTTACATGCTGATAGATTTTCAGCCAAAACCAAAAACTGTTTAAAGCACATGAACACTTTGGACTTTTCTTTGAGTGGATATACCCATGCATGCCTGGAAAAATCATCAATGAAAGTCACGAAGTAAAGGTAATTTCCAAAAGAGGGTGTCTGCATAGGACCACAGACATCACTATGTACAAGCTGCAATTTTTGTGTAGCCCGAACTGAACCATCTTTTGGAAAGGAGGAACGCTGTATTTTGCCCAAAATACAGCCTTCACAAACATGTTTTCCAGGTGCCTCAAGTTTGGGCAAAGAGGACACCATTTCAGATTTCTGCAGGCATGCCAAAGCTTTGCATCTGACATAGCCTGAGAATCATTTATTGCACATGCCAAATCATTTTCAGATCTTTCATAGCCTATGAGCTTATACAGCCCACGACATAAAATGCCAGAAGCAATAATCACGTCGCCATTTGACAGATCATGAACAGTACACCTGTCATCAACAAATTTCACAACCAAGCCAATCTTGGCTAATGCAGAAACTGATAGCAGGTTCTTTTTTATCCCTGGCACAAATAAAGCATCTGACAAAGTGAAAGAACTACCATCAACAGCAGTCAAAATGATCTACCAACTCCCATAACAGGATAAGAGGATTTGTTGGTGCATGTAACAGTATTCCCTGTAGGGGCAGGCTTGAGTGAAGAGAAGAAACTGCGTTGCGAGGTAATATGTTTGGTCGTCCCACTGTCAAAATACCAAACATCTGAGTCTACTGCAAACATGCACTGCTCATGATAAGATGGGTCAAAACTGCAGACAGTAGTAAACGCCTATTCTTCTTCCTACACAAGATTTGCAGACTCTGTTTTTGGTGTAGAGGCCTCTGCAACAACCATTCCAGCCTCTTTCTTCTTTGCCTCTTTAACAGCCAGTTTTGGACAGTTCTTTATGATATGATCATTCCCTTTACAGTACTTACAAAACAATTTCTGCTTTTCTGATTTCTTCTCATCTTTGTCTTCCTTCTTCGAATATGCACAATTAGCAGATTTCTGCTTACTAGTTGAAGAGCTCCATTTTTCTTTGCCCTTCTGGCTAGCCAGGAAAGCTTGATCTGCAACTCGCATAATGGACCTGTTTTGCCTGGACTGATCTTCCTGCAACAGAACAGAGACTAACTCCTCAAATGATAAGGCATTTGGATTGCCTTTCATCATCAACCGAATAGTAGAAGCAAAACTCTGATATGAATCGGGAAGACCATTCAGAACGGTCTGGACAAGTGAGCTATTTGGTATAACCTCATCAGCAGAAATCAACTATTCCTTCAAGTCTTTGATCTTCGTTAGGAAACTGTCCATAGAATCACCTTCATTCATGTGCTCACTCTCCAACTGTTTTTGGAGGTAAGCAACACGAGCCTCGTTCCTAGCTTGGTATAATGTGGTAAGTGTGTCCCAAGCATCCTTAGTTGTTCTACAAGAGAGAATGTGAGGAATAATGGCACGTTTGACAAACAAAGCTATCAATGCATGTGCTTGGACATCTCTGCCATCCCAGTGAATCTGCTCTGCAGTAGGTGCAGCAAAAACAGCAGCACGAACAGGAATCTGCGGAATATCATCTTCGACACCATCTTCATCAGCTCCAGCACATGTATTTACAGTACCTGTAGTCAAAGGTGTAACAGGACGTCTTTCAACACCCTGCACAATGTTCGACAATCCTTTTGCAACCAATACATGTCGCATCATATAAGCCCATAGCGGGTAGTTGGTACCATCCAACTTATCCTCAACAGCCAACATACGGAATACATCACTACTTTCAGCCATGGTCGGTGACTAAAATAACTTGATGCAGAAAATTGATTGTATCTCAAAAAGTTGAACAGAACTGCCCAGACGAATTCTGCTAGACCTGTAGCAGAATTCGAGATGCTTATACTGGCAAACAGAAACTGGTATATACCTTTGGCACAAAAAGACGAAATAGCCTGCACAAGCATTACGATAGTGCATTCGGAGGCCAAAACGAGCTCAGATCGTGATTTCGGCACCACAAAGCGAAGCAATTTTGATCTCTGAAAACACCCTGAGGATGCTTCACCAAATTTCGTGCGAATCTAAGACTGCAAACGGAGGAGTGTTGACGGCGCCCTAGATGAAGCGACAACCTGCTCTGATACCAATTGTTGGAGTTAGACGTCTGCGGAAGCACGCGAATAGCACAAGGAAGAAGAAGAAGCTTGGAGCACAACACACAATACTGAATGTATTACTAGAGAATGTACGAAGACAAGTAGCCCATTAGGGCAATAGGCGTATATACAAGGGGGGGAAAAAACCTCCTAAAGAGGGAAAAAGTGCCCCAGTTGTCCTATGGGCAAAGGCTATTTCCACAACCACTTACTTGGTGTTGATATATTTAGGTAGTGATGTGTGTGAACACTCTAGGACCGCCAGGGCACTTTTTTCCCTCATTAGGAGGTTTTTTCCCTCGGTTTGTATATACGCCTATTGCCCTAATGGGCTACTTATCTTTGTACATTCTCTAGTAATACATTCAGTATTGTGTTTGTGCTCCAAGCTTCTTCTTCTTCCTTGTGCTGTTCGCATGCTTCTGTAGACATCTATCTCCAACAATTGGTATCAGAGCAGGTCGTCGCTTCATCTAGGGCGCCGTCGACACTCCTCTGTTTGCAGTCTCAGAATCGCACGAATTTTGGTGAGCATACTCAGCCTGTTTCGGCCTCCGAACGCACTATTGTAGTGCTTGTGCAGGCTATTTCGTCTTTTTGTGCCAAAGCTATATACCAGTTTCTGTTCGCCAATTTAAGTGTCTCAAAGTCTGTTACAGGTCTAGCAGAACTCGACTCGGCAGTTCTGTTTCACTTTTTGAGATACAATCAATTTTCTGCATCAAGGTATTTTAGTCACCGGCCATGGCTGAAAGCAGTGATGTATTCCGTATGTTGGCTGTTGAGGATAAGTTGGATGGTACCAACTACCCATTATGGGCTTATATGATGCGACATGTATTGGTTGCAAAAGGATTATGGAACATTGTGCAGGGTGTTGAAAGACGTCCTGTTACACCTCTGACTACAGGTACTGCAAATACAGGTGCTGGAGCTAATGAAGATGGTGTCGAAGATGATATTCCATAGATTCTTGTTCGTGCTGTTGTTTCTATTGCACCTACTACAGAGCAGATTCGCTGGGATGGCAGAGATGCCCAGGCACATGCATTGATAGCTTTGTCTGTCAAACGTGCCATTATTCCTCACATTCACTCTTGCAGAGCAGCTAAGGATGCTTGGAATACACTTACCACATTGTACCAAGCTAGGAATGAGGCTCGTGTTGCTTACCTCCGAAAACAGTTGGAGAGTGAGCACATGAATGAAGGTGATTCTATGGACAGTTTCCTAATGAAGATCAAAGACTTGAAGGAACAATTGATTTCTGTTGATGAGGTCATACCAGATAGCTCACTTGTGCAGACCGTTCTGAATGGTCTTCCTGATTCATACCAGAGTTTTGCTTCTACTCTTTGTTTGATGATGAAAGGCAATCCGAATGCCTTATCATTTGAGGAGTTAGTTTGTGTTCTGTTGCAGGAAGATCAATCCAGGCAGAACAGGTCCATTATGCGAGTTGCAGATCAAGCTTTCCTGGCTAGTCAGAAGGGCAAAGGAAAATGGAGCTCTTCAACTAGTAAGCAAAAATCTGCTACTTCTGCATATTCGAAGAAGAAAGATAAAGATGAGAAGAAATTAGAAAAGCAGAAATTGTTTTGTAAGTACTGTAAAGGGAACGATCATATCATAAAGAACTGTCCAAAACTGGCTGCTAAAAGTTTACTATTGTTTATAGTTTTGACCCATCTTCTCATGAGCAGTGCATGTCTGCAGTAGACTCAGATGTTTGGTATTTTGATAGTGGGGCTACCAAACATATTACCTCGTAACGCAGTTTCTTCTCTTCACTCGAGCCTGCCCCTACAGGGAATACTGTTACATGTGCCAACAACTCCTCTTATCCTGTTATGGGAGTTGGTAAGATCATTTTGACTACTGCTGATGGTAGTTCTTTCACTTTGTCAGATGCTTTATTTGTGCCAGGGATCAAAAAGAACCTGTTATCAGTTTCTGCATTAGCCAAGATTGGCTTGTTTGTGAAATTTGTTGATGATAGGTGTACAGTTCATGATCTGTCAAATGGCGATATGATTATTGCTTCTGGCATTTTATGTCGTGGGCTGTATAATCTCATAGACTATAAAAGATCTGTAAATGATTTGGCATATGCAGTAAATGATTCGCAGGCTATGTCAGATGCAAAGCTTTGGCATGCATGCTTTGGTCATCTGAATTTTGCTAGTTTGCTACGCTTGAAGAAATCTGAAATGGTGTCCTCGTTGCCCAAACTTGAGGCACCTGGAAAACATGTTTGTGAAGGCTCTATTTTGGGCAAAATGCAGCATTCATCCTTTCCAAAAGATGGTTCAGTTCGGGCTACTCAGAAATTGCAACTTGTACATAGTGATGTCTATGGTCCTATGCAGACACCTTCTTTTGGGAATTATCTTTACTTCGTGACTTTCATCGATGATTTTTTTAGGCATGCATGGGTATATCCATTGAAGGCAAAGTTCGAAGTGTTCATGTGCTTCAAACAGTTTTTGGTTTTGGCTGAAAATCTATCAACATGTAAAATGGGCACCCTCCGTTCTGATTGAAGGGGGGAATATATGTCTTCTGATTTTAATGCATTTTTGGTTGAACGTGGGATAAAACACCAGTGTACAGTGCCGTATACACCTCAATAGAATGGAGTTGTTGAACGGAAGAACAGGTCTCTCATGGAGATGGCGAGAGTCAGGCTTTACCTCATAGTTTCTAGCTTGAGGCTGTCATGTGCGCAGCATATGTACTGAACAGGTGTGCCACTAAAGCGCTGGAGTCTATCACTCCATATGAGGCTTGGCATGATCGCAAGCCATCTGTTGCTCATCTGCGTGTTTTTGGTTGTTTGGCATACGCATTAGTGCCTGAACAACATCGCAGAAAATTGGATGATAAAGCAGTAAAATGTATTTTTGTTGGGTACAGTTCTGAAAGTAAAGGCTATCGTCTGTATCATCCACAGACTAAACGCATTCTGGTTAGCTGTGATGTTATTTTTGTGGAAGATGCTATTCAACAATTGCTTTCATGTACTAAGGAGACATATGTTAGCTCCAAAGACATGTATGATACTTTGATGCCTCTTTTTACAGGTGGATAGTCTAGTGCTGGTCCTAATGAGGCAAGTTCTAAGCCTTTGCACGTTTCATGTGATGATGTAGATCATTCCATTTCTGATGCAGATTTACATGATGCACTAGTTGATGAGAGAGCTGATATTGAGCAGGCAAAAACTATGCCAAAATGGCTGGTGCAGACTTTGCGTGACAGCAAATTAGATGCACCTCTATCATATCGTACTCGTTCAGGCTCTCATAGTGCCTCTTTTGCATCAGATTACTATGATATGGTTGCATCTAGTCTCTGTGATGAGAATGAGCCTGTTTCGTTTGATGAAGCACAAAATTCAAAAAATTGGATGGCTGCTATGCAATCTGAATATGATGCAATAATGAAGAATGGTACTTGGTCTTTATGTGAATTGCCTCCTGGCAAGAAGGCCATTGGCACTAAGTGGGTATACAAGCTGAAGTGTAAATTTGATGGTACAGTTGACAGGTATAAGGCTAGGCTTGTTGCAAAGGGTTATGCACAAGAAAGAGGCATTGATTTTGATGGGACCTTTGCACCTACATGCCGTATGACTACTGTTCGGAGCATTTGTGCACTTGCAGCCCATCATGGTTGGAATGTACATCAGTTGGACATTAAAAGTGCATTTTTGAATGGTGACTTGCATGAAGAAGTGTATGTTTTTCAGCCCCACGGCTTTGTGCAGAAAGGGCATGAAAACCAGGTGTGCAGGTTAAAGAAGGCATTATATGGTTTAAAGCAAGCACCACGTGCTTGGTATGAGAAGATACATGCCTATCTGATTGCACATGGTTTTGAGAACAGTCCAACTGAAAGCACCTTATATGTTAAGCGTGCTAATGATGTGCTTCTGATCATTGTTGTCTATGTTGATGACATGATGCTCACTAGTCCTATTGAGAAGCATATTGCTAATTTCAAGGCTGATTTGCATGCCTCATTTGAGATGTCTGATTTGGGGCATTTGCATCACTATTTGGGCATTCAGTTTAAGCAAGTTGATGGTGGAATGGCTTTGTGTCAAACGAAAATATTGACACATTATTGCAGCGTTTTGGCCTTGAATACTGTAAGCCTATTGCCACTCCTATGGAGATAGGTTTACGATTGAGTCTTCATGATGCTGGAGATGCATTTGATGTTGTTCTCTATCAGCAGGTTGTTGGATGCTTGATTTACTTATGCGTTACTCGGCCAGATATTCAGTTTGTTGTCTCACAGATGAGCAGATTTATGCATTGCCCAGGAGTCAAGCATTGACAGGAGGTTAAGCGCATCTTTCGCTACTTGAGTGGTACTCGGCTACTTGGGTTGTTTTATCCCAAGGGGGGATCACTACCGCCAGATTTGCATGCTTTTTCTGACTCTGATTGGGCTGGTTGCTATGACACTCGTGTGTCCACTAGTGGCTTTTGCTTCATGCTTGGTAGCTCATGTATATCTTGGTTGAGCAAGAAGGAGCCTACTGTGGCCACTTCCAGTTGTGAGGCTAAGTATAGGGCAGCTTTCACAGCTACTGTTGAGTGTGTGTGGCTCAGACGCCTTATGGCTAATTTGGGTGTTCGTCATAATTCTGCCACCACTATCTTCACTGACAGTCAGAGCGCATTGGCAGTTGCGAGGAACCTTGTGTTCCATGCTCGCACTAAGCACATTGAGGTGCATTATCACTATGTCAGGGAGAGGTTCTCTGCTGGGGAGAGCAGCTTGGCATATGTGCCCACGCAGGAGAACATTACAGACCTTTTCACGAAGGCTCTGTCTAGGGAGAAGTTTGAAGCTTTCCGCAAAGCTTTGGGCTTACTTCCTTTTGTGGAGTGACTTCCACATAGCTTGGAACTTCCTTATACATGAGTGCAAGCTACTTGTTCACCGCATCACTCCCAGCGAGGATTTGTTGATATATTTAGGTAGTGATGTGTGTGAACACTCTAGGACTGCCAGGGCACTTTTTTCCCTCTTTAGGAGGTTTTTTTCCCTCGGCTTGTATATACGCCTATTGCCCTAATGGGCTACTTATCTTTGTACATTCTCTAGTAACACAAACAATATTGTGTGTTTGTGCTCCAAGCTTCTTCTTCTTCCTTGTGCTGTTCACGTGCTTCTACAGGCATCTATCTCCAACACTTGGTTAGCAGGCTCCCATCCAAATCCTTGGATGGAATGATATCCTATGAAGCATGGAATGGCAGGAGACCCTCATTGGATCATTGCAAAATATTTGGATGCATTGCTTATGCACACATTCCCTCACAGATTAGAGGGAAGCTTGACCCTAGAGCTGAAAAGTGTATATTCATTGGGTATGATAAAAATCAAAAAGGTTATAGGCTATATAATCCCATTAACAAAGGATTTATAGTTAGTAGGGATGTAGTATTTGATGAAAATAATTCATGGTTTCAAGATGATTGCAGGAAGATCAAATTACCTTATGATTTGGAGAATGACTTTCCAACTCTCACTCAAGAAGATCAACAATTACCAGAAGATATCAATTCAGAGGATGAAGAGCAAATTGATCTCAAGGCTTGGAATTCAAAGGGCAAGACCAAGATGAAGCAATTGGAAGGCATTCCAGAGTCCTCCAATCAAGCACTTAGGAGATCTCAAAGGGAAAGTAAAAAGCCCATAAGGTATGGCTTTGATACATCATTTGTCACCAAGCATTTTTTGTATATCACTAAAGACTCTATAATAGAAGAACCTTCTTCATTTGAAGAGTCTAGTAAGAGGAAAGAATGGAGAGAAGCAATGCAAGAAGAAGTAGAAGCACTTCAGGAAAACCATACTTGGGACTTGGTTCCCAAAAAGCCAAGCATGAAGGTAATAGGATCCAGGTGTATATATAAAATCGAAAAGAAGATGGTTCTATAAACAAGTACAAAGCAAGGTTAGTGGCAAAGGGATTTGCTCAAACCCATGGAGTGGACTATGAAGAAACCTTTTCACCTGTGGCTAAGATGCGAACAATTAGGGTTTTGGTAAGTATTTCTACCTCTAAAAACTGGAATCTATATCAGTTAGATGTCAACAATGCATTCTTAAATGGATGGATATCAGAAGAAGTGTATATGGCACAACCACTAAGGTTTGAAGATAAAGATAAAGGGGTTTTGCATGCAAGCCAAGGAAGGCACTCTATGCCCTAAAGCAAGCTCCTAGAGCTTGGAACCATAGGCTTATTACTTATTTGCAAGATAAACATTTTATAGCTAGCAAGGTAGATTCTTCTTTATTCATAAAGAAGACCAACTCAGAAGTTATCTACTTATGTGTTTATGTGGATGACATTATCATTACAGCGAATGATGCCAATGGCATGAAGCGAGTTAAAGCTCAACTAACGAAAGAATTTAAAATTAGTGATCTTGGCTTGTTAACATACTTTCTTGCTCTAGAGCTTGTGTATATAGATTCTAGTATATTTATTACTCAAAGAAAGTATATTTTTGATGTGTTGGTAAAATTTAAGATGGAGAACACCAAAATTGTAGGTACTCCCATGGAACACAACCATCAGCTTAGTTCTTATGAAGGAGAACTCCTTGAGGATGTTACAGGATATCAAAAACTTGTAGGAAGCCTCAACTATGCTACCCTAACAAGAGTAGACATCGCTTATGGAGTAAGTACATTAAGTCAGTTTATGCATGCACCAAGAAAACCTCACATGGAAGCTGTCAAGAGGGTGCTAAAGTATCTAAAGAGTACCATAAATTAAAGGTTGTTTTATCCTTTCACTTTTGATTTAGACATAAAGATGTATTTTGATGCAGATTGGGCTAGTTCCAAGGATAATAGGAGGAGCACCTCAAGATACTTATCTTTTGCAGGTTCAAAGCTTACATCATGTTCATCTAAGAAGCAACCAATTGTGGCCTTATTATCTACAGAAGTAGAATACAAAGATTTGGTAAATGCAACTCAAGAAATTATGTGGCTCAAGCACCTCTATGCAGATTTAGGATTACACTCTTACACTCCAATAATCTTTGGAGACAACACTAGTTCACTTCATTTGGCTCTTAATCATGTATATTATGCAAGGACTAAGCACATTGAAGTGCACTATCATTATGTAAGGGAGAAATTGCTTAGCAAGGATATTGAACTATCCTATGTATCAACTCATTTAGGATGTGCAACTAAAGTAAGTTCTTATGTGAACCTCACATGTAGTAGTTGTTATGATATAGCATAGAGAAATTTTGCATTTATAATTAATTTTATCCTTACCTTACCAACTAGAGATTCTAGATCTTATTGCAAGGAAGTTCAAACTTTGTAAAAGACAAAGTGAAGGCAAGAAAAGTCAACAATTGAAAAGGAAGTAGTAAAGAAAGCAACATGTAGAATGGGTAGGACTAGCACGCACTCATGGAGTATATCCATCTTTATGCAACAACACAAAACGGCTATAATTATGCAACAAAACCTAAGAACTACACCTTCATGATTGGACATTATAATGATGTCTTTTGGTCTTTACAATTCAGTTGATTAAGCAAACATGTTTCATGCCTTAATTATGAGTGAATCATTAAGATTCCTCTTTAATTTTCCTTCAATTTCCAAAGGGTTTCAAGGCCCACTAATGAGTTCTTTAAGGCTTTCAAGTTGGTGATTGCCACCCCCTTTGTTTGGTATGGCAAGAGGCACTCGCATTTGGCGCGCTCCCTTCATGTCTCAACAATGGCATCATCAAGTTAATCCACAAAAAAGGGGAAAAGAACAAAATTGAGAACTGGCATCCGATTACGATGCTTCAAACAGAATATAAGGTCATTGCCAAAGTCATAGCCAACAAAATTTCTAATCTCAGAGCGTGGTTATGCGAGGACCAAAAAGGCTTCATCAAAGGCAGGTCAATATTGGAAGCCATTATAGATATTTCGGAAGGTCTCAACTTCGCGGATGAATCAAGACAAGATGTGGTATTCCTCAAGATCGACTTTGACAAAGCTTACGACAGGCTAGAATGGGACTATATTCTGCAATCTCTTAAAGACCTCGGATGCAGTCAGAAATTCACCAAGATGATCTCGACCCTTATGGGAAACGCATCGACTCAAATTAATGTTAATGGAAAACATTTGAAGGCGATCAAACTGAAAAGATCGATTAGACAAGGGTGCCCATTGGCTCCCCTTCTCTTTGCCATTGCCACGGAACGGTTTAGCCGGCTTGTGGAACAATATGTGGAAGTTGGAAATATCAAAGACCTCCAATTGCCTCGTGAACATGGCCAGATCACCATAAGATTTTTTGCCCATGATATGAATGCATTTATCCATGTTACACTTACGTGTTCCTCGAGTAGCTTTGATGTGAACCTTTTCCCTATACATGGGCACTTTTTACTCTAGTGCTGGCTAGAGGTTTTTTCCCCATGTTACCACATACTTGATACTCTCATGTGGTGGTACTTTGTACTTAGGGATATTATTCAGCTCACACTTCAGTTCAGTTCATCGATCAATAGAGAGAGCTATTCCATCCATCGTCTTCTCCGTGTGTCTTGCTGCGTTTGTGCTCCTTTGTGTGTGCTTCTTGTGTGTCTCTCGCACTTCTACACACACCCAACAGTGGTATCAGAGTAGGTTCAGCTTCTTCTCAAGTTTTGGTTTTTCGCATCGCGGCGCGCGCGCGCACTTTAACAGTGCAAATTGACTTCAGAGCATAGAAGTGTGAATTTCAGCAGCCTGGAAACATTTCCAGCAGGTGCGCTGAATTTTACCCCCATTTCGAAGCCATTCGTGCAGTCAAAATCGCCATCAGAGTGACGGTTTGTGAGCTGAAATTTCAGCACTCATTTCAGTTTTCGTCGAAGTGAAGATTTTGTCACATTCTTGTTCCTTAGTGAAATGGCGGGCAGCAATGACTTGTTTGGCATGCTTCAAGCTGAAAAGCTTGATGGGACCAACTATCCGATGTGGTCTTACATGATGAAGCACGTTCTTGTTGCAAAACAACTTTGGAACATAGTGGCAGATGTAGATCGAAGACCGGTAGGTGCTTCTACTTCACAGTCTACTGTCACAGATGGAGCTTCTTCTTCGAGTACAGTGGTTTCTCCTTCTCCACCTACACAGGAGCAGCTTAGATGGGATGGAAAAGATGCTCAAGCTCATGCTTTGATTGCGCTTTCAGTGAAGCGTCATATAGTTCCACACATTCGGTCATGTTCTACATCACGACAGGCATGGGACACTCTTGCTTCTTTGTATGCCGTGCGTAATGAAGCACGTGTTGCATACTTGAGGGAGCAACTTGAGGATGTATGTATGGCTGAAAATGAGTCAGTGGATGTGTATGTGACACGCATCAAGGACTTGAAAGAGCAATTGGCAAACATAGATGAGATCATTCCGGATGCATCACTCATTTCTACATTGTTGAAAGGATTACCGGAATCCTTTCAAAGCTTTGCTACTACACTCCGTTTGGTTGCAAAAGGAAATCCTAATATGTATGCATTTGATGAGGTTGTGTCTCTTCTTTTGCAAGAAGAGCAATCTAGAGTGAATAGGAGTGGTTTGATTGAGGGAATGCAAGCACTTGCTATCTCACAAAAGAGGAAAAGCAAGTATGGTTCAGCTTTTGGTTCATCAAAACCAAAGCCTCAAGCTTCCTCTTCCACTCATTCCTCTAATGATGGTGATTTGCAAAAGAAGAAGAGATGCAAATATTGTCGGAAGGTTGGTCATACTATTGATGAGTGTAGAAAGCTTGCTAAACGCAATGAAAAGAAGAAGGAATCCGGCATGTATATTTCTGAAAATTCAGCAAATGCAAAGAATGATGAAGCTAACATGGCTCAAGATTTTTGGGCATGTATTGTTACATGTCGTTATGATGCTTCTTTACATTCTAAATGCATGGTTGTGAGTTAGGCTGATTCGGATTGGTTCTTTGATAGTGGTGCTTCAAAGCACATAACATCATGCAAAAGATTTTTTGCCTCTTTGAAAGATGCACCTAAAGGAGGACATGTGGTGTGTGCAAACAATGCCTCTTATCCTATCATTGGAGTAGGAGAAATTGAGCTTACGGCTGCAAATGGAGGTGTGATTCTCTTGAAAAATGCATTGTATGTGTCCGGTATCAAGAAGAACTTAATTTCAGTTCCGTTGATTGCCAAAGCAGGACTTCATGTACACTTTGTTGATGATAAGTGTATGGTTCATGATTTCAGCAATGGCGATGTTATCGTGATGTCCGGTACATTATGTGATGGTTTGTATCGCATGGATACATACAAGAGGGCTGCCTCGAATGCCTTGGTTGCTCATACTTCTTCCATGGCTGAAATGGAGCTTTGGCATGCTCGTTTTGGTCATTTAAACTTCAATAGTTTGCTCTACTTGCAAAAGAAGGACATGGTTATTGGCTTGCCTACACTTGAGTCCATTGAAAATCATGCATGTGAAGGTTGCATTCTTGGAAAAATGCATCGTGCTTCTTTTCCAAAAGATAGTCACACACACACTACAAGAAAATTGCAACTTGTTCATAGTGATGTATGTGGTCCGATCAAGACTCCATCTTTTGGGAAGCATGTATATTTTGTTACCTTCATTGATGATGCTACTCGCCATACATGGGTGTATCCTATGAAAGCAAAGAATGAGGTATTTTCTTGCTTCAAAGCATTTTTAGCTATGGCTGAAAATTTTTCTTCACAAAAGCTTTTGACTCTACGCACGGATCGTGGTGGTGAGTACATGTCACATGAGTTTAATGCTTTTCTTTGTGAAAGAGGTATTTCACACCAATGTACGGTGCCATATACACCTCAACAAAATGGTGTTGCCGAGCGTAAAAATAGAACTTTACTTGAAATGGCACGATGTATGGTTAAAGGAAAGCATCTTCCTCATAAGTTTTGGATGGAAGCGGTCATGTGTGCAAATTATGTGTTGAATCGCTGCCCTACAAAAGCATTGAGAGTCATCACTCCTTATGAGGCTTGGAATGGTCATAAGCCTATGGTTAGTCATATGCGTGTGTTTGGTTGTTTGGCATATGCTCTTGTGCCATCACAACGTCACAAACTTGATGACAAAGCAAAGAAATGTATATTTGTTGGTTATAGTGCTGAAAGTAAGGGATATCGGTTGTACCATCCATTGACGAACACAATTATTGTGAGTCGAGATGTGGTATTTGCTGAAAATTCAGTTTTCCATCTACTTGAATGCAAAAAACTGCCAACAGTTAGCTCACAAGATGTGTTCGATACACTCATGCCTTTGTTCCAAAATGGTGCGCTTGACTATGGCCATGTAGACCAGCCAACTGAGGTTCAAAGGGCTGAAAAACTCCAGCCAAATAGGGCTGAAAATGTGGATAATTTTCAGCCAAACATGGCTGAAAAAATTCAGCCAAAAAATGTCAAAACTGTTGGAAATTTCCAGCCACATATGGCTGAACATATGCGACAAAATATGGCTGAAACTGAGCATGAAATTCAGCCCACGCATGATGTACATATTGAAGATGTTTTACATAATGAACGCATGTCTATCAAGAGTGCACAATCTATGCCAAAGTGGCTGAAACAAACTTTGCAGGACAGCAAATTGAGTGCACCTTTACTTGGTAGAACAAGGTCAAGCTCTCACCATGCATCAAGTAATTTTGTGGATTATTCTCTTATTGCTCCAGCATGTAATGAAGAGCCACTTTCTTTTGAAGATGCATGTGACGATCCACAATGGATGAGTGCTATGCAATCAGAAATGGATTCCATACATAGGAATGGTACTTGGGAGTTATGTGAATTGCCAAAAGGAAAGAATGCCATTGGTACAAAGTGGGTTTATAAGATTAAGAGAAAATCTGATGGTAGCATTGATCGCTACAAAGCTAGATTGGTTGCCAAAGGATATGCGCAACAATATGGCATTGACTATGAGGAAACTTTTGCACCTACTTCACGCATGACTACCATTCGTACCGTGGTTGCATTGGCTGCCCATCGAGGTTGGAAAGTGCATCAATTGGACATAAAAACAGCCTTCTTGAATGGATATTTGCAAGAAGAGGTTTATGTGAAGCAACCTCCTGGATTTGCTATGAAAGGGAAAGAGCATATGGTTTGTCGCTTGCATAAAGCCTTGTATGGTCTCAAGCAAGCTCCACGTGCATGGTATGACAAAATACATAAGCACTTGATTGCTCTTGGCTTCACATGTAGTCCGATTGAAAGCACACTCTATGTACGAAAAAATGGGGTTAATCTTATAGTGCTTGTTCTTTATGTCGATGACATACTCTTAACTGGGTCATGTGCTGCAAAACTTGACATTCTTATGGCTGATTTGCAGCATACTTTTGATGTCACTTATCTTGGTCTTTTGAGCTACTATCTTGGCATCCAGTTTGCATCCGTTGAGGGGGGAATTGTTATGCATCAAGCAAAGTATGTTGAAAAACTACTTCAGCATTTTGACTTTGAGGATTGTAAGCCAGTTTCCACACCAGTTGAGACAGGATTCAGGTTCTCAGCTGAGGATTCCAGTGATGCATTTGACTCTTCTCTTTATCAGCAAGCTGTGGGATGTCTTATATATGCATGCAACACAAGGCCGGATATACAGTATGCAGTTTCCCAGTTGAGTCGATTCATGCATAGCCCTGGCACTAAGCATTGGCAAGCGGTGAAACGTGTGTTTAGATATCTTCGAGGCATTTTGAGCTTAGGTCTCTTTTATGGCAGAGATGTCCAGCCATGCTTGCATGCTTTTACAGATAGTGATTGGGCTGGTTGTTATGATACTCGCGTGTCCACTAGTGGTAATTGTTTTTTCCTTGGAGACTCATGCATATCTTGGTTGAGTAAGAAGCAACCTACAGTGGCGACATCGAGTTGTGAAGCTGAGTACAGGGCAATTTTCATAGCTACAGTGGAGTGTATATGGCTGAGACGCCTATTGATGGATCTTTGCATGGAGATTGATGCTGCTACGCATATTCTCACAGATAGTCAGAGTGCTTTGGTTGTTGCACGAAACCCAGTGTTTCATGCACGGACCAAACATATTGAGGTGCATTATCACTATGTGAGAGAGCGCCTTCATGCAGGAGATATTGATTTGGTATATGTGCCTACACAAGATAATGTGGCAGACATATTCACTCAAAGCTCTTCCACGGGAAAAGTTTGAAGCTTTTCGCAAAGCTTTAGGCTTGTTACCTTGTGGGGGCTGATCTGTCACTCTCTGTATGTGTTCACATCATTCGCTCCAGGGGGGTTTGTTACACTTATGTGTTCCTCGAGTAGCTTTGATGTGAACCTTTTCCCTATACATGGACATTTTTTACTCTAGTGCTGGCTAGAGGTTTTTTCCCCATGTTACCACATACTTGATACTCTCATATGTGGTGGTACTTTGTACTTAGGGATATTATTCAGCTCACACTTCAGTTCAGTTCATCGATCAATAGAGAGAGCTATTCCAGCCATCGTCTTCTCCGTGTGTCTTGCTGTGTTTGTGCTCCTTTGTGTGTGCTTCTTGTGTGTCTCTCGCACTTCTACACACACCCAACAATCCACAATGAGAGTAACAATTTGGAGACGTTTTGGAGATGCCTGGACACTTTCTGCAATGCCTCTAGTTCCAAAATCAACCACTCAAAGACCGCTTTTAGAGCTATTGTCCGGATGCAATCCGAAAATCTCTTTGAGCATGGTTGTGAAAATATTCTTCCAGGCTAAATTTTTTGGCTTCTCGGGATTCCCTTGGGCCTTGGTATCTCTTTGGAGCAGCATTGGAATTGGGTCCTGGCCAGACTCGAAAGCAAGTTAAACTTTTGGAGAGGTATGCAACTCAATCTCGCTGGTCACGCAATGGTTATCAACACGTTCCTCATTTCGTCTACCATTTACTTCCTCTCTTGTTGGAGACCGAAAGAGCATGAGCTTTCCAAACTGGAAAGTATTTGCAGAAACTTCCTTTGGACGGGCGACCACAATAGGAGGGGTGTGCCCAAAATCAAGTGGTCAATCTGCTCTAGCCAAAAAGATAGTGGGGGGCATTCTGGACATTGGGTGCATTTGTGGCAAAATGGATGATTAAGGCATGGTGCAACAGGGAGGCCTCGTGGGCCAAGTTGATCTTTAGAAACAAGAATGTGTTGTCTTTAGTGGGATTCCCGAATTGGAAGAATCTTGATATTCTGACCTTGTTGTTTTCCTTGATCTCAGTCTTCCCGAAAGGCTCGGAGCTTGTGTGGTGCCTTTGGAAGTGTTGGAATAAAGTCAAGAGCTTCACACGAATCAGTGAAGATTGGAAGTGGGCGACCGGTATCAGATAGAACGACTCTATTTGGTTTCCAATCCATGGCATCCGGAACATGGAATCTTGGAACATTCGAAACGCCAAGAGGCTATGGAACAAAGGCTTCAAAAAATGGAAACATCTCTGGAAACAACACACCAACGAGTGGATCAACTTTGTGGATATTGACCCTAGTGTCAACATCACCTATGAAGAATGGAATACATTGCAAAGTAGATGTCTTGCCTAAGAACACTCAAGTTTGCCTTCTCATGGGACATGACACACCGAGCCCGCTTGGCCTCCGATGGCACAATGATAATAGCCCAATAAACATCCCGAACATCAAAGAACATATTATCAGGCTAACCTTAACAAGAAGTGGTGCCTATCGTGGACGTGGCTTTGGTGGGACATGAAATTCATGGCGATCTAGCATCCTCCCATAGAAATCAAAAAGTCTATCCTCTTATGGCAAATTCTTCATTGTGGTATCTAGACCAATCTTAGGGCTAGCAAAATTTGTGGGGTACCTCCCTAGTGTAAGCGTTGTCACCGGTCCATCGAAGATGTTTCTCATATCTTCTTTACTTGTCCCAACTCCAACAGGCTCTAGCAAATTATCGGAAAGAAAATTAGACTTCAGAAACATATCAGTTGGAAGCAAGCTATGCTAGGAGAAGCGATCAGATGCTTCGCAACTCTCTGGAACGCCATCAGAGGGGAGGTCCTATGGAAGATCTGGCGGGAAACATGTGCCTATAACTTTGGCGACTCCCCCAAAGAGTGGTCGATTGAGAAATTGCCATTCCTCCTCGGTAAAAGAATCGCTAACTGCAAGAAATCCCTTGCCTTCAGGCATCATCAAGTGCTCCTTTTGATCGACAACAAGCTTAAACCCAAGTGGGCCCCGCATGAGGGTGACGAGAGGGTGATTAACCTTCTTTGTAATGCCATCTAAATGTTGTAAGTCCCCTCACTTGGGCACTCATCCCCTTCACTTGTACTTTTCCTTTCTTTATTTAATACAAGTCCGGGAGAGTAGGCTTAGGCCGAACATCCTTTTATTTTTTTTTTTAATGACCATAATTCTTTAAGCATTTGAAGTGTACTCTTTATGATCCAAAAAGTGCAACTAAACGACTTTATATGCACTTCATTGTTTGTTTTCTAACACTATTGCCAAAGGATTAAACTCTTGCCTATTAATTATCATTTGAATTCATAGTGCCAAAATGTGTTAATCTCCAATGTAGAAGGAGAAAGACATCATGGAGCATCTGGAGTTCGATAAATTTGTTAAAAATGAACATGAGGCGGAGAATAAAATAATCAATAAACTTCTCCAGAATTTGGAGATCGATGAGCCATTCTAATCATCAATAAGTGGAAAGATGCAACTCAATTTTCCTATGAGATTCTTTGCATCTCAATTTTCCTATGAGATTCTTTGCATCTCATTTTTCCTATGAGATTCTTTGCATCTCATTTTTCCTATGAGATTATTTGTACTCTAGCACAAGTGTAAGCTAGATCGCATCAACTTCAATGGATTTGTGTAGGTAGACAAGACAGTGTTTCTATGAAAAGAGGATATGGAGCTCCTATGGTAATCAATTACAATAAGGCTCTTTCTAAGTGGATATAAAATAAGGTTTGAATTTCCCATAACACTTGTGTGTGTGTGTGTGTGTGTGCATCTTATTGGAAGAGAATAATGTTATCATTGGCAATCCATGTGAAGGGCCAAATGGAAGAGATGATCAATTATTGGAAGAGAATAATATTACCACTAGTTGTACAAGTACATTCTTTTGCAAGTTTGTATGTACAAGTACTTAGAGCATTTGCACCTTGATCTAAGAAAGGTTAGCCTACATTGTGAGCTGAGAAGTTTCCATCTCTAAAATCAAATCAATCTCATGCATGGACTCACATGTCAATAATTTACACAATTCTCTCTCTCTCTCTCTCTCTCTCTCTCTCTCTCTCTCTCTCTCTCTCTCTCTCTCTCTCTCTCTCTCTCTCTCTCTCTCTCTCTCTCTCTCTCTCTCTCTCTCTCCCCCCCTTCTCCTCTACCTCCCTTCCCCCTCCCCTACCTCTGTCCCTCGCCCTCTCTCCCCTCCTCTCTCCCTCCCCTAGTTGACCCACCTACCTACCTACCTACCTACCTACCTATATATATATATATATATAGATATATCCACCCATCCTATCTATCTATATATCTACCCACCTATTTGCTCTTATCTATCTATCTAACTACCTAAAATTATCTATCCATCCATCCATCTATGTGTGTGCACGTGTCTATGAGCATATGATAGCATTTCTTTATGCAAAGAAACAAGATGCAATCAAAAGCTTAGTGTATAGTACAGCTATTTACAACATTTTTGGATCCACAATTCTACATGAAAGAAGAGGTTGTTCATCCCAAAAACCCACAGATAATGTGGGCTGAAATCTTTTGCATTCTTGCATAGTGTGCAAGAAAACCTTATTGCAAAGATTTTTTGATATTTTGAGTTGGCGATGGGAGCCCCATGAAGCTTACCCACTCAAAAGGGAGAATCTATCCGTCGCTTCATCTTTCGAAAAAGACTTATGCATGATCTTGCAATCAAAGATTGTGATCAACTCATCCCGAAGGACCAATGCAATGAGATACCCAATGCCCCGAACACGACACTGGGGCAGACTTGGAACCCAAGGGTTCCGCACCAAGCTAAACTACCTACCTGACATATTCTCAAAGAAGGAACGCCATACCCACAAGAAGTGTCGGCTCATAGGAGTCTGCAAACCAATTCAAAGTCTCCCACCTCTTCAATGACAACAGGTGAAGCTATACCTATATCTTGAAGCGCCAAAGTTCTAACCAACAATACATACCAATAATCGTCATCTCCCTCAAACCAAACATCCGGACAAAGCAAACAAAGGGATCAGATGAGAGAATGACATCCTCTTCCCCAAAGAGGATCTGTCAAGGTTCAAATAGAACTTTCATATATTTAGGTATAGCTTCACCTAGGAAGGAGGCAACCAAGATGAACTTAGCTACTCTTCCCCTAGAGTGCGGACTATGTTTAACCCAATGGATCAAACGAACTCCGCGAGCCTCCCCTCCAAGGAGGATAAGGGTCAAGTCCGAGGAAACACGAGGCCAAACTCCATATGTTGAATCAAGCCGTTAATAAGAGAATCCAGCCATCTCCCCCTAAGCGTTGTCACCACCATGCACTCCACCATCACATGTGAGAGCAATCCATATTGCTCTACTCGAGTGGAAAGAGGGCATCTACTTTTTCCTCTCATTCAAATCTTTTTGCCATATACATCCAACCTATTCTGGCAAGCATCAACATGTGCTCAACAGTGGGACTAAGCAAATAACTATAAGCACTTCTATGTAAGTATTCTCGTGATTCCGTCAAATTATATTCCAAATAGAGGCCCAACAAGACGGATTGATTCAACCGTTCCCACTTCGTCTAAGCGTGATACCTGAGCAAACTAAGAGAAGCCTCTGGTACATATCTCTTTCATTGTACCACTTCGTTCGAGAAATCCACGTCCACTTCTCGAACCGAGATCCCGTTGATTTTCGGGCTATCTAAATACTTCCCAAAGAGGTGATCTCGCATTTCCCCGAAATAAGCCGCCA
The DNA here is from genome assembly GCA_020310875.1 of Ceratopteris richardii. Classification (NCBI taxonomy): domain Eukaryota; kingdom Viridiplantae; phylum Streptophyta; class Polypodiopsida; order Polypodiales; family Pteridaceae; genus Ceratopteris; species Ceratopteris richardii. Next base: position 84,648,078 of record CM035444.1, read on the forward strand.
AGGGAGGGATATGGAAATATCTATGCATCACGACAACAGCAACTATAATAGATCACCTCTTTGCCACATATCATCCTCATCCCCATTGCCACTAACCATTCAAATGAACCAAAAAGATTATGTTGATGGGTTCCCATTAACTAAGCACCATACGCAATCATAGGAAATACTAAACTCTTAAGCACTGCAAGTCTCATCCACGAGGGAAAAGACCTATTACATAACAAATGTTGGCAAGCAAATAGACTCTTCCTTCCTTTCTCTTCCTCACTTTTGATGATTGTTTCGATAGAGAAGTTAAAGTCAACCTCCACACCCAAGTAAATATATTTCTTCCCCACATGAATCGTCGCTCCATTGAGCAATAAGCCATACGTTTCTCACGTCACAAACTCACCCCCATCTATGCCAAAAAAAAGCATTGTTGCCATACGTTTATGCATCCCAAATTCCATGCCCCAGAGGTTCGCCCACTCCCTAATCATATCCAAAGATCTTTGGAGCACAGTTGGCCTATCTGCAAACAACACAAGGTCATCTGCAAACAGTAAACCTTTAAGTGGACCGATTTCGAGTATATCAAGTTTTCAATTATTATCCCCATGATCTAAAACATCATTAATATAAATGTTAAAGAGCATGCGGGAACCCGAGCAACCTTGGAAAATACCACGAAGCACCCACACGCTTGCTAAAGTAGTGTTCCTCCATACGAACATGAATCTTTGAAGACTCGTACAAAGCATGGAAGAATTTCCACACTATCCATTAGGCCGGTCGCTTCAAGCTTAAGGAACAAGGCTTGATGTTTCACTGTGTCATATGCCTTCTTGAAGTCAATATACGCTGCATACGTAGAGAGTTTACATGCAATCCATTGAAGCACCACTTCTTGCATGCATGCGACTTGCCCTATGCACTCATAAAGTGCACAGAATCCTATCTAGCTCCAATTGAAAAAATTATGCGCCTTAAGGGATTTAGTAAGCCTCTTCACTAGCACAGAGATCAAAATCTTTAACACAATGGGGATCAAAGATATCCCTCAGTAATTGTCAACGAAGGTTAGATCTTCCTTCTTAGGAATGGAAACCACCACTATGATGGTGGCAGACTCCAGAATACAAACTTTCTCAAACATATTTTCAACTAGGTTCAACATGGCCTCACCAAAAGGCTTGCTAAGAAAGGAAGAGTGAGACCGTCGACCCTTATTAGGGAGGAGAATCTTAAATAATTCATGTGGAAGCCCATCCCCTTCAACACCTCAATCTCTCTTGAGTTTTTGGCAAGCACAACGGATTTCAAACCATTGTATTGGTTGGTTCAGTCCGGTGAATCTCGACCAAACCCTAACAAGATGTTCCATCCAGAAATCTACGTTTCAGCTCGTCCCATCCAGATCGGCAAAGATACCCTCATAGTGTTCCTTCCAAATACAAAGTTAATCGAACGGATCCCCAAGTTCTCCACATTTATTCCTAATGGACTGATTGAAAGAGCTACTCTCCTCCTCCCACAAACAGCTTTAGAAGGATAAAGAATTTTGTGTGTTGTCCCTTTCGAAGAAGGGCCTTGCCTTTCCGCACATACCTCATTCATGCGGGAATCATTTTCCTTAAATGCGCATCGAACTCTCTCGCACGCCCGATCGTAATCCCTAATACAAACCAGCTCTTCAAGTGCAAATAAGCCACTCATGAGCACATTCTGTGCATAGATACGAGCATTGATCAACCAATGTAATTTGGTATCCAAGTAATAACCAAAACAAGAGAGAGGAGGAGATCGTCTATTAATGGCCCTAACGTTAACAGTGATGCCCTTCACGATTTCCATAAATTTATCAAATTGCTTCCCAACATCCTACATATCCGACAAGACTTCCCGTTTCTTAAACATCAAAAAAGTTTAACTGTGAACTTCAAGCTTGCTCATGTTAATGCACCTAGCAAGATTAATCCGGAGTAGAGTTACCCCCGCAACTTCCAAGTGTAGATTACACAACAAAGATCAGTGGTCTTATAAATCCTCCAAACATCGCACTCATCCATGTGAGAGTTGCCTAATGCCCAAGTCATTGATCCAAAAATGGTCTAAATCTAATATGTCGCACCCCTCCTTCCCAAAGTGATCTGTAAGATTAAAACCACGGATTTTCAACACACATTATTCGAAGCCAAGTTTCAACAGCCACAACTCCAAGTACTTCCTTTTCATATTAAAGACACCTGCAATGATCAAGGGCAAATTTCGAAACAAAGCCTTCCCATGGTCAATCTCTCCATGGTCACCTTGAATTTCTCTAACACTAAAGTCCGCACATCGGAATATACTTTTAGAAACATAAACATTACTATGAATCCAAGCCTGAAATCCATGTGGAATTGCACAAAAACTTGGAATTCGCTAGACACGTTCAACACAAAGGACTACAAATTAGAGGCGAAAAGAAAACACAACCTACAAATGCTCGAGTCTGAGGAACCAAGCTTGATGAATACCGTGAACCTGAGCATCCGGATCGGCCAACACCCTTGGAATTGACGGATCTCCTTGAGACCAATCATCCCCCAAGAGTAGGTCGAGATATGCTAATACGATTGAATCCACTTGAGTCTTATCTCGTTGATATTAAGTGATGCAATACACAGAGAATCCCATGCCATGCAATTTACTCTCGAGGAAGAACCACTACTGGACCGATCCAAGAAAGGTCAACTGGGCTGACGATACCACCCACTAAACCTTTGTTCAACCTCTTTGGAATCTATGGTCGAAGGAATCACGAGGTCGAATTGGATATTCACTCTATACGAAGATTTTAATGATCAAGTTGTCCATTCAAGCCAACCATACCTGCACCCATACCAAGGGTACTCAAATGATTAGGACCCCATAAGCACAATAACCCCCATCTCCCTTCTCTTCTCAATCAGCTTAATTCAAAACATCTAATTACCGACCACCTGGCACTACATGGGACACTTTTAAAATGAGACACGAGCACTCATACCATCACAAGACCCAGACCTATGTACACTCCGAACCTGGGTTGTATCCAGAGAGATGACAAGCGAGTCACCAAGCGCGCTGCTAAAGGTATTTACACCCCACACCTAGGCGGTATCCATAGGGTTGACAGGCGAGTCACCCAGAAGCTGACCACCTCTGCCAACATCAGCAGAAGCAGCGGAGAGATTTAGTCGAGCCATAGCAGCTCTATATCAAAGCACGCAACGACAAGGCGCTCTCTTCCAATAACCAAATAATAGGTTAAAAAATCACTACAAAGGACCTTCAACAATGATTTCTGAGCAAATATAAACATCAACAATTTGAGACTCACGTTTTTTTAATATCATGCTATTATTATTGCAGATGCAGTTAGTCACATCGTTGGGCAAGCTTTCAAAAATGAAGTAGTTTGACAATAGAAACCACTGCCAAGTGGAAGTTCATGATGTCGATGTTAGCACACCAGTGTCCAAGTGTTAACAAAGGCTTAAGTTGGAAGTAAAAAATGACTATCAAAAAGTAACTGCCAAGAGTGTGGATCTCCATAAGTAGCACCAAATTCTTAAACCACCAATGTCCACAGACGATAAAAACGATGTCAAAAGCCACCAAAATAAGAGGATGAGGCAGAATTGAAGGATTAAAAAATGAGGAAAAAATCTACCAATAGATATGTAAGTTCTCCTAGGACCCACAAATAAGTGAAGGAAAAGATAATGGAGATAAGGTGAAACAAAAGCATTCAATATTAGTTCCCGACAGAAAATATTGTCCACGACAGATAGATGACATCCTTGTTTGAAAAGAGTTTCCACAAATACAGAAACCCCCCACAGCTTCAGCCTGTTCTTTAAAATTGTCAGTTATTCAGCATGAATCCAAGCAGAAGCAGATGGCTCTAAATTCATGGCCAATGAAGACGAGATGGTGACCAGGATTAGTTTATTCAAATGGAAAAAGCCTAAAACCTCTTTTAAGAGGACAATACATTAATTGAAAGATGTTTAACAATAACCTTCAGAAAGGTTAAAAAGCATATCCTCCTCAGTAAGAGTGCAGATGCAGTGGTTATTCAAAGGTGCAAAACCAATGGCCTTGCGAGTGCAAAAAGGAAATCACGGAAAGTGTAATAAATTGAGCAGCAGATAAAGCCAGCAAATAAGTAACATGCTTACAATGAAAAAAGAGCATAATCCACACAACAAATACAGTTTAAGCACAAAAGAACATCCTTCAAACTTTTAGGAAGGAGCCACATTGTCTTTATAGAAACTCATCAGACATTGACAAAGTATTCCTAGTTCCATTCCCCCCTCCATGAGAACGAGGGAGGAGTAAAAGCAAAAAGCGGGAAACACTTAAAGCCTTGGAGTGGATACACAGTCAGAGCAGAACCTACAGACCAGCTTATATAGTGGTATCCTCAAAAAGCCAGCTATTGATAAGATATTAGGTATATATGCACATGATCCTGCAAGACTCCAGGCCCTTTTGCAGTTGGGCCTGCAGGCGATTGTTCAGTGGGCCCCAGAGCCATCAATCGAGCTGGTCTTCAAACCATCCACACTTTGTAAGTACCTGTGGATATGATGCCCCTGGTTTCATTCCCCTCTTCATATGATGAAAGAAAAAGAAAGATGTGGACACTTCTAGCCTTGACGTGGATATACATGTGCCACTTATAGACCCAGCTTGTCGAACGATACCTGAGAACCAGCCATTGATGAGGTAGCATATCACCAGCATAAGTGCATTACATGAACCAGTTGACCAACAAATCATTTTCCAGTTGGCATGCAGGCCATTTCTTGATGAGCCCTGGGACCATCAAGCCAATTGACCTTCAGGTTAGCACATTTTGAAGACCTTCAAATCAGTGGGCATTGCATGCACAGGTACTATGCCCATTTACCTGTACAGTTGTATGTTTGAATTAATTCGAATTGAGTAGGCCATAAGACCAAACTCCTATTTTTTTAACAATACAGTATGAAGATTGAACACTGCTGAAATAGAATGACACTATTAAGGAAAGATGTGGATCTGCTGGGAAATCAACCTGCAAAAAACTACATACATGGTTATAGAGGAGGCCCTAAACTAGAAACAGAAATATCTGAAAGTATGAAACACACCTATTAGGCCTTCTAAAGTGAGCCTACCACATGCAAACCAGTAGCTTTAGGAAAAAATGTAATGCTAACAGGATGTTCATTTATTACAAGCTGAAGCAAAGATGAAAGTATCCGGATGATTCTCTGTTCAAATTGTTCATCCTTAAATGAGCAAAGTGGTATTGAAATGAATAACTCATTTATGAGTTGGGGGATATTTACACTTTGTACAGTCCCTTCTCGCATGACATTTGAAAGCAAAATAAAAAATTCAAGAGCAGACTGTTCTACACTAGCTGTGAACTGATGAGCACATCTCTCGATAAAATTGAGGTAGTACTGACAGTATCATCTTAACATTATCATAAAATACAAGGTACCTGAATAGCCTAACATAAATAAGCTGATGTGTATACTCTCTGGGTCAATCCGAATTCATAATCCTGTTCGTCAATGCTCTCATCAATAATTCACTGCATGATGAGTAATATCAGAATACTCCCAATACACCCTTCCTATACCAGTTTTGCGAATGATCACAAACTACTTAGCAACAGCAAGGTGGAAAAAGTGTGTTCTAATGTGCTAGCTTCAATGTGTATAGTCTATAGCCAAACAGAAACCCCCTAACAACCATAGAATGCTTGCCACAAATGTGTCGAACAGCAATAAATCAACCACATGACTAACAAATATCATTGATGATCAACAACAGACAAGCACCTAAGGAAGTGTCATAAGCATAATACCACTTACATGGTTGAAGTTATATAGCTCGCGGACAAGAAAAGTGAAAAAACATTTGACGTCTCATAGGCTCACTAGAAGTATCAGAACTGGTTTATTGGTAAAAGATTTTGGGAAGGTTCAGAGCACAAAGTATAGTCTCACTTCAATTTACACAGAAATGAATGGGCACAATCATGCCCAGAATGTCCCTATTACAATCTGCAGGGTAATTTATCACGATGGTTAAAACCTGAGCCTTCAAGTATTTGCAAAGTCTTTAGTATATCATGCCAGCCCCACAAACTAGCTTCTTCACTTCAGAAATGTAATGGATAGGCAAAGATGGAAAATTGTGGGCACAATATTTGCCACCCATCTTCCCTATCTGCAACAAAACAAACCCCTACAATACCCAACCCAACCTAGACAACAATGCCTAGATAATGACAGCCGTACATAATACATGGCCTCTACAGAATGCATGTTCGCATATCTTAGAGACTGGATGATTCAAAAAGTCAAGTTACTATGAGACACTGAAACCAGCTACCAGGCTGCAGAATTGACAGACTTCACTCCTGAGTCTGTCCCCTACCCCGCCCTCCTTGGTTCCCTGCACCCCTGCGCACTGGGCGAGGACCATTCCATCCCTGGCTATCAGTTCTACGATATCCATTAACAGAGTTGAAATTTGATCCATAATTCGAAGCGTATGAAGAATTCCCAGCACCATAACTTCCACGCCCCGTACCCATACCACGACCACCTTCCCTATCATAATCTTGACCACTTCCTCGGGCAAATCCTCTGCCACCAAAATAGCCTCGTCCCCTCATTGCATCATTTTGGTAACCCCTAACTTGGTTAAACCTTCCTCTAATTGCTGCAAAAACAGAATTTATGTGAGCATTAAAAGGAACAATGAAATCATACTATACTTTGTCAAAAATAGTAACTGTCACCTCTTTGAGTAACTGGCATTGGCTTCTTTTCTTCGACATAAACTTGCCGGCCACCAATCAAAATGGGAGAAGCCTAGAATGCCACAACCAAAATCTACTCAATCAGATATGATGGCAAGAAATACTGACCCAACTACACAAACACAAGAATGAAAAAGATATTGAAACACAGTGGAAGCTTCAAATACTTGTATAGCACTCTGTGATGAGCTTGATTCCTCATACTCGATGAATGCAAAACAAACCCCCACCTGGATACAGATATCATCAACACTAAGATCATCAGGTCTATAAAATGACCTTCAAACAAAAAAATCATTTATTTCTGAGTCTCTCACCCTCTGATTGCGAAGGTTGACACCTCCTGGCTTAATCAAACCAAATTTCTTAAACTCATTCTCTAATTCAGTAGATGTAATGCTTAATGGGAGATTTTTTATGTAGATAGAGCGTCCATCACCTGTGAAACCATGAAATCATAAGATACGAGAAAACCTGCAACACGCACAGCAAAACCAAATACCTTCAGGTTCAGCAGTGCTTGCTTCCTCCTGTCCAGGGCTGTCCAATTCATTAGCCACTTTGGATGTGGTTGCTACATGATTCTGTTGCAAGGTTTGAGAAGATGCAATGGCTCGTTCATGTTTAGCCGATGAGGACTTTGCCACAGCTGGAGTAGCAGTAGAGGAACTAGAAGCATCACTGCGGACACGGAGCTAAAAAAGACCATAATTTAGTCAAGAAAAGACCTGACATGATGAAATGAATTGTTGGTATTAAGAAAAAAGACATCCTTACGATGGAAGCATAAGACTTTTTGGGTGCCTCTTCTGCATTGGTCTCTTCACTGGGAAGAGCTGCCTCACCCTCAACTATTGATGCCTCACCATCAACTATATCAGCTGCAGGTGGGACTTCCACTTCTTGGACAGGTACTTCTGCTACTTCTGGAGCTTCTCCTACTGGTAATGTTGGTAATGCCTCCTCTGGAGGTGCTTGAGTCTGGTGCTCAGAATGATGAGCCTCCCTAGCATGAAGGACTACAGTTTCCCTAGCTTCCTGCTGCAGTGACGGCTGTACATCCACCACACCTGCACACGACACTAATTACAATGATATGAGCAATGCATCCC
>CM035444.1:84666033-84693533 GCA_020310875.1 Ceratopteris richardii
TATGTTGGAATCTCATTGCTTGTGTGAATAGCTATGTGGAGACTCTCAATCTTTTCATTGTTTCACCTGGAACAATGTCATTCGCCTCTTCATTTCGGAGCCCCAATCGAAAACAAGCCAAGTTAACTTATATATTACAAAAGAGCTGGTTTTTAGAGAAAACAATTGGGCCCTCTTATTGTGGATATTTTGAATTGGTTTATATGTGATATGGGAAGATCTTACTAGTACTATTTCCATTCGTAATATAGATTCAAGTCCAAAGACAATTTGTAAAAGATGAGGTGTAATGTTATGATTTTTTATTTAATAAAGTCTTCATGTCTATACCTGACTAAATAAATTATATATATATATATATATATATATACATATATATATATAGAGAGAGAGAGAGAGATAGATAGAGAGAGAGAGAGCATAAATGGCATCCATATTGCTAATCAATGGAGAACATTTACTAGAAGTTATTTGAAATGGACAAGATGTGAAAATTTGAACTTATTCTATCAAGTTGCAATGGTCAAAAAACCAATATAATGGAATATGCATTGATGATCAACCTACCTCCAATGGTTTGATGCCCTTTAGCAGGTGAATTGTGTAGCCTTATCATTAGGAAAATATGTGATCTTAGCTCTATTACAATAAATATTTTTCTCTCTACATTTTTTTATGGTGTTTAGTCTCATACTTTTAGTTCACTCCCTAAAACATATAAACATATTTTGTTGGCTTTATTCTATTTTTGTTCTATCTATCCATTTTCCCTACTCACTTTGTACACTTACTTTTATCAAAATTTAGTGAACCCTTTCTATGGAATGGTAACTATTTAAAAAGAAATGAGGCCTTTATGCATAAACCAATCGCCTTTCGATGTGTAAATCCATGTCATTGAATCTAACCCCCATTCTTGTGGGATAAGGAAGTTCCCATGGGTATTATGTCCAAACCTTCACCTTGTACAATTTTAATTTTAAAGTTAAAGCTCGGGAGAGTAAGCTTCAGTAGAGACTCCATTTAAAAAATTAAAAAAAAACTATAAAAAAAATGATCTAAACAAATTCATCTTAGTTAATCTCTAGTTCTAAGATCTCAAGCTCATAATGTACTTGAGCAATGATCTTTGTGGTATGCCCATATATTGTGGGCACTCTACCATTTTTAGTTTGTGTGAGAGCTCCATAAATATTACTACTGTATTCAACACATGGCATAACATAAAAAGGAAACGGACCATTTAAGTGTGATGGACCACTACATGGCACACCATTCATTCTATATATTATTTTGGACACGTTTCGAGTGTTATCCATTAATAAATTATATGTTTGACTTGTCTTTGTTGACATGCGTAGAGTGGATTGTTGTAAAATGCATAATAATTATAAGCATGTTCACAATGAATCTATTTTTATATACTATTGTTGTAAAATGCATAATTATAAGCATGTTCAGAATGAATTTATCTTTATATACTTCAAATAAATGAATCCTTTGTTGGAAAGCATTTGAAAGACTCTCTCTCTCTCTCTCTCTCTCTCTCTCTCTCTCTCTATATATATATATATATATATATATATATATATATATATATATATATATATATATGTGTGTGTGTGTGTGTGTGTGTGTGTGTGTGTGTGGCACATTGTTTGGTATCATCTCTCTTCATTAGACCCTTAATTTTTACAATTTTTTTGGAACAATACCCATAGTGTAAGCCCACATTGTAACGGGTCAATTTGTATATTCCCAAGGGGTTTGACCCTCACCTTTCTTGTCACATTGTAGCATTAAGTGCCCTTCACTTTGCAACTTTAGTAATGAAAGAAGGATTTTGTGTGTGTTTTGAGATGCTATTCTAAGCCCCCAAAAGGGTATCTCTTAGTAATACCAAAAGAAGATAGACATAACTTGGCATCTAAGTCCAAGAAGCATCTATTCATTGGCTATAGTGAACAAACTAAGGCATACTATTGTCTGCCTTAGACATACTAATTGTAAGTCTAAGAAGCATCTATTCATTGGCTATAGTGAATAGTCCAAGGCATACTGATTGTATGATCTTGAGAACCACTCCATCGCCATTTCAAAAGATGTCATCTTTGATGAAGCTCCAAAGTACTCAACCAAAGATCCAAGTGCAAGTATGAGTCCACCCATCTACACTTCAGAGGGGGACACAATTATTTCTAAGCAAAAATCAAACGCAGGTACTTCTCACCAATCTAGGAGATCTCAAAGGCTCCTCGAGAAGCATCAATGTGAACAAAAAAAGTATGTTAGTTATGCACTTATGCACCAACTTCAATAAGTTCCAGAGCCTTCTAACCTTAAAGAAGCTCAAGGTGAACCTAACTGGGAAGAAGCTATGCAAATAGAGATAGATGCAATCCAAAAGAATAATACTTGGACACTTGTTCCAAACCCTACTAATCATCAAATTATTAAAGTTAAGTGGCTATACAAAATTAAGTAAAACTCAGATGTACCTTGGACAAATACAAAGCAAGACTTGTAGTCAAGGGTTATAGGCAAAAGCACAACATTGATCTTGAGAAACCTTTGCCTCTCTACGAGGTTTATAACTATAAGAGTAATTCTTGCATTAAGTGCTCACTTTATAAGGCCCATTTACCAACTCAACATCAAAAGTGCTTTCCTAAACAATGATCTTCAAGAAGAGTTACATGTAGAATAGCCTAAAGTTTTTAAGATCAAAAGCAAGGAAGATCGTGTATATGAACTTCACAAAGCACTTTATGGACTTAAGCAAGATCCCAAGGCTTGCTACAAAAAGATTTACACTTCTTCATGCAAGTCACCATTCAAAAATGCAGTTTGAATGTCCAACTAATGTACATTCCAACCATGATGACTTGTCAGTGCACAGATGCTACGAACAGTAGTCATTTGGCATGTAGGCACAAAGGTTTCATCAAAATCAATGCCTCTTTCCTATGTAACCCTTTGCAACAAGCCTAGCCTTATACCTGTCAACTGTTCCATCAAGCGTATGCTTTAGCTTGTATACCCACTTAGTGCCAATGGCCTTCTTTCCAAAAGGCAAGTCACATAAAGACCATGTACCATTTTTTATAATAGCATCATGTTCTGATTGCATAGCAGCCATCCAATATTCAGTATTTGTGCTTCATCAAACGAAATAGGCTCATTCTCGTCATAGAGACTAGAGGCAGCCATAGCATAGCAATCTCATGCAAAAGAGGAACTATGAGAGCCTCATCATCGAGTACGATATGAAAGAGGTACATCTAGTTTGTTGTCACGCAAACTCTGCACCAACCATTTTGGCATAGTTTTTGCCTCTTCAATATCAGCCCTCTCATCAACAAGTGCATCATGTAAATCTGCATCAGAAATGGAATGATCTGCATCATCACATGAAACCTCCAAAGGCTAAGAAGTTGCCTCATTAGGACCAGCACTAGACTCTCCACTTGTAAAAAGAGGCAACAAAGTATCATACATGTCTTTGGAGCTAACAGATGTCTCCTTCATACATGAAAGTAAAGGTTGAATAGCATCTTCCACAAAGACAACATCACGGCTAACTAGAATGTGTTTAGTTTGTGGATGATACAGACGATAGCCTTTGCTTTCATAACTATACCTAGCAAAAATACATTTTACTGCTTTATCATCCAATTTCCTACGATATTGTTTAGGCACTATTGCATATGCCAAACAACAAAAAACAGGCAGATGAGCAACAAATGGCTTGCGACCATGCCAAGTCTCATATGCAGTGATAGATTGTAGTGCTTTAGTGGGATACTTGTTAAGTGCATATGCTGCACACATAATAGCCTCAAGCCAGAAACTATGTAGTAAAGCTTGACTCTTGACCATACTCCTCGCCATCTCCATGAGTGACTTGTTCTTCCATTCAGCAACTCCATTTTGTTAAGGTGTATATTAACATCTGAAGACATATATTCCCCCCCTCGATCAGAATGAAGGGTGCCCATTTTACATGCTAACAGATTTTCAACCAAAATCAAAAATTGTTTGAAGCACATAAACACTTCAGAATTTTCTTTCAATGGATATACCCATGCATGCCTAGAAAAATCATCTATGAAAGTTAGGAAGTCAAGATAGTTGCCAAAAGAGTGTGTCTACATAGGATCATGGACATCATTATGAACAAGCTGCAATTTCTGAGTAGCTCAAACTGAACCATGTTTTGGAAAGGAGGAACACTGCATCTTGCCCAAAATACAGTCTTCACAAACATGTTTAATGGGTGCCTCAAGTTTGGGCAAAGAGGATACCATATCAGATTTCTACGGGTGTAGCAAAGTAGCAAAATTCAAATGACCAAAGCGTGCATGCCAAAGCTTTGCATCTTACATAGCTTAAGAATCATGTACTGCACATGCTGAATCATCCATAAATTTTTCATAGTCTATGAGCTTATACAACCCATGACATAAAATGCTAGAAGCAATAATCACATCGCCATTTTGACAGATCATGAACTGTACATATGTCATGAACAAATTTCACAACCAAGCCAATCTTGGCTAATGCAAAAACTAATAACAGATTTTCCTTGATAACTGGCACAAATAAAGCATCTAACAATGTAAAAGAACTATCACCAGGAGTAGTTAGAATGATCTTACCAACTCCCATAATAGGATAAGAGAAGTTTTCGGTGCATGTGACAATATTCCTTGTAGGGGTAGGCTCAAGTGAAGTGAAGAAACTACGTTGTGATGTAATATGTTTGGTTGCCCCACTCTCAAAGTACCAAACATCTGAGTCTACTGGAGACATACACTTTCCATGTGAAGACGGGTCAAAACTGCAAACAGTAGTAAACACCCGTTCTTTATTCTGCACAAGATTAGCAGACTCTGTTTTCAGTGTAGAGGCCTCTGCAACAACCATTCTAGCCTCTTTTTTCTTTGTCTCTTTTGCAGCTAGTTTTGGATAATTATTTATGACATTATCATTTGCTTTATAGTACTTGCAAAACAATTTCTGCTTTTTTGTTTTCTTGTCGTCTCTGTCATCCTTCTTTGATTGTGTAGAATTAGCAGATTTCTCCTTACTAGTAGAAGAGCTCCATTTTCTTTTGCCTTCTGACTAGCAAGGAAAGCTTGATATGCAACATGCATAATGGACCTATTTTACCTAGACTGATCTTCATGCAATAGAACAAAGACGAACTCCTCAAATGTTAAGGCATTTGGATTGGCTTTCACCATCAAATGAAGAGTAGAAGCAAAAATCTGGTATGCATCAAAAAGACCATTCAAAACACTTTGTACAAGCAAACTGTCAGGCAAGACTTCATCAGCAAAAATTAACTATTCCTTCAAATTTTCTATCTTTGTTAGAAAAGTGTCCATAAAATCACCTTCATTCATATGGTCACTCTCCAATTTTTTTCGGAGGTAAGCAACACGAGCCTCATTTCTATCTTCGTAGAATGTGCTAAGTGTATCCAGACATCCTTAGTTGTTCTACAAGAGTGAATTTGAGGAATAATGGCACGTTTAATAGACAAAGATATCAATGCATGTGTTAAAGCATCTCTGCCATCCCAACAAATTTACTCTGCAGTAGGTGCAACAAAAACTACAGCACAAACAGGAACATGAAGAATATTTTCATCTTCAACACCATCTACATCAGCTTTAGTACCTATATTTGTAGATGAAATAAGACGTTTTTCAACACCCTACACAATATTCCACAGTCCTTTTGTGAGCAATACATGACGCATCATATAAGCCCACAATGGGTAATTCGTACCATCCAACTTATCTTCAACAACCAACATATGAAATACATCACTGTTTTCAAACATGGCCACTAACTAAAATACCCTAATAAAAAAAAATGATTGTGTCTAAAAAAGTTGAATAGAACTACCCTGACGAGTTTTGCTAAACATGTAGTAGACTTTGAGATGCTTATAATGACTAAAACTGATATATATCTTTGGCACAGAAAGACGAAATAGCTCATAGAAGCACTGCGATAATGCCTTCGAAGGCCAAAATGAGCTCATATCATGATTTCAGCACCATACAACAAAGCTGTTTTGATCTCCTACACCCTGAGTATGCTCACCAAATTTTTGTGTGATTCTGAGACAGTGACCAGAGGGGTCTCAACGATGCCCTAGATGAAGCGGTGACCTTCTCTGATACCAATTGTTGGATTTCGAGGTCTATGGAAGCACGTGAACAACATAAGGAAGAAGAAGAAGCTTGGAGCACAACACGCAATACTCAATGTATTACCACTAGAATGTACAAAGATAAGTAACCCATTAGGGAAATAGGTATATATACAAATTGGGGGGAAAAACCTCCTAAAGAGGGAAAAAATTGCCCTGGTGATCCTAGAGTGTTCACACACATCACTACCTAAATATATCAACATGCACTTCACAACATCTTGGAACATGAGCATGGTTTCAAGAAAGAGGAAGATGTGCATGAGCCTAACTTGCCAGGGATGGAGGTAGATGCTCCAAATGAGCACCCAACTCCATAAGTCCCTAGAGATAGCATCCTAGTTAGAGAGGCCAGATGGTAGCTTAAGGATCTTAAGCCGCCTAGATAACATGGCTCGACAAGTGCTAGGACTGTTGATGTTGTTGAGTAGTGGCTCAGCAGTGGGAGCACTGCTTTTGTTTGTATCATATCGTGGACGGTAGGCACAAAATTAAGCAGGCCACTTATAACCTCATGGATGTCGCCCCATAGGTGGTGATGAGAGATCTAGAGTGCTAGACACTTGGTTCTTCATTATTCAGAAGAACGAGACTATTCAAGAGTACTTGGATAAGTATAGAGAGGTACTTCTTAAAGTACTTGATACTATCCCTAAGTTTCTTCAAGTCCACAAGTTTGTCTTGGGACTAAGAGAAACCATTAGACATTTGGTGTGGAAGGAGAGATGTCAATCATTAGCACATGCCACAGAGATGGTATTAGTCTATGAGGATGGCCATAGGGGCACAGGCTTCCAAGGTTAAAGGTTCTCATGGGCTAAGGTAAGCCGACCCTTCCACACATCTACTCCTGACATGGTGAGTGCACAACCTTCTAGAGAGGCTAAGCAGGTGCACATGATCAAGACAGTTCTAGGAGGTAAAAGGAAGGTGTCTGCTCTAGTTGAGAGGGCTTATAATAAGTCTATTCTTACCCCTCAATAGAAAGAGAAGGCAATGAAAGAGGGTTTATGCTATGGGTGTTTAGGACAACACCTATTCAAGGACTATCCTAAGAAAAAGAAAAGAGCAACCACCATAGTTATTAATCCCACTCAGGCAGGGAGTGATGGAGATGAGGACTTTGGAGACTCCCCATCCCCAATATCATCTCCCATAGTGGCCATGATGGTCACGAAGAAGGTCCCTACTGTGCCTGACACTGTGCTTTTGCCAGTGGCACAAAGAGGATATCCATTTCCAGATATAGAAATCATTGTCATGAGGGCAATTATGGCAGGACAGTCTGTCAATGTACTCTTTGACACTGGGTCGACACATAATGTGATTAGTTCCTGAAAAGTCAAGAGGTTACATCTAGAGACTGTGCAGTCAGAGTATGCTTACATAGTAGAGTTAGCCAACGAGAAGAGAACTGAGACATGGGATCGACGAGTTGTTGATTTGCCCATTCAGATCCAGCCCTATGAGGACATATTGGATTTTGAGATTGCGAAACTAGCACGTTTCGATGTAGTCCTTAATAAGAAGTGGCATGCAAGGAAAAGACCAGTCATTGACTTTGCTTCACATGTGTCTCAATTTGAGCATGAGTGGAGGTGACTACTTATCCGTGGAGAGCTAGATCTCCTAGAGACATGATTGATAACTACTACCAAGTTGCTCAAGTTTGATTGCGAGTATTTATATTTTCTTTATTTTGTGTATTCATCATGTATTATGATGGATTCATAGAGCATAGAATCGAATTGGTACCAAGAGCAAGTCCGACCACTCGATCCAACATTTTGAATGAGTTTGTAGGAGGAGAATGAAGTCCGCAAGAGTACCTACAGAAAGGGTTGATTAGACCTAGCTATTCACCCTTTGTAGCATCAGTTCTTCTTGTGAAGAAGAAAGATGGCTAGGATGTGTGTCAACTATCGAGCACTCAATAAGATAACTATCAGACACATATATCCCATGACTAGGATAGATGATCTTTTAGATGCTCTAGGTGGAGCCATTGTATTTAACAAAATAGATTTAAAAAGTGGCTACCATTAGATTAAGGCAAAAGATCATGATGTTCATAAGACAACTTTCAGGACCCATTTTGGGCATTATGAGTATTTGGTCATGCCATTTGGTTTGACTAATGCACCGACTACATTTATGATGTTAGTGAATGATATTTTGCGACCATTCATTGGAAAGTGTGTTGTAGATTTTTTTGATGATTTGTTAGTGTATAGTAGGATTGTGCATGAGCATGAGAATCATCTAAGATTAGTATTGTTTTAAAAGAGAATCAACTATATGTAAATTCAGAGAAGACTCGGTTGTTTCTTCCAAGGATAGAGTATTTAGGGCATGTGGTCTTGGTCGATGGGGTTCAAATGGATCCCAAGAAGGTCTCAGTTATTCTAGCTTGGCCTACTCCTCAGGATGAGGGGCAATTACGGTCATTTCTAGGACTTTTCGATTTTTATAAAAGATTCATCTCTTCCTATTCGTCGATAGCAACATCTATGATGAACTTGCTTCAAGGAAAAGTTCCATTTGCATGGAAGCAAGAACAGCAAGAGAGTTTTGATACTTTGAAACAAGCTATTTCAGAGGCTCCTATACTCAAAGTGGTAGATACACAAAAGCCATTTGATTCTCTCCTAGAATCTGGCACTTGGTCATCTTTCTTTGAGCCTTTGTGGGGTTTGGACTCTTCTAGATCCATTATCATTCTATTTAGTTCTCTACCATCATGGCATCGAAGGTCTCAGGCACGTCAAATGGATCAGGGTCTAGTGCTAGTGTTCCAAAGATGAGCTATAACTTGTAGGGTAAAGACCATTTTGAGATCCGAAAATTTGATGGCACAAACTTTGCTCTATGGAAGAATCAGATTAAAGATGTGCTGATTTAGAGGACGCAATGGAATCTCAAAGATGCCTACTGACATGGATGAAGATGATTTGGATGAGTTAGATGAAATGGATAGGTCTACCATTCCATTGCACATGGCAGATAATGTTTACTTTATAGTATTAGATTGTGAAAGTGCAGGGGAGCTTTGGAAGAAGTTATGCAATACATATGAAAAAGAGACAACATCAAATAAAGTGTATTTGATGAGAAAGTTATATGACCTTTGCATGAAGGACACAGATAGTGTTGCTACTCATCTAAATGAGTTTGATGCTATATTCTCCCAATTACAAGCTCAGAAAATGGATATGGATAATGAAATGAAAGCATTCATGTTGTTATGCACCTTGCCATCATCATGGGATACATTTTGCACAACTATTAGAAATAGTGCACCTGGTGGTAAATTGGTCTATGATGACATATGTGGAGCACTCTTGAGTGAGGAGATTCATAGAAAATCTATGGTTGGCACTCAGAGTGGAGATGCATATAATGTTCGTGATTCTTACCAAGGAAAGAATCAACAACGTGGAAGGAGCAAGAACAAGGAAAAGAATGATTGACAGAATAAGAGTAGAAGTAAATCAAGGAAAAGGGATATCGAATGCCATTATTGTCATAAGAAAGGACACATGAAAAAGACTTTTATGCATTAAAGAATGATAAAGGTAAAGGACATAATGTTGATGGGCATGTTAAACAGCTACCTGCACTCAACTATGAAGATTGAAGAAATTAATGCTATTTATGATGATGCTGATGTGACACTTGATAGCACTATGCCAACTAAGGCTCTTATGGCTGATTCTCTTTCCCACACGTGGTTGCTAGATTTTGGTGCTTCTTTCCTTGTGACACCACATAGAGAATGGTTCTCTAATTATGTAGCAAAGTCTCTTGGTACTATGAGACTTGGTGACTCTTATCAGTGTGACGTTGTGGGTATTGGAGATGTGGTTGTGCAGTTCATTGATGGCTCAAAATTTGCTATGCATAATGTATGCCATGTCCCTCAATTATCATGTAGTTTGATGTCAGTTGGTGAACTTGATGAGCTTGGTTACAAGGTGGTCTTCTATGCTCAGTAATTTCGCATATCAAAGGCCAATATGGTCATTGCAAAAGGAAGAAAAGTTGGCTCACTTTATCCTTTATTTGTATCATAGAAAGAACACTTGTTAATTGTTACTAAAAAGCCTATGGCTTGTATTTGGCATGGCTTTTTGGGCCATATATCATGTAGTGGAATGGAAAATCTTTCTCGTTCTAGCTACTTACCTGTGTTTTCTTTCTTTGATTTCTCATTTTGTGAGCATTGTCAATATGGAAACAAGTTAGGAATGTGCATAAGATGTACATTGACTCTTCAATTTAGCCTTTGGATCTCGTTCATACAGCTCTCTATGGTCCTATGCTCACAAGGTCATTAGGTGGTCATGAAAGGTGAGACCAATCTTAGGGCAGATCACCTTCCTAGGATAAACTCAGGAGAGTTCCATAAGGAGTGTCAGATGAACTTCCTGATTCTTATTTATTCAACCTCGAAGTAGTACCTAACTAGAACAAAACTATTGTGACTATTGTAACTTTTGTACTTAAGCGCCCAGTGATGAAAGCAAAAGGTAGAGAAGTGGTGAAATCCCAAAAATATCACATAATGGCAAGTAGCATGTACAAACACACAAATCAAGACATATTGGCTTGTTGTGTGGAAGAATATGATTATGTGAAATTGTTGCAATTAGCACATGTAGGTGCACTGAAGCAACATCATATTAAACATTGAACCCTCCAAACTCTATGAAGATTAGGTGTATAGTGGCCAACCATGGAAGCAGATATCCATAGGGTGTGTATGGACTATCCAACCTATCACAATAGACCACTAATAGAACATGCTACTATGTATCAAGTATCCGTAATGCCAAATTGGAGCAATCCTTTGGTTGACTTTCTAAAGATGAAAACTTTCCATCAAGAGATTATGCTAGCTTGGCGATGGAGCTTAGAACACGAGGCCTTAGAACACTCTTGTCAGAGATGAACTATACATGCATGGAAGAGATGGATATCTTAGGCTATATGTCCATGAAAGTGAATATCTTAATATCTTAAAAACTGCTCATCAAGGTGTGATAAGAGGAAACTTTGGACCGAATAGGGTGATCAAGGCAATCTTATTTGCAGGTCTTTTGTGGATGACCCTTCACATTGATGCTCATACCTATGTGAAGAGGTGTGAACTATGCTGAACTCAATATCCAATGTGCAAGGATGAGATGCCATTGAGACCCATGATGGGAGGACGTGCATTCTCCAAATGGGAAATAGACTTTGTGTGTCCTATTATTCATATAGCTAAGAGTTCACATGCTAAATATATTATTGTTGCTAGAGACTATCTAACCAAATGGGTAGAAGTGAAGGCCACTCCGAAGAACAATGTGCAAACTATAACCAAGTTCCTATTTGAAAATGTATTTACAAGATATGGGTTATCGATAGAATTTTGTGGTACCCACTTCTTGAATGAGGTCATTGAATACTTGTTACATGAATTCATGGTCATTCACAAGAAGTCGGCTGCATACCACCTACAAGCATATGGACAAGAAAAAAGCACGAATAAGATCCTCTGTACTATTTTAGCTGAGTTGGTAAACATTAAATGTTATGATTGGGACAACACTTACATCATGTTGTTTGGGGTTATAAAATGGCTATAAAATGGTACTCAACACCACACCCTTTCAGCTGGTGTTTGGTTAGAATGTAGTGTTTCCCTTAGACTTCTTTGAAGGTAGCACAAGACCATCAATGGATAGGCCATGAGCTCTCTTGTAGAATTTTTGATTTAGAACTATCAAAGAAACTTGATTAAGAGCAGATGTTGGGATCTATGCAGCAAAGAAGATGCAAAAAACTTCCTTTTATGCACATATAAAAGATAAGGGCTTGAAGGTAGGCGATTTAGTCTTGGTGTATACACTAAGGCAACATGCCAAGAAATTAGAAAAGTGTGTCTATGGACCTGTGATAATTAAACAGAATCTCAACAAGTGGAATTGTGTAGCTAGCCACTCTAGAAGGCAATGTACTATCTAGTTACATCATTGGATGCAGAGTGAAACTATATTGAGAACCCCTAACAAAAGAAATGTTGAGTCGACTCAACACAACAAAGAAGCATAAGAATGAAGGAAGACGGATTTGAGAAGAAGCTCAAGCAGAAGCCTTAGAATGCACGCAACATCTGAAGTTGAGGAGATAGAATAGAGATCAGTTAGAAGTAGGATAGGAGAGGAATGAGAAGACTATAAGAGCCTTGATTGACTCACGTGAAACCACTAGTGCAGTTAGATTTTCTTACTATCAAGACTTGCAATTGAGCATCAATCCTATTGAAGATTATCTCATAGGATTGGGAGGTGTGGAAACCCCTTGCATGGGTGAAGTAGAACTTCCCATCTCCATTCACAATGTCTGAATGACAGTTAAAGTACTAGTGTGTCAGGATGAGGGCTTGCTGGTCAACAAGGGCAAGTATCCAATGAGCAAAGACAAGGATAAAGAGAAGGGAAACCAAGAACAAGCAGACAAGGGAAGCAATTAAGATATGACAAATAGACCAAAGGTTTTGTTTTTTAAATTGAAACAACCATCCAACAATGATTTTCATCACTCCTCCACCTTGTAACCGCTTTTGATTACTCCAATGGATAGTGAACACACTTTTGAGCTTTGTATACTTTCTTGGAGTCATCTAATAGAGCATTCCATTGTTCCATTCTTTGTCTCACCTTGTGTGCACATGTGTGTGTATGTGTTTTCATGCTTGTGTGCTTCTCACTCACTCATCTGTGCACTTCACTTGCTCATGGTCATCGTACCACTCTCACATCTCTATAGATTGACAATTATGAGGTGGATCTCCTCATGTTGGTGTTTTCCATTGTGCTAGAGTGACACCAAATTTGGTGCCCTTGTTAGGGAACAATCTTTGAGGACGAGTGTGTGATGGTAAAACGTAGAGAATCAAAGTTGGAATGGTAAGTAATTAGGTAATCTCTTTGCTTTTCTTTACTTGTCTTTACTTTCCTACTCCATCACCATCTCCAATCCTCTCCTACTTTCATCTCCTTCTTTGCAAAAAAAAATTTGTTTTTTTATCATATCTCCATGTCCACTTCATTTCCTTGATTTCCATTATGAGAGAAGTTAGAGAGTGATTGTGTGTATTCAGCTTTTGTGTGTTTGTGAGCTTCTGAAGTTCCAATAGCACTACCATCTCCAATAGAATCTGCAGGTACATCAAACCTTTGTGTGCAGATCGAGATGTCAACCTTTGTTTATCACAATAGACAAAAAAGTACAATATTCCTTGATTGCATGCTAGGCATGATAGACGGCACCACTAGAGCATCCCAAATCACTAAAAACATCATAAAAAATTGCATTTTTTTGGTCTGTTGTGATAGAGCAAATCCATGATAGATGATAGATGATAGATGATAAATGACAGACACTCGTCTATTGCAATAGACACCATCTATCATGATAGATAGAATTCACGATAGACACCCATCTATCATGATAGATAGAAATCCACGATAGACAATCCCCACGATAGAGAGCATCTATTGCGATAGACACCATCTATCACAAAATACTAAAACCCATGATAGATGATAAACAACAAACATTGTCTATTGTGATAGACACCTTTCTATTGTGACTCACAAGACCCATGATAGACCCCATCTATCATAATATGTTTCTCTATTGTGATAGAAACCTTTCTATTGTGACTCACAAGACCCATGATAGACCCCATCTATCATAATAGACACCATCTACCACGATAGACAGAAGACCACGATAGACGATAGATAGCATCTTTCATGACAAACACTATCTATCATGATAGACAGGTCTATCCCGACAAACACCATCTATTGTGATAGACAACAACCCACGATAGACAAATAAACTCTATAAATTTAGGGTTTATCAAATTTTTATGAAAATTAGCTCAGTTTTTGGGATTTCTACAGGTATTGAGAGCTTTTGGAGAGGCCAAAGCAAGGTGGCAAGTGTATTGCAAGCTTGGGAATGTGCATCCTAGGCATTCAAGTGCGTGTAAGGGAGAAGCAACTTGAGGTTGGAAGCATTCTTAACCCCCTCCGTCAGTTTTTAGCCTAGGCTAAACACAACTAGTGTATTAACTAGTTAGGGTGATGATAAGCATGACATAAGTACAAGAAACCCTAATTAATCAAGTGCAAGCATAGCTAGAATATTATTGAAAAAAAAACTAAGGGAAAAGAATATAAATTGGTCAACAAAAACTTCAAGTGCGATAACAACTCAAGTATTCCTCATGATGCAAATTAGTGGACAAGAAGTGACAACCCAAATAAAATAAAAAGAAGAAGTGATAAATACAAAATGACATCGCAACACGATTTTACTTGGGAAATTGATGTTAATCGATAAGGCTTATGAACCTTAGATCAAGTAGACATCTAGGTTGGGATAGACAAAGCACTAGATCTTTTGAAGGGACTGTCAACCATACAGCTAGGTGGTGGGCTCTTCAACTCAGTGATTATCCCTATGTGTTGAGTTTGAAGACCAGTGACTCAGAGATGTCATATAGTATGGAGAGACCAGCAACTAGTTCTGGTGTTGCATACCTATAAAAGCCAAAAGGACCATATAAGACTTAATTGGAATACATAAGGACCAACCGACTAGGTGATCACATCTATGAGGATGTTCTGAGAAGGTTTGTTCTCCAACTTAGGAATCCACATCAGCCAGCTAGACTGGAACAACTACTGGTCAAGTTTGAAGAAGGCTCATACAGTGATAAAGAGAGAACCATGGATGTGGTCATGAGCTTACCCGATAGGATAGATGAGTTTGGAACTATCATTCCTAAGATGAAAATGGAAGACCTAGAATAAAGAACCCTAAGACGAGAGCCTAGGACCCCTAGAGGCAAATTCATCTTCACCATAGTGATTATCCTAGAGTGGATCCTCCAAGATAATAAGAGCATAGAGTTATTCTTGAACAGAGAAACAGACAAGGCATTCTGGAGATATAAACCTGACTAGCTTAACAAAGTTGGGGTAGTCTCCATATATGACCTCAAAGATCCTGATACACCAGGAAAGGTGTGTTGATATATTTAGGTGGTGATGTGTGTGAACACTCTAGGACTGCCAAGGCACTTTTTTCCCTCTTTAGGAGGTTTTTTTCCCTTGGCTTGTATATACGTCTATTGCCCTAATGGGCTACTTATCTTTGTACATTCTCGAGTAATACATTTAGTATTTTGTGTTGCGCTCCAAGCTTCTTCTTCTTCCTTGTGTTGTTCGCATGCTTTTGCAAATGTCTAACTCCAACAACTGGTATCAGAGAAGGTCGCCGCTTCATATAGGGCATCGTCAACACCTCTCCGGTTGTAGTCTCAAAATCACACAAATTTTGATGAGATACTTAGGGTGTTTCAAAGATCAAAACAGCTTTGTTGTGTTGTGCCAAAATTGCGATCTTAGCTCATTTCACCCTCCAAATGCACTATCATAGTGCTTTTGCAAGCTATTTTATCTTTTTGTGCCAAAGATATATACCAGTTTCAGTTTGCCAATATGAGCGTCTCAAAGTCTACTACAAGTTTAGAAGAATTCATCTCGGCAATTTTGTCCAACTTTCTGAGATAAAGTCAATTTTCTGCATCAAGGTATTTTAGTCACCAGCCATGGCTGAAAGCAATGATGTACTCTATATGTTGGTTGTTGAGGATAAGTTGGATGGTACCAACTACTCGTTATGGGCTTATTTGATGCGACATGCGTTGGTTGCAAAAGGACTGTGGAACATTGTGGAGGGTGTTGAAAAACATCCTATCACACCTGCAACTGTTACAATTGCAGGTACTGAAGCTGATGCAAAAGGTGTCAAGAGATGATGATGTTCTGCAAATTCCTCTTCATGCTGCTGTTTCTACTACACCTATTGCAGAGCAAACTTGTTGGGATGGCAGAGATGCCCAGGCACATGCATTAATAGCTTTTTTTGTCAAAAGTACCATTATTCCTCACATTCGCTCTTGGAGAACAACTAAGGATGCTTGGGATACACTTACCACATTGTACCAGCCTAGGAATGAGGCTCGTGTTGCTTACCTCCAAAAACAGTTGGAAAGTGAGCATATGAACGAAGGTGATTCTATGGACATTTTTCTGACAAAGATCAAGGATCTGAAGGAACAATTGATTTCTGCTGATGAAGTCCTTCCTGACAATTCACTTGTGCAAACTGTTCTAAGTAGTCTTCTTGACTCATATCAGAGTTTTGCTTCTACTCTTTGTTTGATGATGAAAGGCAATCCAAATGCCTTGTCATTTGAGGAGTTCGTCTCTAGTTTGTTGCAAGAAAATCAATCTAGGCAAAACAAGTCCATTATGCGTGTTGCAGATCAAGCTTTCCTGGCTAGTCAAAAGGGCAAAGGAAAATGGATCTCTTCAACTAGTAAGCACAAATCTGCTAATTCTGCATAATCGAAGAAGGAAGACAAAGATGAGAAGAGTAAATACTATAAAGCAAATGATCATGTCATTAAGAGCTGTCCAAAACTGGCTGTTAAAGAGGCAAAGAAGAAAAAGGCCGAAATGGTTGTTGGAGAGGCCTCTACACCGAAAACAGAGTTTGCTAATCTTGTGCAGGATGAAGAATGGGTGTTTACTATTGATTGCAATTTTGACCCATCTTCTCATGATCAGTGCATGTCTATAGTAGACTTAGATGTTTGGTACTTTGATAGTGGGGCGACCAAACATATTACCTTGCAACATAATTTCTTCTCTTCATTGGAGGGAATACTACCACATGCATCAACTCCTCTTATCCTATCATGGGAGTTGATAAGATCATTCTAGCTACTACTGATGGTAGTTCTTTCACTTTGTCAGATGCTTTATTTGTGCCAGGGATAAAGAAGAATTTGTTATTAGTTTCGGCTTTAGCCAAGATTGGCTTGGTTGTGAAATTTATTGATGATAGGTGTATAGTTCATGATCTGTCAAAGGCTATGTGATTATTGCATTTGGCATTTTATATCGTGCGTTGTATAAGCTCATAGACTATGAAAGATCTATGAATGATTCAACATGTGCAGTACATGATATTTAGGCTATGTCAGATGCAAAGCTTTGGCATGCATGCTTTGGTCATCTGAATTTTGCTAGTTTGCTACGCCTCCAAAAATCTAAAATGGTGTCCTGTTTGCCCAAACTTGAGGCACCCAGAAAACATGTTTGTGAAGCCTATATTTTGGGCAACATGCAACATTCCTCCTTTCCAAAAGATGGTTCACTTCAGGCTACTTAGAAACTGCAACTTGTACATAGTGATGTTTGTGGTCCTATGTAGACACCTTCTTTTGGAAACTATCTTTACTTTATGACTTTCATTGATGATTTCTCTAGGCATGCATGGATATATCCACTCAAAGAAAAGTCCGAAGTGTTTATGTGCGTCAAACAGTTTTTGGTTTTGGCTGAAAATCTATCAACATGTAAAATGGGCACCCTCCGTTCTGATTGAGGGGGGGAATATATGTCTTTTGACTTTAATGCATTTCTAGTTGAACGTGGGATAAAACATCACTGTACAGTGCCGTATACACCTCAATAGAATGGAGTTGCTAAACACAAGAACAGGTCACTCATGGAGATGGCGAGGTGTATGGTCAAGAGTCAGGCTTTACCACATAGTTTTTGGCTTGAGGTTGTCATGTGTGCAACATATGTACTTAATAGGTGTCCCACTAAAGCACTATAGTCTATCACTCCATATGAAGTTTGGCATGGTCACAAGCCATCTGTTTCTCATCTGCGTGTTTTTGGTTGTCTGGCATATGCATTAGTGCATGAACAACATCACAGGAAATTGGATGATAAAGCAATAAAATGTATTTTTCTTGGGTATAGTTCAGAAAGCAAAGGCTATCATCTATATCATCCACAAACTAAATGCATTTTGGTTAGCCATGATGTTGTCTTTGGGGAAAATGCTATTCAACCCTTACTTTCATGTACTAAGGAGACATCTGTTAACTCCAAAGACATGTATGATACTTTGTTGCCTCTTTTTACAGGTGGAGAATCTAGTGTTGGTCCTAATGAGGAACCTTCTCAACCTTTGTAGGTTTCATGTGATGATGCAGATCATCCTATTGCTGATGCAGATTTACATGATGCACTTGTTGATGAGAGAGATGATATTGAGGAGGCAGAAACTATGCCAAAATGGTTGGTGTAGAATTTGCGTGAAAGCAAATTAGACGCATCTCTGTCATATGGTTCTCGGTCAGGCTCTCATAGTGCCCCTTTTGCATCAGATTGCTATGCTATGGCTGCATCTAGTCTCTGTGATGAGAATGAGCCTGTTTTGTTTGATGAAGCACAAAATTCAGAAAATTGGATGGCTCCTATGCAATCTGAATATGATGCTATAATGAAGAGCTATCCAAAAGTAGTTGCTAAAGGGGCAAAGAAGAAAGAGGCCGAAATGGTTTTTGTAGAGGCCTCTACATCGAAAACAGAGTATGCTAATCTTGTGCAGGATGAAGAATGGGCGTTTACTATTGTTTGTAGTTTTGACCCATCTTCTCATGATCAGTGCATGTCTGCAGTAGACTTAGATGTTTGGTACTTTGATAGTGGGGCGACCAAACATATTACCTCACAGTGCATTTTCTTCTCTTCACTAGAGCCTGCCCCTATAGGGAACACTGTCACATGCATCAATGACTCCTCTTATCCTATCACGGGAGTTGGTAAGGTCATTCTGACTACTTCTCATGGTAGTTCTTTCACTTTGTCAGATGCTTTATTTGTGCCAGGGATCAAGAAGAATTTGTTATCAGTTTTGGCTTTAGCCAAGATTGGCTTGGTTGTGAAATTTGTTAATTATAGGTGTACAATTCTTGATTTGTCAAATGGTGATGTGATTATTGCTTCCGACATTTTATGTGGTGCATTGTATAAGCTCATAGACTATCAAAGATTTATGAATGATTTAACATGTGCAGTACATGATTCTTAGGCTATGTCAGATGCAAAGCTTTGGCATGCATGCTTTGGTCATCTCAATTTTGCTAGTTTGCTACGCCTGCAGAAATCTGAAATGGTGTCCTCTTCGCCCAAACTTGAGGCACCCAAAAAACATGTCTGTGAAGGATGTATTTTGGGCAAAATGCAATGTTCCTCCTTTCCAAAAGATGGTTTAGTTCGGGCTACTTAGAAACTACAGCTTGTACATAGTGATGTTTATGGTCGTATGCAAATACCTTCTTTTGGAAACTATCTTTACTTCGTGACTTTCATTGATGATTTTTCGAGGCATGCATGGATACATCCACTGAAAGCAAAGTCCGAAGTGTTTATGTGCTTCAAACAGTTTTTGGTTTTGGCTGAAAATCTATCAGCATGTAAAATGGGCACCCTCCATTCTAAATGAGAGGGGGAATATATGTCTTCTGACTTCAATGCATTTTTGGTTGAACGTGGGATAAACCATTAGTGTACAGTGCTGTATAAACCAATGGAGTTGTTGAATGCACAAATAGGTCACTCATGGAGATGGCGAGGTGTATGGTCAAGAGTCAAGCTTTACCACATAGTTTTTGGCTTGAGGCTATCATGCGTGTAGCATATGTACTTAACAGGTGTCCCACTAAAGCTGTGTAGTCTATCACTCCATATAAGGCTTGGCATGGTTGCAAGCCATCTGTTTCTCATCTATGTGTTTTTGGTTGTCTGGCATATGCATTAGTGCATGAACAACATCACAAAAAATTGGATGATAAAGCAGTAAAATGTATTTTTGTTGGGTACAGTTCAGAAAGCAAAGGCTATCATCTGTATCATCCACAAACTAAACACATTCTGGTTAGCCGTGATGTTGTGTTTGTGAAGGATGTTATTCAACCCTTACTTTCATATACTAAGGAGACATCTGTTAGCTCCAAAGACATGTATCATACTTTGTTGCCTCTTTTTACAAGTGGATAGTTTAGTGTAGGTCTTAATGAGGCAACTTCTCAGCCTTTGCAGGTTTCATGTGATGATGGAGATCATCCCATTTCTGATGAAGATTTACATGATGCACTTGTTGATGAGAGAGATGATTTTGAGGAGGCAAAAACTATGCCAAAATGGTTGGTGTAGAATTTGCGTGACAAAAAATTAGATGCAGCTCTATCATATCATACTCGATTAAGCTCTCATAGTGCCTCTTTTGCATCAGATTGCTATGCTATGGCTGCATCTAGTCTCTGTGATGAGAATGAGCCTATTTCGTTTGATGAAGCACAAAATTCAGAAACTTGGATGGTTGCTATGCAATCTGAATATGATGCTATAATGAAGAATGGTACTTGGTCTTTATGTGAATTGCCTCCTGGCAAGAAGGCCATTGGCACTAAGTGGGTTTACAAGTTGAAGCATAAGCCAGATGGAACAGTTGACAAGTATAAGGCTAGGTTTGTTGCAAAGGGTTATTCACATGAAGAAGAAGAAGAAGCTTACCTCCCAAAATAGTTGGAGAGTGAGCACATGAACGAAGGTGATTCTATGGACAATTTTCTGACAAAGATCAAGGATTTGAAGTGATAATTAATTTCTACTGATGAAGTCCTTCATGACAGTTCACTTGTGCAAACTGTTCTGAATAGTTTTCCTGACTCATATCATAGTTTTGCTTCTACTCTTTGTTTGATCATGAAAGGCAATCCAAATGCTTTGTCATTTGAGGAGTTAGTTTCTGTTTTGTTGCAAGAAAATCAGTCTAGGCAAAACAAGTCCATTATGCGTGTTGCAGATCAAGCTTTCTTGGCTAGTCAGAAGGGCAAAGGAAAATGGATCTCTTCAACTAGTAAGCAGGAATATGCTAATTCTGCATAATCGAAGAAGGAAGACAAAGATGAGAAGAAATCAGAAAAGTAGAAATTGTTTTGTAAATAATGTAAAGCAAATGATCATGTCATTAAGAGCTATCCAAAACTGGCTGCTAAAGAGGCAAAGAAGAAAGAGGCTGAAATGGTTGTTGGAGAGGCCTCTACATCGAAAACAGAGTCTGCTAATCTTGTGCAGGATGAAGAATGGGTGTTTACTATTGATTGCAGTTTTGACCCATCTTCTCATGATCAGTGCATGTCTGCAGTAGACTTAGATCTTTGGCACTTTGATAGTGGGTCGACCAAACATATTACCTCGTAGCGCAGTTTCTTTTGTTCATTGGAGCATGCCCCTACATCAACAACTCCTCTTATCCTATCATGGGAGTTGGTAAGATCATTCTGACTACTTCTGATGGTAGTTCTTTCACTTTGTCATATGCTTTATTTGTGCCACGGATCAAGAAGAATTTGTTATTAGTTTCGGCTTTAGACAAGATTGGCTTGGCTGTGAAATTTGTTGATGATAGGTGTACAGTTCATGATCTGTCAAATGGCGACGTGATTATTGCTTTTGGCATTTTATGTCGTGGGCTGTATAAGCTCATAGACTATGAAAGATCTATGAATGATTCGGCATGCGCAGTACATGATTCTCAGGCTATGTCATATTCAAAGCTTTGGCATGCATGCTTTGGTCATCTGAATTTTGCTATTTTGCTATGCCTACATAAATCTGAAATGGTGTCCTGTTTGCCCAAACTTGAGGCACCCATAAAACATGTTTGTGAAGGCTGTATTTTGGGCAAAATGCAACGTTCCTCCTTTCCAAAATATGGTTCACTTCAGGCTACTTAGAAACTGCAGCTTGTACATAGTGATGTTTGTGGTCCTATGCAGACACCTTCTTTTGGAAACTATCTTTACTTCATGACTTTCATTGAAGATTTTTCGAGGCATGCATGGATATATCCACTCAAAGCAAAGTCCTAAGTGTTTATGTGCTTCAAATAGTTTTTGGTTTTGGATGAAAATCCATCAGCATGTAAAATGGGCACCCTTGGTTCTGATCGAGGGGGGGAATATATGTCTTCTGACTTTAATGCATTTCTGGTTGAACATGGGATAAAACATTAGTGTACAGTTCCATATACACCTCAACTGAATGGAGTTGTTGAATGCAAGAACAGTTCACTCATGGAGATGGCGAGGTGTATGGCAAAGAGTAAGGCTTTACCACATAGTTTTTGGCTTGAGGCTATCATGTGTGCAACATATGTACTTAACATGTGTCCCACTAAAGCACTACAATCTATCACTCCATATGAGGCTTGGCATGGTCGCAAACCATTTGTTTCTCATCTACGTGTTTTTGGTTGCCTGGCATATGCATTAGCGCCTGAACAACATCACAGGAAATTGGAAGATAAAGCAGTAAAATGTATTTTTGTTGGGTACAATTCAGAAAGCAAAGGCTATCGTCTGTATCATCCACAAACTAAATGCATTCTGGTAAGCTGTGATGTTGTCTTTGTGGAAGATGTTATTCAACCCTTACTTTCATGTACTAAGGAGACATCTGCTAGCTCCAAGGACATGTATGATACTTTGTTGCCTCTTTTTACAGGTGGACAGTCTAGTGCTAGTCCTAATGAGGCAACTTCTCATCCTTTGCAGGTTTCATGTGATGATGCAGATCATCCCATTTCTGGTGTAGATTTACATGATGCACTTGTTGATGAGAGAGATGATATTGAGGAGGAAAAAACTATGCCAAAATGGCTGGTGTAGAATTTGTGTGACAACAAATTAGATGCACCTCTGTCATATCGTACTCAGTGAGGCTCTCGTAGTGCCTCTTTTGCATCAGATTGCTATGCTATGGCTACATCTAGTCTTTGTGATGAG
Organism: Ceratopteris richardii; assembly: GCA_020310875.1. Taxonomy (NCBI): domain Eukaryota; kingdom Viridiplantae; phylum Streptophyta; class Polypodiopsida; order Polypodiales; family Pteridaceae; genus Ceratopteris; species Ceratopteris richardii. Next base: position 84,689,046 of record CM035444.1, read on the forward strand.
AATGAGCCTGTTTTGTTTGATGAAGCACAAAATTCAAAAAATTGGATGGCTGCTATGCAATCTCAATATGATGCTATAATGAAGAATGGTACTTGGTCTTTATGTGACTTGCCTCCTGGCAAGAAGGCCATTGGCACTAAGTGGGTTTAAAAGTTGAAGCATAAGCCTGATGGAATAGTTGATAGGTATAAGGCTAGGCTTGTTGCAAAGGGTTATGCACAGGAAGAAGAAGAAGAAGCTTACCTCTGAAAATAGTTGGAGAGTGAGCACATGAATGAAGGTGATTCTATGGATGGTTTTCTGACAAAGATCAAGGATTTAAGGAACAATCATCAATCCTTCCTGACAGTTCACTTGTGCAAACTGTTATGAATGGTCTTCCTGATTCATATCAGAGCTTGCTTCTACTCTTTGTTTGATGATGAAAGGCAATCCAAAGGTTTTGTCATTTGAGGAGTTAGTCTCTATTTTGTTGCAAAAAAATCAGTCTAGGCAAAACAAGTCCATTATGCATGTTGTAGATCAAGCTTTCCTCGCTAGTCAGAAGGGCAAAGGAAAATGGAGCTCTTCAACTAGTAAGCAAAAATCTGCTAATTTTGCATAATTGAAGAAGGAAGACAATGATGAGAAGAAATCAAAAAAGCAAAAATTGTTTTGTAAATGTTGTAAAGCAAATGATCATGTCATTAAGAGCTATCCAAAACTGGCTACTAAAGAGGCAAAGAAGAAAGAGGATGAAATGGTTGTTGTAGAGGCCTCTACACCAAAAACAGAGTCTGCTAATCTTGTGCAGGATGAAGAATGGGTGTTTACTATTGTTTGAACTTTTGACCCATCTTCTCATGATCAGTGCATGTCTATAGTAGACTTGGATGTTTGGTACTTTGATAGTGGGGCGACCAAACATATTACCTTGCAGCATAGTTTCTTCTCTTCACTGGAGCCTGCCCCTACAGGGAATACTATCACATGCATCAACAACTCCTCTTATCCTATCATGGGAGTTGGTAAGATCATTCTGACTAATACTGATGGTAGTTCTTTCACTTTGTCAGATGCTTTTTTTTGTGCTAGCTATCAAGAAGATTTTGTTATCAGTTTCAGCTTTAGCCAAGATTGGCTTGGTTGTGAAATTTGTTGATGACAGGTGTACAGTTCATGATTTGTCAAATGGAGACATGATTATTGCTTCTGGCATTTTATGTTGTGGGCTATATAAGCTCATAGACTATGAAAGATCTATGAATGATTCGGCATGTGCAGTACATGATTCTTAGGCTATGTCAGATGCAAAGCTTTGGCATGCATGCTTTGGTCATCTGAATTTTGCTAGTTTGCTACGCCTGTAGAAATCTGAAATGGTGTCCTCTTTGCCCAAACTTGAGGCACCCAGAAAACATGTTTGTGAAGGCTGTATTTTTGGCAAAATGGAGCATTCCTCCTTACCAAAAGATGGTTCAATTAGGTCTACTTAGAAACTGTAGCTTGTACATAGTGATGTCTGTGGTCCTATGCAGACACCTTCTTTTGGAAACTATCTTTACTTCATGAATTTCATTGATGATTTTTTGAGGCATGCATGGATATATCGACTCAAAGCAAAGTCCGAAGTGTTTTTGTGCTTCAAACAGTTTTTGGCTTTGGCTGAAAATCTGTCACCATGTAAAATGGGCAACCTCCGTTTAGATCGAGGGGGGGAATATATGTCTTCTGACTTTAATACATTTTTGGCTGAATGTGGGATAAAACACTAGTGTACAGTGTCGTATACACCTCAATAGAATGGAGTTGCTGAACACAAGAACATGTTACTCATGAAGATGTCGAGGTGTATGGTGAAGCGTCATGCTTTAACACATAGTTTTTTGCTTGAGGCTATCATATGTGCAACATATGTACTTAACAGGTGTCCCACTAAAGTAGTGAAGTCTATCACTCCATATGAGGCTTGCCATGGTCGCAAGCCATCTTCTTCTCATCTGTGTGTTTTTGGTTGTCTGGCATATGCATTAGTGCCTGAACAAAATCACAAGAATTTGGATGATAAAGTAGTAAAATGTATTTTTATTGGGTACAATTCAGAAAGCAAAGGATTCTGGTTAGCTGTGATGTTGTCTTTGTGGAAGGTGCTATTCAGCCCTTACTTTCATGTACTAAGGAGACATTTGTTAGCTCCAAAGACATGTATGATTCTTTGTTGCCTCTTTTTATGGGTGGACAGTCTAGTGCTGGTCTTAATGAGGCAACTTCCCAGCCTTTGCAGGTTTCATGTGATGATGTAGATCATCCCATTTTTTATGCAGATTTACATGATGCACTTATTGACGAGACAAATGATTTTGAGGAGGCAAAAACTATGCCAAATTGGCTGGTGTAGAATTTGTGTGATAGCAAATTAGATGCATCTCTATCATATCGTACCCGATCAAGCTCTCATAGTGCCTCTTTTGCATTTGATTGCTATGTTATGGTTGCTTCTAGTCTCTATGATGAGAATGAGCCAAAATTTAGAAAATTGGATGGTTGCTATGCAATCTGAATATGATGGTATAATGAAGAATGGTAGTTGGTATTTATGTGACTTGCCTCCTGGCAAGAAGGCCATTGGCACTAACTTGGTTTACAAGCTAATTCTACATAATTGAAGAAGGAAGACAAAGATGAGAGGAAATTAGAAAAGAAAAAAATTGTTTTGTAAATATTGTAAAGCAAATGATCATGTCATTAAGAGCTGTCCAAAATAGGCTGCTAAAGAGGCAAAGAAGAAGAGGCCGAAATGGTTGTTGCAGAGGCCTCTACACCGAAAACAGAGTATGCTAATCTTGTGCAGGATGAAGAATGGGTGTTTACTACTGTTTGTAGTTTTGTCCCATCTTCTCATGATAAGTGCATGTCTGCAGTAGACTTAGATGTTTGGTACTTTGATAGTGGGGTGACCAAACATATTACCTCGCAACGCAGTTTCTTCTCTTCATTGGAGCCTGCCCTTATAGGGAATACTGTCACACGCATCAACAACTCCTCTTATCCTATCATGGGAGTTGGTAAGATCATTATGAATACTACTGATGATAGTCCTTTCACTTTATCAGATGCTTTATTTGTGCCAAGGATCAAGAAGAATTTGTTATCAGTATTGGCTTTAGCGAAGATTGGCTTGGTTGTGAAATTTGTTGATGATAGGTGTACAATTCTCGATCTGTCAAATGGCGACGTGATTATTGCTCCTGTCATTTTATGTCATGGGCTGTATAAGCTCACAGACTATGAAAGATCTATGAATGATTCAACATGTGCAGTACATGATTCTCAGGCTATGTCAGATGCAAAGCTTTGGCATGGACACTTTGGTCATCTGAATTTTTGCTAGTTTGCTACACCTACAAAAATCTTGAAATGGTGTCCTCTTTGCCAAAAGTTGAGGCACCTGAAAAACATGTTTGTGAAGGCTATATTTTGGGGAAAATGTAGCGTTCCTCCTTTCCAAAAGATGGTTTAGTTTGGGCTACTTAGAAACTGCAGCTTGTACATAGTGATGTATGTGATCCTATGCAGACACCTTCTTTTGGAAACTCTCCTTACTTCATAAATTTCATTGATGATTTTTCTAGGCATGCATGGATATATCCACTAAAAGCAAAGTCTGAAGTGTTATAGTGCTTCAAATAGTTTTTGGTTTTGGCTAAAAATCTGTCATCATGTAAAATGGGCACCCTCCGTTCTGATCGAGGGGGGGAATATATGTCTTCTGACTTTAATGCATTTCTGGTTGAACATGGGATAAAAGATCAGTGTATAGTGCTATATACACCTCAACAAAATGGAGTTGCTGAATGCAAGAACATGTCATTCATGGAGATGGCGAGGTGTATGGTCAAGAGTTAGGCTTTACCACATAGTTTTTGGCTTGAGGCTATCATGTGTGCAATATATGTACTTAACATGTGTCCCACTAAAGCACTACAGTTTATCACTCCATATGAGGCTTGGCATGGTTGCAAGCCATTTGTTTCTTATCTGTGTGTTTTTGGTTGTCTGGCATATGCATTAGTGCCTGAACAACATCATAGGAAATTGGATGATAAAGTAGTAAAATGTATTTTTGTTGGGTATAGTTTAGAAAGCAAAGGCTATCATCCGTATCATCCACAAACTAAATGCATTCTGGTTAACCGTGATGTTGTCTTTGTGGAAGATGCTATTCAACCCTTACTTTCATGTACTAAGGATCTGTTAGCTCCAAAGACATGTATGATACTTTGTTGCCTCTTTTTATAGGTGGAGAGTCTAGTGCTGGTCCTAATGAGGCAACTTCTCATCTTTTGCAGGTTTCATGTGATGATGTAGATCATCCCATTTCCGATGCAGATTTACATGATGCATTTGTTGACGAGAGAGATGATATTGAGGAGGCAAAAACTATGCCAAAATGGCTGGTGTAGAATTTGTGTGACAGCAAATTAGATGCACCTTTGTCATATCGTACTC